>JAVJGJ010000054.1:1262424-1279082 GCA_035590215.1 Microhierax caerulescens
AGATCCCACCGTGCTCTCTGCCTTGCTGGCCTGCCCCCCGACTCTGACCTGTAAGCACTCACTCCATCACCATCATTAAGCTTGAGACCATCCAAACACTCCCTGCACACAGGGCTACCCCCACCGCCTCTCCTTCCTTGCTTCTCCCTTGGGAAGTTTGTAGCCATCCATTGCAGCACTCCGGTTTGTGACTCATCCCACCACGTTTCTCGCGTGGCAGCTGCGTCATGGTTTTCCTGCTGTGCTTCCAGCTCCTCCTGGGTGTTGCCCATGTTGGCGTAGGTGCACTTCAGTTGGGCTGCTGATCCCGCCACCTTTTTGGGGGAGAAGCCCTAATTCCTACGTGACCATTCTCAGGTGCTTCTGTGGTTTCTAATACATCAATCACTTCAATATCAACTTTTTGTTGAACTCGAGCACGTATTCTAGAAAGGAGGGGTTTCAGCTCAAGCAAAGTCCAGCCTACTGGATCAGAGTGTAATAATAAAAAGAACAGAAGAGATGAATCTTGAGCAATGATGGGATGCTTTTGTTCTGTCGAGAGTGTGGGGCCAGGCTCTTTTCAGTAGTGCCCAGTGACAGAACAAGGGGCAAAGGGCACAAACTGCCACACGGGGAGTTCTGTCTGAATATGAGGAAAAACTTCTTTACTGTGAGGGTGACGGAGCACTGGGACAGGCTGCCCAGAGAGGCGGTGGAGTCTCCTTCTGTGGAAATATTCCAAACCTGCCTGGACACGACTGAGCCACCTGCTCTAGGAGAACCTGCTAGAGCAAGGGGTTGGGTTGGACTAGATGGTCTGCAGAGGTCCCTTCCGACCCTGACCATCCTGTGATCCTATAATATTTTTCAAATTAGATACATGAAACCCATTTTATTAATATATATTACTGGATCTCTGTGACTTTTCATAAGGGATACGTGGGCAGCTTCAGATCCAGGTGTACAAGGAAGGGTAGGAGTCATTTCTTCCCAAGATCAAAGAAATTCTAAAAAGTTTTCATGGAAACTCAATGGAAATACTAATTTTGGGGAGAAAAATAGAAATTCATGTTCTTAGCAGTATTGTAACGTTACAAATAAAGCCAAATCTCAGAAGAGCGTTGAGCGTGACTACATTGTCTTTTGGCACGTTTGGAACGTTTACACAACAGTTAAATGTAGATGCTTGATTTGGTCGGTGCTTGATTTGGTCGATGCTTGATTTGGTCGATGCTTGATTTGGTCGATGCTTGATTTGGTCGGTGCTTGATTTGGTCACTTTTTTTCCGTACGTGCATGGGAAAGCTCATCGCTGGGCTCCCGCGTGCGCTCATCGCTTCCTCTCTGCTTTATCGGTGCCGAAAGACACAGCACGTTGCGCTGAGCGTGCAACGTGTAAACGCAGAGACAGCGCAGGGAAGGACAGAAAGCAGGTTGCACCACCGGGACCCCAAGAGGTTGGGATGTATCTTGAGGGGTTGAGTGACGGTGTCTCCGCAGAGACTCCAGCGGCGAGCTGGGCCCCCAGGAGAGCCGGGCAAGGCGGCACCTGGGGCTGCCCTGCAGGGACTTTGCTGAATACCTGAGTTTAAGTATAAGAACAAGTAGTTCTCTGGTCTTTACCCAAGATATATTTACATCTACTGCAGTGAGGAGCTCTGATCCAGGACACTGAAATAATTGGGGCGTGCAGATAATAGGCTTTTAGGGTTCGTGTTTTCCAGTTGTGAGAGTTGTGGGGAATTGCAAAATTGAAAATTACATGTGAAACATTGCATGCCGATAGCCGTCGGAGGGAGGATGCACCTGGGGCTGAAGTGTCTCAATCCCTTTCTCTCTCCTTGTGAATTCAAGCCTGAGAGTGAAAGTATGGCAAGAAAATATACCCCAACGACCTGCCTAAGCATGGGTAACTGTATCTAGAGCCTCTTCCTGGCCATCAAATTAATCCTATTCAATTTTACAGCTTTAATGAACTGATGTCAAATGAATTTTAAAAGGCTTTGGGGATGGCAGTGGTTGTTACAAACCCAGATCTGTACCAGGGCCAGACACGATGCTACAGCCCACAGTTTGCCCTCACTAACCTTTTACCAGTGGTTTATCTTCACTGCCAAAGGCTGCCTTAAACTGGGTGGATTAAGCCAGGTGAAGTCACAGCGTGTCCTTGAAACTACGACAACCTCACTGGCTTTGCTGTAAAAATCCTTTTGCAGTACAGTGTAATATATCACTTAAAATTTCTGTAGGATTGATTTCTGGTAGATTTTTCCCTTGTCAGTTGATATTCTTTGCCCAGAAACATGTGGATTGTCTTATGATAACAAGTGTCCAGTAAATAGAAAGTGTTTGCTGAGGGCTGTCATAATACACTTTAAATGCAAATACATCTAGGGCAGTTTTAATGTAATTTTCATATAGATGAAGTCATTCTAAAGTAGGCTTAAATTAAAGCGCTCTTCTCCAAAGACTACAAGTTTAGCAGAAAATGTCCTTTACTTTCATTAGATGTTTTTCTTCTGTTTACGTTTGATTTCCCTTTCATCAGATCTGCATGGTTTGCAATCAGGACACTATCTTTTATTCGCTGCAGTTGGTAGAATTTGTGACTTTTCCAACAGTCAGTTGCAGGATGAGCTGGACTGGTGGGGGTTGGTTTTTTGGTTGTTTTTTCTGTCCTTTATTTTTTTACCTCAAATTTTTCCAGTTACACATTCCTCACTAATCTTTCTGTTTCCAAGAAACATAAATATTGGGAATTAACTAGTCAAGTACTGGCCAGAGGGGTACAAAATCCAGCTGCTGGTGTGGTCTGTAGAAGAAAAAAAATAATAATAAAAAAAAGTGGTTTAGATAACAACATCATATTGATGTGTATATAGAAATGGCTCTAACAGATGCACTCCTGGATTCTGAGCTGCCTGCTCAAAGGGAACGGGCTGATCACTGAATTTAGTCCCCGCTTGTAAGCGGAGGAAAGTCTGCATTATTATTATTTTTTTTTTTTTTTAAAGCTCGGTTTTATTTAATTTTTCTTCTGCATAACGAAGTAAGAAGCCAGCCTTCACCCCTTGAGTCACATGGCCGAGCTCCCGCTGAAGCAGCAGTGATTCAGAGCAGAGGGGGAAGCTGCAGACATGGGTTAGAAGCCGAGCGAAGCAGAGGGGAAGGAAGTTCATGGGCTCTGGCTGGCGGGTTCGGTGCCACCGCGTCACGCTGAGGCTGTGCCAGCCGCTGTGGTCTCGTGGGGGTGGCTCCTGCCCCCTGGTCCTGCAGCTGGCAGCAGCCCGGCATGGCCCGAGACCCTCCAGCCTTGCGATGCTGCGGCGCTTCAAAAGGGTGACAGCGCTGAGGGCTGAGAAATTAACCCCTTTCCCCAAGGTTTTGACTATTTAGAGCTAAAATTCTGGTTTGAGATTTTGCTGGTGGAAAAGAGAGGAGTGAAGCTCGCTGGATTACTTCCATTAATTAGGAGTTTCATGCATTATTTTTTTTTTTTACAACCTCAAAGCCACTGGTCAACCTTAACAGTAGTTATGGCCAGTTTAAGTCAAAGCAAAACTGCACATGAGTTAAAACAAGTACTAACTTTTTTTTTTTTTTTTTTTTTAGTATTTGTCACTCAAAAACACATAGGAAAAAGCTCTTCTGTGTCAGATTTCATCCAGTCCTATTTAGATGCCAGGACCCTGGTGGTTATAGAAATTCCTGGAGTCAACTGAGGGTGCCTGGATTAAGTTTTTAATGAGATATTTCAGCACCTAAACATATTACCTAATTTTGAAAAGGCCCATCTCCCTGCTGCTTCTTTCCACTGAAGGCAGCGGGTCTCTTCTATTTAAATATATTATATTTAAATATAAAATTGTGTAGTTAAATTGCCTACATCAAATTTAAGACCATGGTTTCAGGCATTTGTTTTTTCTTTTCAGTTCGGGGCAGATAGATTTCTTGAGAGTACCTACCGTGTGCTAGATGTGCTGTCGTCTACGTGACGCTATAAATTACAGGACTGACTTATTCCATGAAATAATCTCCTTCATGTATATGAGCAGAGCATTAACCTGGTTGTTCTTTTCCTTCGCCTTGTGGGAGCCCTGGTGCCCTCCCCAGATTGTTGTGATATATTGCAGCATTGCTGCCAACTGTTAATGAGATTACTAATGCAGTGTAACTGGGTAGCAAATTATTAAATGCTATTCCATACTATTATTCAGCGCATTTTAGCAATTTGTGAGGGGGGTTGCTTCTTGTAAATCAAACTCTTCATATATTGTTTTTCTTAATTAAGACTTAAATTAAAGCCAACATTTTAGACGTTGCGTCACTGACAATGCTGGACCACACGCTCGACAATAAGCTGTGGGAAGAAATCCTCTGCTGGAGTGTGGAGGAAGGACTGAGTAAGTGCTTTTGCTCTCGCCCACGCGTCATGTCCAGACGTGTGCAGTCGTCGCGCCCTGCGCTCGCGTGTTCTCTGTGCGTGTGTCTGCATCGCCAAAGGACTTGGGGTCGTCGTGCAGGGAGTTCACCTTAAGGATGTAAACGTTAGGAACCAATTACCTCGCTTTAATTGCTCAAGCACGGGGGTTTCTTGTACTTCTTGGCCCTGTAAACCACGTCTTGTGGTATTACCGCTGTGCTGGCAAAAAAACCTGCCCATGCACTGAAGGAAAGCCCAGACCCACTTGGTGCAGGCACTGCTGTGCATCACGTCACTGCTGTGCATGGCACTGCTGTGCATCACTGGGCTGGAGCCAGGGCTGCTGCAGGCGCCTTTCCTTGGGGAAAACACTCTGGTGACCAGTGCTTAAGGCAACGGTAGCGTTAGGCACGGCTCTCCGGGAGCAGGAGGGCGGTGGCTTGGAAGTTGGGACATCTTCTGCATGTCCTGCTCAGTCAACTGGAGCATTTGAGCACCTTATCTGGTATGACAGCATCTTCTCTAAATGTTACCATGTCTGAAACATAACGTTTCTCATTCATACGACACACTTTTGGAGTGCTATTATATAAGTATATATAACTGTTAAACAGATGAAATGTATTTCTTTTTTTTTTTTATCTGACTGGTGGCACTCATAGAGACTTGGTATCTAAAAAAAAAATAAATCATTGAAGCATTGAGGGTGGTTAAATAGGGCATTATTCATTTGGTGTTGGGTGCCTAAGTTGGATTTCTGCATTGATTTTTCTCTTCCACATGTAAACGTGTTTTGTTTGTGCTATGTCTTATCATGTGGTTGTATCTCTCAGAAAATCAGAATGTTCTAGCTGTATTCTGATTTTCCTTATAAAGCTCCTGTTTTCATAGACTACACCAACATGTGCCAAAAAAATAATAAATGCTCCAATTTTTTCTTTTTTTTTTTTTTTTAATTTTTTTTTTATTTAGAAGCTCAATGCAGATTTCTCCCAGAAAGGGAACAAAGTGAATGTTAAAATAAGAAGGTAACCTTTGGCTCTCGGTGTCACCAGCCCTTCTTGGTGCTGCGTGGCTGAGATGAGCATCCGAGCGTTTCGCCGCAGCCTTGGGAAGCAGAGGGCTCCAGAGAAGCTTGGTGGGCAGATAGGGCAGGGTGGGTGGGTGAGGCAGGGTTTCACGGTCGAGGTAATTTTATTTGCAAGGGCAGACAACAGACAGTCTATGTGACGGTGAGATTTCCAGATACGGAGACAAACCCTCTGTCCTTCTTGCTCGAAGTGCTTTGAGATGTGCAGTGGGGGAGTGCTGGAGGGGCTGCGTGGCACTCGAGGGTGTCGGGGTGCTGCGGAGGGGGGGGAGCAGCTGGACTGACAAGGGGAAAAGTGTTCTCAAAGTTAGTGATGGGCAACAGTGAGAATACATAATAGACCCTCCTGGAAGTCCACGACTAATTAGCCATCTAATTGTAAGTGGCTTGGCCTTAGGTAGGTTTTAATCAAAGCTTCCACCGTCACCTTTTGGCTTTCGTTGTTAGTTTGGAACTGAAATGTCCATTCGCTTCCTACTTAGACCTTCCTAATCTGTTACTACAAGGAGAGTTGAAGTAAATCTGCCCTTAGATATTTCTAGGTCGTGGTGTAGAACATACGCGCTGTGCCTGGAGCAGTGCGATTAACTTCAGTGTTCTGTGTTACTGGGTTCAAGTAAAAATTGAGTACTTTAACCTTAAAATAGACTATTTATGAATATGCAGTAAACTAATTAGATAACCACAGTTTATAAACCACATTCAGTTTATAACTGGAATAGCTCTGAAAACAGACACTTTCCTACTAAACTGTCTCCTCTCAGGTTAAAGTAAATTAAAAAAAAAAGACTCATTTTGCTCGGGAAACCCTTCCCCTGTGATACTCCCGATGCCACACTATTCAAAACCAGAATGAAATCAAACCCTCAGTAACTTGATAAGCTGGAAAGAGCAATAGCAATGTAACTACAACCTTGAACTTTTTTCTTACTATCTGCTTATATTTCCAGCAGATCTGCTAAGAACTGATTAAATGCCGAAGTTACGCAGATGGAGTGGATATGTGACAGTCATCTGTCCTTACAAGCACAAAGTCTATGTCATACGTGTGTTAGAAAATAGCTTATGTAACTCTAATAAATACAATGTGAGGTTTTATGACCTCATCCAGCAGCAGGACAATGCAGTTCTTTGTTACGAATATTAAGATTGAGAACAGTTTAGATTTGTTTACACTGTTGACGTTTTATAGCAAATGCTGTCAAGTGGTGTCTCAGACTGTCCGTGGATATTTGTATAGACTTTGGAAATTCAGGCAGAAAATAAAATGACCATCTGATTCAAATGAATTTTCCAATTATTTGTGGCTTTAACAGAAGCGATTGAAGTGTATTGTATATATCTGGCAGCTGGTCCTACTTCTTTGGAAAAAAAAAAAATCTAAAGCTTTGTATCTAATCCCTTGAGCAAACCAATAGTAAATTGTTTATCAAATAAGTAGTAGGAATTTCCCATTTGGAATCTGTGCTTTCTTTACATTGCTGTCACGGAAAGGATAATTATATGCAACTTTCCACATGCTGGAGGTGCGTGGATTCACAGTTTGTCTATTCCTCTTCCCTTGTTCAAGCCCGAACTGCTGCCTGAACTTGGTGCAACTTCTCCCTACCCTGCGTCTGCAGTCTGTCAACATTCCCTCTATTGTCTGATACTAAAACCACGTACGATTCCTCATAAATCCCTTTATTGTCTCCCTACTGTTTCCCATGTCATATTTAAGTTTTCTTTGCTGGTTTCCATGGCCCTTCTCAGTCGCTGCTTTTGTTCATGACTCCATCTCCGGGTTCCTTTCTCGCGATGAAGCCCGTCCTTGACTACTACTGTCACCTTCAAGCTTCATATGCCCTTCTGCTGCATCACCTCCCTCCCTGTCTTTGGTTTTTCTTTGTGTATTGGCTTTTTTTTATTTTATTTTTTTTTAATATCATGTCCAGATGATATTTAGAGCAAAACCTTCAAAAAAGATTGCATCAATGGATATGCATTTTAAATTTGCCAGTCCTTTAGTTTACTAAATGTCCAGGTGGACCAGCTTATTCTTCCCTTGATCTACTGCTCTTTAATCCTTCTGTATTTTGTCGGGTTTTTTTTTTGTTAAGCTCGCTTTTTATTTAGTTCTTAAAAACCATAATACTCTGAGAAAAAGAAATTCTTCTGAAAAACAAGCAGAAAAGGTCTCAATCCCCAAAATGGGTGTGTTTATCTTAATTTGTATTAGCGGTATCTGACGTACTGTTTGTAAGGTCCTTCAGAGCACAGAGGAAATAGCAATCCCGAAGTATCTGTTTATCATACTTGCCTAAGTATGATAATAATCATAATTAGAGTCTAGGATATTTCCCACCCTTCTCATTTTTGACACAACTGTAATTCATAGAATGAGAAATGCTAATTGCATGTCAGTGTGGCGTGTGTACAAAAAGTCTCTTTCCTGTGGGGATCTTGGTCCTTTTCCTTCTTACTCGAGGATATTTTGAATGTTAAATCCCCTATAAAATTACTTTCATTGGTTAATATACTATTTAATATAGCGGGTTGTTGGTTTTTTTTTCCCTTGAAGATAAAATTCAAATCTCAAGATGTTTGTCTTTCTCCATTTACTATTCTTTGTATTTTAGATCGTGTCAGCAAATCAACACAGTTGGCAGTCTCTTCTGGGGAAACACTCAGGGTTAGCATAAAAGGGTTTACTGATGCAGGTAAAGATATACTGGCTGAATTACTGCCGAAGTGAAATGCCTGTTTTGCAAACAGACTGCTGCTTGCTGCACACGTTCAGGATTTTGGCATATTTTTCGTATTTTTTAAAAATTTTCTATTTTTAGCATCTAAGACTCTCTCTCATTCTCTCTTGAAAATTATATAAAAAAAGCAGCTGATGTTTTATAATCCACACCCTTTCCGTTATCCCTTTCTTCAAACAACTTTCTTAAAGACCTCGGTGCCGAGGACCCCTCGGGGATCAGCCTGTATCAGGAACCCCCCCACTAACAAAGCGGTGGTCCGGCTCTGAGGGAGCACCCCGTGTGCCGGGAGCACCGCAGCACTCGGCTTTTTTGACCTAATGCGGTGGCAAACAGGGTCTGGCTTTTCCTTTAACGCTGACTGCTCGTGTCACCTGCTGCTGGCAAGGGTGGGCTGTATCCGTTTGTTCTTCTCCATCACCCAAAGTGGCACTCTAAAAGCCAGTCCAGGGAGGGATTTTCATAGCTCTGAACACCCTTTCCCCGGTAAGGCTTGGGGCCACCCTTAGTGTCCTCAGCTGTCACTCGTGCCCCTCTCAGCTACCTTGGTTAACCATCTCTGTGCTCCTTTGCCATGTTTCTGTAGCACCTTCACCACTAGATTTTCCTTTGCAGTTCTGGTGCTTTCTGTGCCCTCCAGTTGTCCGCTGGGGAGAGCGCAGTGCGTAACAACACGGTACTCTGGTTTTACGGTGGTACAAGTGAAATGATGCTCCGAGCCAGAAACCCTTGCCAGCCCAGTCTGGTGGCCAAAGGCTTGGACCTTGATACGTTTCCTCCAGTTACCTCTTCATTTGCTCTTCAGCTCTTTATTTCTGGAGGAGCTAAACGTGTGTGGAGGCTGGGAGATGTATAGGGGTCAGGGCTGCCAGGCTGCCTGCCCTGGCCTGGGATGGATGGCAGGCTGGTGTGTGGCACCAGTTCCCCTGGCTCTGGAGGGTTCGCCTGAACTGGGATGGATGGCAGGCTGGTGTGTGGCACCAGTTCCCCTGGCTCTGGAGGGGTTCGCCCGACACAGGGACGGTGTCCAGAAGACACCCACTCTCCATGTGCAGGAGTCAAGTGCTGGGAAGGAACCGCCGTTTTCCTTGGCATCTTTTCCCAATGCAAACACATTACAGCATTTTCAGATTAAGCAAATGTCTTAATTTTGACCGTATTATATCACCTTTCTTCTTTGGAAGGTCATCTAAATAATTTGACTCAGAGTTCACCAACAAGTGTTTGGAACGTTTTCCCTTCACTCTGGTCATCCACAACTGGTCCCATTTGCTGTATAGGTAAATCCGAGAACACAGCACTCTACTTAAATCATGTATTTCAGGGAATCTTTCACAAAAGTGGAAAAAGTCCTAAGTTTAAGCATTTTTATGCTCTCGTGTGTTAAAATATTTTCCAAGTTTGTTACAGTATCTTGGAATCCCAGTACTGCAATTCTATTTCAGAGCCACAAAGACAAATAATTACATTGATAAATACTGGTTTGCACTTGTGCACATGAAATAACTATTCTTCAAGAATTATTGTTGGTTTGATACGTAGTTTATTCAGATGCTTTAGAAGAATATGGCCTAACAGTGAGTTAAAGGGGGACTTGAGTAGTTCTTGCTCTGAAGCTGATAAAGGCCAGATTTCCACAGGCACACTCCTGAGTACAGGCGGCTCACTTGGTATCTGTATTACTACATTTGTTAAATGTCATGATTATGATTGTGCTGCTTCTCTGAATGTTGCTGTTTTAAACATGAAATATTGTTAATTTTGAATTAAAGGTACACAAATAATAAAGATGGAGCTTTGGTCTTAATTGAACTGGAAAACTCCCACAGAAGTAGAATTTCACCCCTGTCTTTTGACAGCAAGGTTTAGCCAGGGAAAACTGAATTTTCCCTTTCTGCTCACTTCACTCTTTGAACATTAAAAAAAAATAATATGTATATGTATATATGTGTACTTCTCCTTCCATTTACTGTCATGAGCATAGTGGTCAGGTTACTTGATTTGTGTATTTGCACATGTGCTGGGATGATGCCGGTGGATGGGTGGAGTGATGCTTAGGTTGATGCTTAGGTTCTTGGAGTGCACCATGAAATACCTTCACACCCTAGAGAGCATCATGTCATACATAGCAAGAGGTTGTGAGTATGCGCTGGATTTATGCAGAAGGATTGGGCTAGTGATCTGTGTGCTTTAATAAACATCCCTGAAAATATCATCAGATTGAGGATGAGGTTAGCTGAATGCCTGGTTTCCCACAAAATTGCTCAAAATACTGCTCAGACTGATGGTGGCAACCAGAAATGCTCTCCTGGTGCAAATCCCAGCCTCCCGCTCCCATCGCTTCAGCGGGAAGCTTGCTCTCACGTGGTGAAGCTGCATGGATGGACGAATGGTGGGGAAATGGACATTTGCGGTCCGATTTCCTACGGAATTGACCAGATCCACCACTGTGCTCATTTGTCTTCTCTTAGCTCACCTAGTTGCTAGCTACTGCTATGGTGTCCAACGCCAGGTGCATACTTCTTTTTACGTGGCTTTTCCATATATGTCATCTTTCAAAGTGCACCTTTTCTTTTTTTTAAACAGTTCTTAAATCCTTAGTTTTGCTAGTCTTGAGCAGTCTTTTTTTTCTTCTTGCCCCCTTACACACACCCCACCACACTTCCCCCCCCCATCCCCCATATGAGCAAAATGCCGGTGATATCTGTGATGCTTTTTACCAGAGGAAACCATGAGAATATAATTTCCTAGCCTATGATTCTAGGATTTTGTGTGTGTGCCCAAGTTTGTTATTGGAGGTGGTGGGAGGTTCAAGCAAAATTATATTCCAGAATCATCTGGAAAATTTTTATTGTCCTGTGTTATTGCTACAGTCTTGGATGATTTCCCAAGTGTTTGTTTGGATTATTTCTGCAAAGAGGAGTTTGTTTTGTTGGGGTTTTTTTTCTGGGTTTGGGTGTTTTTTCCAGAAAAAAAAAATTACTAATTTTCTAATTTTGGTTTCTGTTTCGGAGCACCTCAAGGGATTCCATGAAACTTTTGCCAAAGAAGGTTTAAGGGCCCGGGTGTTAGGACCAAGGTCAAGGAGCCTTACGTGGTGCCTCCAGTTTATGTATCTCAGCCCCTTAAAATAAAGTAGGTGTTGCCCTGAGAGAGTAGCACAGCGTAGAGCTAGCAGCCTACCATGAAAATAATTTGAAATTACATATATTAGACAGTAAGTTGCCCTTCAGGTTACCCAATTCTGAACTATCATTTTCTGGAGCTGGAAGGTGTATATTAAGCACTTTTATTCATTTGAGATTCTGAGCATGGAGGCTGTTTAAAGACACCTAATGATCGGGCTGATGCTTCTGTAGACCTCCAGCACCACCTGTGCTTTAATAGTGGTCACCTGCATGATGGAGTGCTCAGAACTCAACGTTTGTGGTGGACCATGGTCGTATCTGCTGTGCTTTTGCTGATCTCGGTCCTCTCTGTATTTTCTGGGCACATTTGGAGTCTAGTGAGCAAATGGGAAGCACCAGGAGGTCTGGGCAGAGTGGGAGCATCTCTCAGCCCTGCTGCTGGAGGGCTCCCAAGGCATCCCTCTGTCTTCTAGAGGGCAAGGGAACCTTGGAACAAGAGGATTCTTGGGTTTTGCAGGAAAGTACTTTTAGGGTTAGGTGGCTGCTTGACCAGAGGCTTTCTGGACTTGCTTCTCTGCACAAACGCAGCTTTTGGCCCCAAAATCAGTGCTTTGATTTCTCCCTGCACCCGTAAGCGTTGGTGGCCCCTCTGAAGTTGCGGTACCTTCCAACACAGGGGTGTAACCCATGTGAACTGCAGTTCCTGTCTCCCCAGACCATTAGTAGAGGTCGTGCGTTTTGAATCCAGCCAGTTTCAGTCTACAGCGCTGACCATCTTTTCTAGGTTCAGTTGAACACGCTTTTCCCAGGTTCTTCATGCTTAAAACGGTGAGGGTGGTTTGACTCCATTTAAACACCAGTTCTACTACTTTACCTAGAACTTCTGAGATGGGGAGTGAGGCTTTAGTTATGTAAATCACACTGTGTTAATCGTGTATGAATCACGTTCTGAAAAACTGACCAAATCTGTCCATGATGATTTGCATTTTATAACGTCGCATTGCCTAATGTGTGTGATTAAGTGAGGTTAATTTACAGGAGCTAGATTCTGGAGAAAATTACATATGCGTTCAAGTTTACGCACTCTGGGATAAATCCAAGCTCTGAGAATAAGTCACTGGAGAATTTTGCATTGACTTTGGTGTCATTAGGGCTTCACTGTCCTAATTACTGAAGTGGCAGTGCTTACAGGGTACATAATAAATTTCTGGAATTAGGTTTAGGAGCTTACAAACCTTCTTGCAATATCTGTCATACTAAATTATTAGTAAACTAGGCTAGATTAACTAGGTAGTAATTAGTGAGGGGGGTTTTCTTTTCTGCTGAGGGAGAAGCGCTGTTGATTTGGGGGCTGGTTAGAGGGGGACAGAAGTTAGCTGGCTTTTGACTGTTGCGAGCTCGCCGGGTCACGCTCAGACAATACTCGTAACAAGATGAAAAGAGACAAGGAGCACGCATGCGAGGCGCAGACACCCATCTGTTCGCCCAGCGCTCCCGGTGCTGCACCCCACCGCATAACCCCTTCGTGGCCACAGGCACACGGAACGCTTGAGAGCCCCCGTGCACGGCGTAAGCCATCGTGCGGGCGCTGAACCCGCTCCGGTGACACTCCGAATCTGCTCACAGGCTGAAGCTGTGTCTCTCTGAGGGTTTGCAGGGAGTGGGAGACAGCTGCGGTACCAACACAGCAGCAGTGGGAAGGCTTTGGCCAGCTCTGCTTCCATTGACAAATATTTTCCAGTAAATTCACAAACGCAGTAAAACTTCATTTTATTATTTGCTTTTTATAGCTGTTTATGTCCAAGAACAATTTTGATCTTGCTAAGCTCTCCGTTTCCCTGCTGAAGATCCAGGGTATTTTTGAAAACGCATCTTTTTCCCCCAGCTAGAGCTTGCATTTTTATAGAGCTTTGTGAGGCGTGTTTTAGACTGAGTTCCTTCTTTTTGTCTGTAGCTGAGATAAAGAATTAGTAGTTTAAAACAATAACTACATGTTCCACTATGATCAAGGAATTAGATAATCTGGCATGTTTGCTTAAGGGGTCTGTATCTTGGGGCTTTTATAGGGCAGTATTAAAGCCCTGAGCCTTCTTATTATGCCAATACCCAGAAGATTGCTTTAATGAGAAGTAAAGGGCCTTTTTCCAATTACAAGGGAATAACTGTATTAAGTTCCTGTGTTATGTCAACCTGCTTTGATTTGATTACTGCGAAAGAAATGGATTTATCTGTCAGTGTTACTTAATTAAGCCTTCTCATTGATGTTTTGCAGAGTAATATAGCGTAGTTTGCACATTTAAGTCTAAATACAAAGAAAATTGGTCGAAAGCTAAGACACGACCCCTGAAGATAAGGCACAAGAGCCATTGCTTGTCATTTTCTGATCAGAGTTCAGAACTTTTAACTTTGGTGGAAGACCTTGAGCATTATGTGGGCTTGGATTAAAGCGAGGTAAAGGGCAAGGAGCTTTCAGCCAAAAATGAGATGGCTAAGCATTTTGGAGGCCAGGCAAATCTTGCAGAATTATTCTGTGAGGTTAAGTCTCTTAATCTCTAGCTGATACAGTATGCTTGGGTATGCAGAACGGTGTCTACGTACCTTTTACTGTCTTCCATGCCCTACTGTATCCCCAAAGCTGTCCCTCTCCGTGCCCAGGAGTGCTGTTCCCCCTGCCTAGGCAGGGCTTTCTGGGTTTGAGTGTGCCCAGGAGCTTGGTCTGGGGGGGTGGCAGAGATGAGGAATACCCCAGCCCTGAGGTATATGTTATTCCCATGTTACTTTAAGCATCTGATAGTGCCCTCTGCTCATTGCCATGCTTGGCATGAGGGAAAGGTAGGGATAATTCAGCAAAGAGTACCAGAAAGGACAGCCGGGCAGGAATTTGGTTCACCACAAACGTAATGTTTGACTGTAAGCGTATAAATAGTTCCTTTGGTGTCACTGGGGCGGTTGGCCACGAAGCCGGTATTTCCATGTGCTGCTGGAAAGTACTGGGCATCTTTGGGAGCGTGGTGCTCCTTCCCTTTGCTTGGGGGGGGGGGCGGGAAAAAATTTTTTTGAAGAACATGACTCAAAAGAGGCACCACGAGTGGGTTAAGTTGTGTGTCTTGGCTCAGCATCTGTGGAAGGGGTGGCAAAGACTCTCGTCTGGAACTGAGTGGTGGGCTCCCAGAGGGAAGAGTTCAGCAACTGGGTGCTGGCGTGGTGATGCCCCATTCCCCCTCTTCTCTCCCTCCTGGGCACGGAGTGCAGGAGAAGGTTACTGCTCAAACCACAGCCCTGAAATGTGTTATTTTACACGATGCGTTAGGGTGCCCAAGACGATGGCATCCATAGTCCTCAAATAAAAATGTACGGTATAGAAGTGTGAAAGCCTCTACTGGCACGTAAATCTCCTAGCACTGACCGTGAGCTAGTGGAAGGGCCTTGACAATATGTGTTATTTTAGATTAGCTGACTTTTACAGCAAATGAGTAGGTTAATAAACGAAGTTTGTAGCAGGGAGCTACGTGAGTAATGCCTCCTTGTTCGGGAAAGCAGAGCTGCCCAGCGCAGAGCCCTTCACTGGTGTGCCTCTGTCCCTTTACCCTGCTTTACTGGGCTTGTGGGTCTCTACAGGAGAGCTGAGAGCAGGATGGGGCTGAAGCCAAGCCCGCAGGCACTGGCTTTGTCACCTGTCCCAAGGTGGGCTCAGAGCTGTCGCCCAGCCCCCCAGGTGCTGTTCCTAAGGGCTGAGCAGTTTTGCTCACTGATGGATTTTTGGAAGCTGTGCTCGAGGGTGGGATGATGCCCATCAAACTCACTGGGATAAAATCCACTGATTTTGAGCGGGCAATGGATCAGGGCTCTACAGAGTTAATTGCCTGTTACATAACAGAAATGATTTTTAAAAATATGCCTAATTAACCTAATAGAATGGTTGATCTGATCTGTCAGGTAAATGATACACATTTGCTTTCTTTTTCTGGAGCTTAATTAAATATTTACCTAAGAGTGCCTTGTGCTATTAACATGTTCATCTGTTACAGAGATAATAGGAATTGTAATTGGGGGAAAGTATTAAACTCTACAAACGTGTGTTTTGGGTTTTTTTAATCTTGGAAACCAACCAGATTTGGTCACAGCACCTGTATTTGAAAGTGCTAATGACCATATCTGTTTCTCAGACAACTGAAGTTCCCACCGATCCCAGAAGTCTGGATGAACCCGTGCACAGGTGGAAAGGGAGTTGCTGGTGTGCGTAGTCCTTCAGCAGCACTCTGAGAAAGTTTCTTTTGCCAGCAAGTCCAAATATGTGTTTTTTCAGATGAGATTAAAGCTTCTGTTTGTGCATGGCAAAAGGCGAGCGGTATCATTGTTTCATTAGGATGCTAGTGGGTACGCAGGAGTAAGTTGGGAAATAGCACTGAAATGTGCAATAATACTGTTACAGATCAATGTCAATCACATTTCCTGATATTTAACATACTGTAAGTAAAAAAGTAATGGATTTAAGCAGTATGGTCCTGTCCATCAATGTACTAAAGGATGTGCTTAACGTTAAAGCATGAGTGATCTCATTTACTTAAATTAACGTGAGAGCGAACTATGATTTTGGTGGAATTATTCACAGGCTGCCATTAAACCTGCGTGCGAGTGACTCGCTGACCTGGTGGTGTGTTCAGCCGTTAAGTTTTTAGCCAAGTGGAAAGTCTCAGGAGACTCCCAACTCATTGTAGGAAAGGTTTGGCGATGGGGAGCCGTTGTGCAGGCGTATCCCAGCGTATTTGAGCGCGCTGCGGAGCATCTCCTGGTTTCAGTGTCAGCGGTACCCAGGAGTTGAGCTCCTGGACCTTTCCAAGCTCTGAAGCGACCTGAGCATGGCCAGCCTGGAGGGGCACAGGGTACCTGAGAGGGACAGCCCCCTGCCCTTGGGGTGTCTCTGGAAGAAGTTCCTGCATGGGTGGGGTGGGGGTTCTTTATTTTTTTTATTTTTTTTTTTTTCAGGCTCCACATTTGAAAGAACATTCAGTGTTATAAAGAAATTTTGGTAACAGCAAACTGGCTTAATTGATAATACTGGGAAGGATGGGGAAAGTGGAATAAAAATAGCTGCCTCAGAAGAAATATTGGGGGCTTTTGCAACGCAGAGAGCATTCACACGCAGAATGTGTCTGTGCCCTGTGTTCTGGGAAGCGTGGCGTTGCAGGGACCTTGCACGCTGCAGCGGGGGGCGAGCGAAGCTCCCCCTCGCCTTCCTGGGGCGACTAGCGAGCTGTCCCCTCGGTGCAGGGGTACGGCACGCGCCAGAA
>JAVJGJ010000054.1:1290486-1319207 GCA_035590215.1 Microhierax caerulescens
AATGATTTGAGGATAGCAAAAAAAACAAAACCACCCCCACCCCCCCAAAAAAACAAACAAACAAACAAAAAAAACCCCAAAAAAACACCTGCCCCCCCTAAAAAAAACCCAACAAAATAAAAACCCACACACCAAAAAAAACCCCAACCAACCACCACCAAAAAACCTGGATTTGCGAATTACTTGTGATCTTCCTATTTCCCCGAGCTGTTTGCAGCCCCGTAATCGGTGAGCGTACACCTGGAGTAGCGGCGTGCTTCTGGGGGACACGGCTGGCCTGGATGTGGACTAGATTTGCATTAGAGCTGGAAAGTATACATGTGGGAAAATCTGTGAAACAAAGCAAATTTGTTGAATTACTAGGTCATTTACATAGCTGCTCCAGCCATGGTCCGTTAAACAGGCAAAAACAATGCGTTTGGTCTGTTCTCTAGTTAAGGCACAGAGTGTGTGAAACAATGCCGAGTTAGCTGGATAATTAGAGTTAGCTGGATAATTACTAATCGTTTTGAGCCCGTGTGTACCTTGAGTCTGGATTTCGCCGGGTGTAGAGATGCTGGATCGAATGAGGCGTTCGCTAAAGAAGATCACCGTATTTTGTGGGTCGGGGTGCACCCTCCCAGAGAGACCAGCTGAAGCTGCCACGCGCTGCGCCCCGCTGCTGGCTCCGCGAGCCACGGGCGGCGCGTGGCTCGGCAGAACTAACGGCCGTCTGCATTTCCCCAACAGATTTCTTCTACTTTTTTTTTTTTTTTTTTTTTTTTTTTTTTTTTCTGAGGGCATCCAGGAGGGAAAATGGCCATCGTTTTCGGTAGGAAGATGTGGTAGTCTTGAAGCAAAACCTGATTTTTACTTTTGGAGTTAAACTTCTCATTCTCTCTCGCAACTCCTTCTGACAGGTTCTGTAACGACTTCTCTATTCTTGTCCCCAGCCTTCAGCCCCAAGTGCTGCTCTGGATTTAGCACATTTGGTCAGATGCACGGAATATACAAAATCAAATATAAAACAGTTCCAATGGAAATGATAAAAAGGGTATGACAGGAGGGTACAGTAATTCTCTACAGCATCATGCCAATAGATACATCTTACCATATGGTCTGAATTAAGGACAGCACCAGTTCTCACACTGTACAAGGCTGATGGTGTACTAGGTCTATGCTTTGATCCTCGTACCATGTGAAATAAAAAGATATGGAGCATGCATTTAACAGGAACCATCAGTGCTTTAATTAGATTATATTTATTTTTAACTAAAATCAGAGTACTCGGATACGTTTCTTTATTCTGCAAACTTTTACTATGTGATTGTGGTCTTAAGCGTACTCAATAGTTCTAAAAAGAGTACAGAACGAGAAGTGGTGGAGAAGGATATTCTGGGAAGTAAACATGCTGACTAAATGTGATAAAGAAGAAATTAGGCCAACGATCAAATATTAAAAAGAGCGGCATTGTGCGTGCATATATATATATGTGTGTGTGTGTGTGAGAGAATTATCCGGAAAAAGCAGTTTTGATTAATTCTTGGATGAGGAAGCTATGTAAACAGATCAGCAAGAATTTAGTTACAAGCATTTTTAATTTGTTGTATAAATACCTTTTAATTATTATATCTTTCTCAACCTGTTTGTACTCTTTCTACTATTTATATTGTCATTTTTATATGTCACTAGAATTGAAGGTGCCTGATTCTGGTTCACATTGCCAGCAAATTTTGGTTTTCCAAATATGCCTTCTAGGAGAATAGGGTTTTTTGTTCTTCCTAAATTTTAACTTTAATGGAAACCTCATAGCTAGCGAGTTGATTCCAAAGCGAGTTTGGGCTGAGATTACAAATTTCCCATGGGATGTGGAGCAGCACTCAGAAGGTAACTGGACATCTGAAGAGAGCTTGTTTTAGGAAGTATTACATGGAGAAGTTTGCAGGCATCGGTAGAAGTTGGCCCAAAGGCTGTAATTTGTTTAATCATTCTTTATTTTGAGTAGCAAACCAAAACAAATCAAGGGGGAAAAAAAAAAAAAAAGAAAAGAAGAAGAAACAAGAGAAAACCAGTGAAACTTTGGAGTAACTGTTGTTGTCTGAGCATTAAAATGGGCTCAAAGCCAGGACAATACTTGTAGTAATTTTAAAAGCACTAAATTACCTGCTGATAGTAAGGCGAGGTGTGCAAACAGAGCAGCTGTCATATTCCGAGCGTAGCTCACATTTAGCTTTGTATATTAGAACCTATTTTCCCAGGGAAAAGAAAGATGATGCCTTTTAAATACGCAACATCAAGGGGAATTGGTACCCACTGAAAAATAAGTGTAACAAGTGTATTCTACACAGTTATGGTAAGGATAAATAATATGATGAAAAGCATACTAACGTCCTAATATAGAAGAACAAGCACAGCCAAAAGTAATAGTAAGAAAAGAAGGCAAGAATATAAGATGTAAAACATCAAGTTCAGAGAACGTGTGGAACGAGGTTCAATGTTAAAAAATAATCTGAAAGCAAAGAGAGAGAAAGAAAGGAACAACCATACATAGTTAAGATAAATAATCATGAAAGATGATTGCACTGCATAAAGAAGGGGAGGTCAGTAAAGTAGATTTTAGGACCTCTTAAAGATGGAATGGGTGATTTATTGACAGATGATGTAGACACTGCTAAAAAATAAATGGGTTTTTCGCCTCAGTGTTCACAAAAGAGGATGGGGAACAGATGCCAGAATCAGATATAAATTTCCCAGGAGAGAGGCAAGAAATATTGAAGGAAATAGGGATTATTCCAGAATGGGTGATCACACGGTGGGTGAGAACATCAGTAGATGGATTAAACTCTATAGAGGAGCCATCACAGAATTCTTAAATAAGAGAAAGGACTATTTTATGTTTGCAGGGGGGGAAACCAAAACAACTCGCTCCCCTCAGGTCCGAAGTGCCCTCAGCTGTCCACGGAGATAACCAGGAGGGAGCTGCTCTTTCACCACAGCAGCGCAGTGCTTTTGTCCCATACGGACTTTCATTGACGGGTTTTGAGCGTGGCACTCTGTTTTAGTTCTTTTGAAACAATTTTGAATATTTACAGTATATTTTATAAGGATGAGCCCAGTCTCCACAAAACGTCCATTCCTGTACAGAAAGGAGACTGAACTCGGTTGGGTCAGCAGAAAACGTTGAGGGAACATCTGATCCAGAACTGTAAAGTGAAGCATTTCCGAGTGGTTTCTGCTCTGTGGCGTGTTCTGCCGCCTCAGAGAAAATTGTTGATAGCTTTTACTTCTGCCAGAATAAACATATTCTCTGTCTGATGGGAAGGTTGATACTATGTGGTCTGATGTGCGGGTCCGAAGGTGAGATCTGTCAGGTCATAGTTACATCTGGAATGGTTTTGTCTTTGTGGTCTCTAGGA
The DNA here is from genome assembly GCA_035590215.1 of Microhierax caerulescens. Taxonomy (NCBI): domain Eukaryota; kingdom Metazoa; phylum Chordata; class Aves; order Falconiformes; family Falconidae; genus Microhierax; species Microhierax caerulescens. Next base: position 1,293,882 of record JAVJGJ010000054.1, read on the forward strand.
GCGTGCAAGACCAGGGCATGTGTGCCTCTTACGTTTGCCCTCAGGTTCAGAGTTGACCCTCAGCCAGAGTGTGGAACCTGGGTCTAGGAAGAACTATTACCCAAAGTTTTGATGCTCTTCTTTCTGAGCCTCTTAATGATGTAGAAGAATCATGCTCTTGCTGGCACAGTCTTCAGTATGAGCTTGAGTGAGCTTCACACTTTCATGAATGAGTGAACTTACACGTTCAGTGCAACAAGGGAGTTTCATCTTAGTCATCTTGCCAGCGTCATCCTCGAGCCTTGTGTTTCTTCAGAGGCATTTTTGCTTTCACATATTTGATATCAAAGGTTCTCACGCCTCTTCCCAGGCCAGATTCATTAGTTGCTTGTACTCATTAGGGTTGGCTGTCTTCACGGGAATGGTGTCTGAGTGACTGGCAGGCACTAGTGCTGAAGCTGGAGGCAAAATGAGATGTTTAATTTCCGATGCGCAGGCAAACGTGAAAACCGAGGGAGGTAACAGGTAGAATATTTAAGCCTGAGCTAAGCTGTTGCAGGGCTCTGGACATGAGACTTGTGGTCTTCCTCAGTGCATACGTTAGGGCAACATAAATGAAAATTTACCAGTATTTGCTGGATTGTGAAAAGAACAGTGCAAACTGAAACTGAAGTGAGATTGTCCATCTGGCGGAGGAGATCTTTAGTATTTAGATACCAAGCTGATTCAGCAAAACATTTTTATCTTTAAAACCTTGCAATACCTTAGAAATAGAATCCAGATCAAACAAAATTTCACATTCCCCAGGCATAAGTTTCTGCCCGATACTTTGGAAAGCTTTTGCAGAAGACCAAACCCTGTCCCTTGAGTGGAGCCTTACCCTCTTCCCAAACGCAGATTTCCTGCTACCGGCAGATTTTTTCTGTTGGTTTCTCATCTCTGCAGCTGCAGGGCAAATGTTCTGGCAGAGAGGCAGTTCTGCCTTCATCTCATCTTCCTCCCTGGACCTGACCTGCACATTGGAAGCGTGCTTTGTGTTTGCTGGTCATCCCGAGGAGACGCACCTTCTGGTACCTCCACTCATCCCCTTTGGTAGCGTCTGAGATGATGAAGGCTGGTATCTGAGGAATGGCAGTTATGTTTGGCAGGCTGATGTATCTCATGAAACATTTGCCTGAATTTAACTAGACCTGCCTTTTAGAGGATCTTCTCCCAGCTTCTGTTGGAAAAGTAAAATACAGATGCGCTGTAACTTGGATAATACTTTGTGCACTTATCATGATGGAAATACGCTCTGGCCTCAGTAGCCTTCTATGACACCGCCAACCTCTGAAGCAGCGTCTCTTGGGATGTCAGGGATTGCAAAGGAATCTCTGAATAGGTGCTAAATTCTCTCATAATCCCTGTTTTGTGGACAGAAACATCCAAATGCAACCAGAGACTGAGCTTATTGCTGTAGCCCTCCGCTCGTCCGTGCTTACATTCCTGGAGCTCCCTGCCATGCTCCTAGTCATGGCCAAATAACATCCTCGCTGCTCAGTTTAGTTGGTGTCCTAAATCCACTCGGTGTAGTCCTACTGTTCTATTGATGGAAACTGTTGAAAGCCTAGAACTTTCCAAGCATGAGTGGCTATAGAAGTCGCGTGTAAATGTGTCATTTTTCTAGAGAGCGTGCCCAGGTTACGGTGGTGTGACAGGCTCATGGGTGTTTGCTTGAGAATGAGTTTTGTTACAGAGGTGCTTTGGCCTTCTGTTGTTAATACAAAAATCCTTTCGCCCTGCCCATAAGCAGAATTTTCCACACACGTTAACACCCCCAAAATTCTAGCCATCCTAAAATATGTTCTGCACCTTTTTGTTGTGGTTGGATTCAGGGCAACGGAGCTCCAGCCTTCGCATCTCTGAGCTTCCCTCAACCAAGGGTTCGCAAGCGGGACTGAAATTCACTGTTGAATTGCTTCTACTTTTCTGTAGAACGGAGCGAGAGACTTTTGTCGCCTCCGGAGTACTTGGCTTGCACATGCAGAATGTGCTTGCTTTTAGGTCAGCCTGGGGAGTCCCCTTCCTGCCCCCCTTTGTGGGGGTAAGCCAGGTGGAGCGGCAGGGTAGCGAGGCAATAGCAGGGATCTGTTTGGTAGGCTTATAAACGCTAGCGAAGCATGGCAGCCTGGGCTGAGTCGTGTTTAACTTGATCATTTAAATAGCCAGTCCTTTTCAGTGTGTTTTGTTTGACTAGGTTTCACCTCTTTGTATGGCAGAACTATTCTTTGTCTAACTTTGATATTTTTTTTTTACATGTGAAATGGTTTTGATCACGTTATATGGAGCTGTCATCACACCCTGAACAGTTGCAGTTTCTGTGCCTGCTCATGTGGCGCACACCTGTAACATGTTGGGAACGGACTTGGCTTTGAAGCTCGACTTGTTCTCTCATAAGAGTCCACATATTTCTTCCATCATGTAATGAGATTTGCTGATGATACAAAACTGAGGGGAGCAAGCTGCACTTAAAAGAGAGGCAATATAAAATACAGCTTTGGCCACGGTCCTGCAGTTGGATCCGTGCAGGAGGAGTCCAGCCCTGTTGACTCGAACGCGGCCCTGTGTACTAATAAAAATCTGCTTGCGCGTCTCTGTTGCTATAGTTTATTTTCTCTGACGCTTTCAAGGTTCCTAAAATGCGGAGGAAAATCAGAACTTAGAGGTAGAGGGAAAGTAAAAGGGGAGGAAAGGAAAGATGTGCTAATGGAAGCATTTGGAAAAAAAAAAAAAAAAAAAAGCTCGTGGTTGAGAGAGGAGCCATGAGATGATCCCGGATGTCAAGGAGTGGCGAGTGGATGTCCCTCTTCTCCCGGCCGGGGGTGGAGGATAGCCAGCCGTGCGCCCGCAGTAGGAACAAGGCTGCTGCAGGATCTTAGGAGGCTTTAAAAACATAGAAAGGACTTCTCTGATTCAGGCCCTGAGATGAATAAGGAGGGGAAGAGGACGATGTGAACCTGCTGCTTTTCTCATGTGCTAAACGGGAGAGGAGCAGTGGTGAGCACCGGGGTGAACAGGAACGTGCGTTCTGCTTCCGCGACTGGGGCGGGCAGTTGCGCTGGGAATGCGCCGGCAGAGCGAAGAGCAGGCTCTGGTCGTGGTCCTGGTCCTGGTTGTGGTCCTGGTCATGGTCATGGTCCTGGTCGGGGGGTCAGGGCTGCAAGGTGAGGCCCTGCCATGGTCTGTGTAGGCTCGTGTTGCTGTTTAATGGAGAAAGACAGATCTGCGGCTTGATGGAAAACAGCACGTTTAAACCTTCACCCCAACCCAAAATAGGTTTGGGTTTTTTTTTTTCTTTTGGGGGGTGTGTGTGGGGTTTTCTTTTTTTTTTTTATTTTATTTTCTCGAAGCTAATGATCTGAGATTCATGAGCAAAGGTTGAATAAAAGTCAAAGGAAACTATTTTGGCACTTTATAAGGGATGAGTGAGGCCACATCCGTAATCCTGTGCACGGTTCTTGTCACCTTATTATTAGAGCTCTGTAAATCTGGCAAGGATTTGTATTTGCCAAATATACCTCTGGCCTAGATTTGGGCTTATATTTGGAATTCAGGCCAGTTTTAACGCCTGTGCAGTTTGTAATTTTTGCCAGTTTTAAGCAAAATAACAGGAAAGAGGATAATGAAGGACAGAGGAGTCATGCAAACAGAAAACTAAGAAAGGCGGGAACTGGAAAGAGGAGAAAAAAAAAAAGGACAAAGGAATACAGAGCTCATTCCTTCTTTTTTCACTTAACAAAACCTCTCTTCTCCCTTCATTCATTGTTGCACTCTGAATTTAGGATAATCAAATAAATTCAGCCACTCTCTTCCGCTCTGTTTGCGCTCTCCTATTTGTTTTTTAATTTGCAAAATTCTCCCTTAATCTCTCTCTCATAAGTGTTCCCCTCCTCTTTTTTAACTTCTTTTCCTGTGCCTTTTGGTGGATATGCTGGCCGTGAAAATTTTCCTGGTCTGCATATCCTATCCTGCTGCACGGGCGCCTTGCTGTACACGCATACCAGCAGGATTCAAGTTCTAAGGACTGAAAAGTATTGCGCTCGCACTCGTGAAATAAGCCTCGCAAAGACGCTGGTGAGACAGACGATTTGCTGATGTTATCTCATCCCACAGGTAGGCTAGGTGAAGTCAGCAGAGGTACGCTCCCCGACAGTGGAAAACCCCACCAGACTGTCTGAAGGTCAGGGTGAGAGTGTAGGAGTTGCGTTCCCCACGGGCTGGCCGTGTAGGCTGGTCCAGGTGGAACGGGCTCAGCGGATCTGGCTAAATTAAGGGTAGCGAAGCTGTGACTTCCCCAAGGTCAGCAGGAGAATCGAAGGCAGAACTGGAATAAAATCCAGTAATGAGGTGCAAGAAGCCCTGGATTCTGGCTGGAGGTAATACCGGTCTCCTGCTTAAGTTTGCAATTTTACCTTACTGGGAGCTCACAGTTTTAACTGAAGGCGCTTAAATTGCAGCTTTTAAGTACGATATGAACCTGCTGCTGCTCGTCTGTCACGCTGGCTGTCGTTATCCATCCGAGAGACCCCAGCCCAGCCAAGTGCTCTGCATCGGTTATCTACCTTCCTTCATCAGCTCGGGTGGGAGGTGTCCGTGCCATGCGCCTCATCCTCCGTGGCTCAGCCGCTGGGCCGGCGTGGAGGAGCGGGGCTGGAGACACTGGCTGCAGGTGCCGGGTGTACAAAGAACCCGGGTCTGTACTGGTTTTCCTGGGAGATCATTATCTATCTCATAGAGTCGCATGGGATGGGTGGAGCTGGTTTATTGCATTATTTGGTTGCCTTCTGCGGCGATGATTCACTGGTTATTAACACATCCGGATTTGTACGTGCCGTAGGAATGATACGGGAGGATGGAGGGTGCCACAGTGGCAAGCTAACGTGAGTGTCGACTTTGAGGACTCCCTCACGTGGAAAGGGGGAGCGGCAGCTTTGCCTGCTGCAGGGAGGATGGGCTGGCCCAGGCTCCCTTCTGAAGGCTGGGGGGAATGCTACAAGGCTGTTTGATCCCGTGATGAAGGAGAAACTGGTCACAAGCCTTGAGCTGAGCGAAGGCCAGATGGGAGAGGAATTACACGCAGAAGTTCTCATCCAGAGAAAATAACGTAGGGGTGCATTGATGGCCAGCAGTAGAACCAGATACGGTGAGAAGTTCAAAATAGAAACGTGTTGGTATTTGGAATAAATGCCCTAGTTAGCGGGTCGGTCCCCCACACAAACCAACCCAGGACGGTTTGCGTACGTCCTGGAGCTCCTCCTGTTTCACGCGCCCTGGCCCGGCGCTTGCTGCGCTGCTCCGTGCGGTCTCTGAGCGAGCGCTGGGGCCGACGGCAGAGCGGGGTGCCGTAGTTTTCTTTGCAGATGCTATCTTTGGATCTCCCTTGGGTGCTTAGTGCACTTCTTTGGTCGGAGGCACGTGGGAAACGAATATGTTTTCCTAACTTGATGACCACATCTGAACTTGCCGGACTCCCTTGCCCTCCCTTGCCGGTTTGCGCTTTACCGGTGTTAAAAGCTTTGCTTCTCCCTTGCCCCTCGCCTCCTCCAGCCCTGCCAGAATACAACGTGTAACCTCGTAGGCTCCTCTCGGCAGCTTTGGCGTGAAGCTCGTAAGGCAGAGCGATCTCTAGGGATAAAGCAGGTATTTCCCATCCCTGGGTAGCCGAAGCAGCAGAGGTGCAGCGCCACACAGACGGGCTCGGCAGCAGCAACTGATCGTTATTTTTCAGGTTTTGCGATTTACCTGGTGTGCTCACTGTAACAAAAGAAATGAAATCTCTGTAATTATACTGGAAGGGGGAGGAGATGGTGGTTTAGTGCCTTTGATCTGGAGCTAGAATAGGCTCAGCTTTTGGAAATTTAATTTGAAAGAATCCAACGTACACATCTGCTTTTTTTGTACTGCAGTTTCTTTTTGAGCCAAAAAAATAGAAATTTATTAATGCAAATGTGTGGATTCTGTTCGTTGGGAGAGAAGGAAGCCCATTCAAAACATAAGTTGACTCTTTTTCTTTATAGCCCTAGAAAATGTTAATAGGTATGATGGGTGCTAGCATTACGGAGTTTATAGGCAAAGTTTTGTGTGAGCAAGCAGGCAGCATAAAATGGTAGGATACTTCTGGGAGTGTACAGATTACTGGGAAATATAATAAGGGAGTGTTTCCAAGGTACTAATGAAAAGAATTGGGGGGGAGGGGGGGAATTCTCTTGATGAGCAGTTTAAAAACAACAAAACAAGCCTATCATAAAACTGTTTTGTGAGCTTGCCTGGGGTGGGAGATGGAAGGAGCCTGTGCTGCCCACAAGGAAGCAGAGGGTTTATTTCAGTTGCTCTGCTGATGCCCTGCGTGCTCTAAAATTAGTTGTGCCTCGTAAATTGAACGTGATCCAAAACTCAAGGTAGATACTTTCAAAAGATTACTTAAGAGATGCGTCTTGTGTTTTTTCAGGGCTTTGCATAAAAACTGAGAAAAGGCATGTTGGACAGAAAAGCGTGCAGGAGATATACTTTGGCTCTAGTAGATGTTCCATCAGAATTTCCCCTATGCACCTTTTTTTCCTATTCCCTGTCAAAACCTGCCAAACAGGAGCTTGGTCAGTCTCTGAAATAACACCATATAAATGAAAATGTATATCTTGAAGCATATGTAAAGAAGCCCTGATGATTCCGTGTGACAGCAGAGAGCTAGAAGAAACCTGAAAGGTTTTGTTTGTTTATTTTAAAATTAACCTGTTTTTGTGCCTTGCGACTGGAGTGTATTTTCAGATTTTAAACGGAATTCATTAGGGATTTGCCTGGGTGAGACCTTTCATCAGGTGAGTGTCTCTGTGACAAGAACGTCTTTCAGATCTACAGAGTCAAGTAGGATGAGGAGCTTTAGTTTGCTTTCGAGAACTGGAGGTTTTCATTTCAGCTGCCTTTATTTCATCTCTGTGTCCTTTCAGAAATTACACTTTTCTTTATATTATTAATGCAGCAGAGTTCAGGCAAGTTACAAAGGACTGGCAAATTCTGTCCAACAGTGGAAAAAAGGTTTTTTGTTTCAAGTGACGTGCGTATCTTAGGTTTGCTTAGGGGAGTTTCTGGGTGGGGAGCAGGCATCCCCCCATCGCTGTAGGGCGAGCATTCACTGGTCCATGCTGGGAGACGGGTGAGTTGTCCCAGTCATCAGCTGGCCCAGTGGGTTTAATACTTCAGATTTCCCACCACCACCACCACGCTTACAAACAGCTTTCTCCTCATTCATTTTACAAACACAGGTCATTTCTCTCCCCCTCCCTGGTCACCCAGATGACGTGGCCGTGGTTAGCTAGGACTTCTGTTGCTCCTCTCAGGCTTTGCTGGCGCATGGGATGCGGCCACCGTTGGTGACCCTGCTGGGGTGGCTTTGCTGTGTGGTGGGCAGATGATGTTCAGCTTGTAGTGGGTGCCATGACTTGAATTCATTCTTCTTCCATCCAGCTAAGCAGCTTGAAGGGGACGAGGCAGTGTTCTGTGTACGTTACCCACCATTGCTCCTTGGGCAGAACAGGTTAAAGCAGCGCTCCGGCAGCACAGGCAGGGATGTGGCGCTTGCAGGGGACCCCCAGCTTGGCATGGGGCCACGGTCCCTCCTTGATGTCCCTCCATCCGTCCACCTGGGGAGTCAGGCAGCTCTGAGGCGCTGGAGCCCGCCGGAGCGCCTTGGAGCGTGAGGTGCTGTGGGTGGTGGTACCCTTGCACACCGCGGGCATCGCCGCAGCCTCCGCATCCGGCAGCGCTTCCTGGCTCTCCCTGTGGGTGCTGTTCTCGTCACCCATCCAGGGCTGGCATCGGGTCCTGCCCCTGCGATGCCCCACCTTGCTACCTCGCCCCTTAAAACTCCAACCTCTTCTGGCAAACCTGGCCCAGGGAGGGCAACGGGGCATGAGCATCACCTCCAGCCCCGGGGTGCTGCTGCAGCGGGCCGGGGAGCCCCGACTCTGGCCGGCGAGGTGCCTCCTGGCCCCCTCCCCGCGCGGTGGCGGCGGCGGCAGAGCCGAGACAGGGCGATTATGAAGACGTCAGTCGGAGCGGAGGCAGGCGAGAGGGGAGACGCGCTCCAGATGAGGTCCTGGGGGAGCCGAGGAGGGTCATTCATGTACGACCATGTGTATGTGTCTGACAGACTGTGAAATGGTGCGTTGTTGCGCGGCTGCGCTGCACCTGGGCCCTTCATCTGTGATTGATTGGTTTGGTCATGTGTAATGGTCCCATCTGCTCCGTGTTGTTTTTCTTTTTTTACTTATAAACACCGTTCCCAGCGGCTGGGAGAGGATGAGCTCGGGTTTGTCATCTTCACTTACACTTTAGCTCAAAAAAAAGTGGTCAAGGAGGTGAGCTCGAAAGGCTGCCCGAGGAGCGCAGCACCACAATACTTCGGACGTTGTGCCTCGGCTGCTTTCTCCTCCCGCGTGGGATCCAGTCCCAGCTGGGATCCGGCTGGTTCACGAACCGGGAGAGACCCCGAACCCGAGAGTGAAGTGATTTGCACAAATCTGTGGATAGTGACTCTTACTGCAGCGAGGAGTTTTTTTGTAACCGAGCCAATACTTAATTAAAACCGCTGACATCATGGTGTTATAATTAAGCGTGGCATTAATTAAGCTGGAATAACGATTTTTTTTTTTTATTAAGAGCCGCTCCAATTGTATAAGCGCATGATCGGCAAAAACAAAATAATTTTTTATTAAAGGAGGAGAAATCCGTCCCCGCGCTCGGGCTTGCCGGGAGTGAGCCGGTGGCAGAAGTAGTGTCGGCAGCACAAACTTTGGGGGGCTTCGGCGTGAGCGGGGAGTGCGAGAGGTTGAAGGGAAATTTGGGTTTTTTTTTTCTTTTTCTCTTTTTTTTTCTTTTTTTTCTTTTTTTTTTTTTTTTACCCAAAAATGCTGATCGGCTCCTGGCATTCTGATGGCTAATTATGCATCGGAGAGCTTCGACAGCTGCATTCATCATCATAAAATGTAATAATTAATGACATTCCAACAAAGAAAAATATGCAAATGAGAACTCATTAGCATTTTCATATTCAGCTTTGATAATGCTTTTGCTGACAAGGTTGTAATTAATGAAAATTCATGTCGCAGTCAGGAGATTGGATCGGTTTCATTCCGCTCACAATTCCCAAATGCTTGCATTATGGAAAATCGGCGGCTCTGCCAACTTTTCAGGGAAGAAAAAAACACACACACACACTAAAAGCACCAGATGCAAATTAATGGTAGGGAGCCTTTAACTCTTTAAAGCCCTGTCCCCCAAGACACCCCCCCCCAAAAAAAAAAAAACCAACCAAAAAAAAACCAAACCCAAAGGAAAGGAAAAGAACAAACTCAATGCAGAAATAGTTTGATGCACAAACATCAGGGTCTTTCAGTTATAACTCCGGGTTTCTTCTCAGAATACAGGAGTTTCTTTAAACACATCCACCCACCCTTATCTCTCCTTTTATTATACCTGTGTCCTAATAAACTCTGAGAAAATTAGGCATATTACGTGGTCTGTTCTCTCCCAGCCTTATCTAATTAATTCTACAATTGTTTCTACATCCAAGGCTCGAGGCTTCCTCATGCCTAAACAGATCCCTTGGCACCAGCTGGATGGTGGCTCCGTGCGGAGCGCAGGATACGGCCCCGGCTGTTTGCTGCTCCTTAGAGGACGGGCGTTGGCATCACTTCTGCCGCCGAGTTTCTTACCAGACCTCCAAGAAATACGGATTTGCTCCCTTCTCCAACTAGCTGGGCACCTGGGATTTGGGAAGTGGCTGGAGTCGTGTCCCCAGGCCACCCGATGGGGCTCCGGTACCCGGCTGGGTGCTTCCCTTGGGGCAGGGCTCTGGGCACGGAGTCGGGGGGGTGGGGTGGGGGGGATCTCGTGGCATGTGCAGCCAGCGGAGCTGGGCTTCCCCGGGCCCCAGCTGGGACCGGCTGCAGCACCTTGTGCCGTGCCGCGCTGTGGGGAGCCCTGCTGTGACACCAAGGCCACCAAGGATGAGATGGGTAAAGCATCCCGGACCGGTGGTGGAACGTGGGGGCAGCCCCCGCCCCACCGGGTAAGCGAACCCCTATTGCCAGCACCTTTTCCAGGAAAAGACAAACGTCAAGCTGCTTATTCCAGAATCCAGCAGCACACTGGGAACGTGCCTGCCCCTGGAGTGCCCGGGGGCTAGCGCAGACCACTCCGGCCGGCGGGAAATGCAATTCCCTGGTTTGGCTTTGCACTTATTTCTCGACACCCCCCCAAACCCAGTAGCCAGGTGGGACTGGGCAGAGCAGCACTTGTCCCTCTCCAAGGGATGTGTGACCCTGCTCGTAGGGACGTGCCTGCATGGGGGGGGGGGGTGCTGAGCCCGTCTGGTCCAGAGCAACGCCGCACCTCCCGGCTTGGGGAAAAGAGCTTTCCCTCTTCTCTCTGCCCACGAGCTATTTGAGCATCATTTCTACACAGATCACTGGATTTTTAAGAACTTTTTGTAGCTCAGTACCACGGAACTTAATTTGTACTTCTATATCAAATCATTTGTATTTTTTTGCATAACTATTTCTTTAAAATGCATCAGGTTTTACTTTTTGGTATAGTTTCCTTTTGTATGGGCACACTGCCCAAGCAGATGGTGTAATGTCACCTGTAAGCAATCTGAATAGATAGGTTCATTCTTACATTTTAGAGAGCTTTTTATTTCCTTTATATACGGCACAACTATTGCTGAGAGACTGTTCAAGATGGTGTTTCTTTTTGTGTTGCCTTTTAAAGAGATTCCTGCTGTGATCGGTTCTTCCCCCCACCCCAAAGTCTGTGTTTTTGGGCTCAGGGAAAAATCTGTGACTTAAGAAACTTTCCTGGTACTGTTAAAACGACATCATCTGAAATCTATGGCTATTTAAACAACAACAAAAAAAAAGCGTAAATGAGGAAGTGATAGAATAAGTTAAAAACACATTTGATTGTTTAGACACATCATGCTTTAATTTTAGAAGTTCAACATTTGCTTTTCAAAAAAAAAAAAAAAAGAAAAAGAAAAACAACACAAAAAACCCCAAACCCAACCCAGAAACCCCTAGTCTGAAAAAGAACGTCTTTTAAAGACTACTTATTTTTGTGAATGCTGTTTTTTCTGGAGGTGCTGGGTTGGCATCCCCCGACAATGGTGCTCCAGCTGCCCCCGGGGGAGCGGGGTCTGCCCGCACCGCGTGGGCATCGTGCCTCCGCCGTGGGGACGGTGTGGGGGGGGTGCTGGGTGGCTTTGGGGGCTGTGGAAGGGGGTGATGGGTGGCTTTGGGGTCTGTGGAAGGGGGTGATGGGCAGCTTGGGGGGCTTCGGCGGGGCAGACGTGGTTCTGTGGGGCTGGGTGCGCTTCTGCTAAGAACCGGAGTGAGACCAGTGACGTGTTCCCTATGCGTTCCAGTTGATCCGGTTTTACAGAGCTATCGGGAGACAGATTTATATCACGCGGATACCCAGTGACTTAGGAGAAATAGTAGGAAAACATAAAAACTTTCCCCTTCGTAGCTTTTGCAACGATTTCATAAAAGGAGAGGCTGCCGCTGCTTTGTACAGCGCTTCATACAGGGTGTCCCTGGATGTCGGCGGGACCTCAGTGTGCTGGTGTCGTACTGGTCTGAGCGATCTGAACTGGTGGTGTTATGGATAAGCTTCACATTAGTTTATTTTCTACTAGGAAGGAACCGGAGGTTGCCTTGGTAAGGGCCAGATCCTGCTTCTTGTTGTCTTACGTGGCCATTCCCCTTGACTTCAGTGGCGCTGCTGGCGGGAATAAAGTGAAAATTATTTATATTTAGGAAACTCCAAAGGAACTGCGAGTATGTTATCAAGCTTAAATACATCTCTACCATACAGGCTCCTTGAAAGTATAATCACAGAGGACTTATTTGTATGTTGCTCCTCAGGGAGGAGCTGAATAAAAGACCATTATTATTTTTAATTTATGGCGAATGAAAATGCAATGGGGTCTTGAATGGACTGAGAGAGATGGTTTTGTTCTTAGCATGAAGGCAGAGGAGCCTTAGTATATAAGCACCCCATATATTTTCTATGTTTATTTGATCCTATAAAATCACAGAGCACTTGGGGTAAAATATTCAGAGGTGACTGCTGATTTCAGGATGTGCTATGGGACACCCCGGGTCTTTGAGGAAACCAGAATGCCCTTAGAAACTTTTAAGTTCTGAATACTTTATTCTTCTGAAAATCAGGCCTTAAAGTGATGCATCTGAAATTAGTGACTGTTTCCAAGGGGAAAAAAAAATAAAAATAGAATTTTCTGGATTAGAAGAAATAAACAGCTCAGCAGTGTTAAAAAAAATAATAATGGGGTAATTTTTCCATCATTGTAGTATTTCCTAGCGAGAAGCCCATTCCCACCGCTGTCCTGGCAGGTTGCAGGAACGCCTGCTACAGCAAAGCATCCATGGGTTCTCAGTGCTTTTGTAGGCGAGAAAAAGATATTATCCCAGGCTTTTTCAAACCCTTGCAAAGGACAAAACCCAAGAAAACTAGATTGTCCTCTTATCCTTCTAATGTGGCTTTTTTTCTTTTTTTTTCCCCCCCAAAAAATACTTTGTTTCAGGCCCATTTTGGTATCTTCTTGATCTGTATAGAAAGTAAATTTCATTAATCAACTAAGATGCTTTATGCCTTAATTCCACAAACCAACACGGTATTTTTTTCTGTGTTCTGGGAAATAAGTCCGTTTCCAGCAGAGGATGGCTGCCTTTCTCCGGGCCACAGAAAAGTCCGCATTTGATTGCCGCTTCTGCTTTCCCTTTTCAAACCCCCCCCCCTTGTAATTTCTGCCTGAGTCCTCTGGCCCTTGCCAGGCTTGTCCCATGTTCTGCCTTGGTTTGAATTTTTTCCTTTTTGGAATGTTATCATCCCAGCAACAGTTCAGCTGGGAATAAAAAGCAAACTAGCTAATAATTTATTGTCAGAAGTAGAAATATTTGCTGTGGTTGCTTAGGCGGACCATGGGAAGCCTGGGGTGAGCACACCCCGGTCTTACCGTGACTTGGTCTTGGTGACAAGAACTTCCAGCGCTCTGTTAAAGGGGTTTGAAGGTGGCTGAAAGTTAAAATTCTTGGAACTTTCTTCTGTCTGGCTGTTTTGCAGGTGACAGTGATAGCCAGCTTCTCTGTGTTAAGTCTACCAGCACCTTTCTGAGAAAATTTTCTGTAAGAATATTTTTTCATTGGAATTCATTAGTGTAATCGTTCAGAATTACTGATCACCCACAGAAGGAGCTATGAGAGTTCGACGCTTCTGAAAATCAAAGCATATTTGTCATAAATACATGTAACAGGCTGCTTAACAAAGTGCAATTAATAAGTTGCTACTTCTCAGGGGGAAAAAAAAAAATGACTTTTGCTGGAGTTTAATGGGTTCTTGTGGCTCTAATGTCCATTTAGGTCAGTTGGGAGCGTTTTCAGGCAGAAATCGGGATCATTACGCCTCCTCTTGCACAAGCCCGAGTAAATCTGTTTTGTGCAGGTGAAGTAACACTGCAGATAGACTCATTTTTTCTAGAGAGGCAGACACCAAGGGGTTTCTGGCTGCGAGCAGGCCGGGGAGCAGACTGATGACTGCCGTGTTTCCCGATGCAGCTGTGTGCAGCCGGCGTGCTGGATGCAGAGATGCTCATAGCTGAGCACTCGCTCAACGGCAAAATTTAAGGCGAGCAAAGCTTTCAGCTGCTCCTGCAACCAGCAAGCACTGCCGAGACTGTCCTTGGAGAGATGCTGTGGCTGACCTCCTCGTCCTGCATCGCGCGGTGGACGTTGCCAGAAGGACCAGTGAGACAAGAATGGCCAGCGGTGCGTGCCAGGGGTACCAGACATAGCTTGCTCTTCTTTCCTGCTATCCCAAACCTATAAAAGTTGTGCCCGAGTGTGGACTTGCATCCCAGCGAGGTGGCTGCATTGGTGGGTGGCTCTAGGACTTTTGTGTGGCAGGTTCTCCGTGTCGGGTCTCCAGGACTCCCTTCATGAAACTCGACGTTAAACATTGTGGACAAGGCCAACATACTAGGCTTGTGCTTGGGCTCATTTTTAGCTGCCTGAAATTTTGTATCTGCTATATTTAACTTTCTGATGAGAAGACAAAGACCAGTTCCCAGTAGCTGATTTTTTTTAACTTTGCTTTTCCTTTCTTTTTAAACATCTTTTCATTAAAAACCTGGTATAGGGAAAGTAAATACTTTGCTAAGGCTTTTGTTCTCTTTCATTAGTGGCTCAGAAACCAGTGCATCCAAAAAGAAATCCAGGCCAAAATTTCAGGTTTGCTGACAAAACACACGAGTTCATCTGCTGTACTTAAAGGCTCCTTGGATCAGGTGCTGTTTCATGATATGGACATTTTAATTAGTAATAAAAACGTTGATCGGGATTTAGTAGTGGAAACTGCAAAGCGCCTCGTTTTGCTTTGTTTTACTGGTGTGAATTTAGCTGTTTTTCTCCTTCCATCTCCCTTCTCTGCTTCGTTTATGTGTACACATCCATTGCTATCGACAGCCAAGCAGGTAGGCGCATCGGTTTAAATATTGTGAAGCAACGAGTTTATTCCGTGAGCCTATAGAGCTGTATTACAGAAAACATCCATTTTAAACCGTTTGTCTCCTCGATGGTGCTAGCCCAGTGGCTCACCGATGCCAGGAGTGTTTTAAAGAGCCATTATCTGTTTGATGTGTGCCCAATTAAACAATAAATAGTTTAGAATGGCACATGCGCTTTCTGTCTGGGTGCCTGGGAATTTTCTCTGTGCAAACAGTGAAATGGCGTACAAAATAAACTGCCCTTAAACGTGCAAAGGACCAGGGAGCTGAGGACTCCCTGAGCGGGATGGTGCTGTTCCTGCCCCCGCACCCAGCTCCCGTGGGTGCCCGGAGCAGTTGCCCCACGCGTGTCCCTCGTGTTCCTCGTGGCAGAGCTGAGGATGACGGCGGGTCCTGCTTTGCCCCAGGGCTGTTGGGGGTAAATTGCCCGCTGGGGTGCCCGCCTCTCCCTGCGCCAGGATGAGACCCGCGGCTGGTCGCAGCTCTAATCGACTCTCTGCCAGCCCCCAACAAACAAACCCAGAAATCCTTTTCTGTCATCTCTGACAGTAACCTTAAATTGTAAAAACACATTTTGAAAGATGTGTGACTTTTGAAGAAGTTGATGTCCTTTTAATATGCAGGATCTTTGGGGGAAAAAAAAAAAGTACCCTTTTGAAAATTAAAGCACGTGCCACAAAAGCATGCATTTATAATCATAGGGGTCTTTGTTCCAGTGCCTGCAGTACTAAATGCTAAATCAATAATAAATTTAAGATCTGTGTGAAGAACTGCAGCACTGGAGTAATGGATCCGACTCTTTTTTTTTTTTTTCAGCGTTGGCTTCATAATGGTCTTTGTTCTGCCAGCGCGCCAGGACTGCTGCCTGCCGTTCACCTTGCCTTTCCGCCTGGGGTAGTCCTGAACCATCGAGTTCAAAATAGTAACTTCTTGGTTTACACGAAGTCTTCCACAATTTTTAAAGCTTTTTTTTTTTTTTCTATTTTTCTGCTTTAATCTTTGTTTGTGGGAACAAAAACAGTAACGACTTCACAAAAATACAGAAATTACAGGAATACGTTTGGAGTAAACTAAAAACATTTTCTTCCCAGGAGTAACAAAATGCAAATATATTTTTGAAAAATGACACTCCTTTTCCTGCTGAAATTGGTATTTTAAAAGTTGATTAAGGACTGCTTCAGTAAAGTGAGCCCTGTTCCTATGAAAAGATTTTTTTTTTAATCCAAATTTCATGAAACATTAAAACCACGATGCGTTTAAACATAAATTTGTAGCCCATAACACCTGCTGCCTCGGTCGGTGTAGACGATGGGCTCTTCCGAGCGCACTGTGTAACCCAGGTCCCCCACAAAACGATTCCCGGTGTTCCCCAGCGGACCCCGGAGCCCCCCTGGGTGCCTGCCAGCTCCCGCCACTGGGGTAGTGGGTGCTGCCCCGGGTGGGCAGCCTGGCGCAAGCCTTGGTAAGGGGTAGAATGAAAGTAATTTGGAAGATTACTGGGTTTAACCCTTAAAAATTTGGAGAAATACTTACTCTGAGTAAGAAGACATTTAATGCTAGAAAAAAATAGATTATATTACAAGCCTAGAGAATAACTAAGCAGTGATGACGTACCCTTTTGGGCTTAGAAAAGCATAGGTTGGCCATGGGTGTGCCGAGTTGGGTGCCCCTTGCTTTCGGTGAAGGTGTTTCCCTATTCCCGTGATATTCCTATTCGAGAGATCCCTCTGGAAATCTCTGGGTTATGTCTGTTGATCTCAGCACTGGGCAGAATAGGCCCTTACTGGTAGTAACGTTGGCTTGGCATTTCCAAGGTTGACACTGGGGGAAAAAAAAAAAAAAGGGATTACAAAAATAAACGCTTAAAATTAAGTCCCAAATTCCAGAGCCCGGGAAGCGATTTGTGTTGGTGAGTTGTGCATCAGCAGCTTCCACTGCCACCAGTGACACTGGCTTGGATTTACTCCTGCCTCTGAGACTTTATTTAAATGCCTAAATAAGGCTGTAGCTTTGGTTACCTACTTTATTTTTTGCATCGTGACTCCAGGGCATTGCCCAAAAATGGTTACGCAGTTATTTCTGCAGATTCGATTGCTGAATGATAGCAGACCTGCAGGATATTGGACCGGCATAACAAGCTTATGGAAGTCCTCCATCCTCTCACACAGAAGAGCTTCTCTGCAAGGAATTCTGGAAAGACTAGTTACTGTTTTCAGCACTGCATTTCCAAATTATTTAGGAACTTCATTACGCGCAGCTAATTTGCATGGGTTTTCTTCTAATTGGGCCATTTGTTATTTATGTCAGTCAAGATCAATCTCCATAGGTGTGGCAAGGCTAGTATTCCCAGTTCATGCGGTTTCCCAATCCGCTGCTGTGGCAGCCGGTTACGAGGTTTTGGCTCTTCACAAGAAAGTGATTCTGAGTGGTGGGCAAGGGTTGCTTTATTACTTGCATCTTTGCTGAATTCAAAAATTGTTCAATTTTTCATTGAATTCAAAAATTCAAAAAATTGAATTCAAAAGTGGTGTGACTTGGTAAGCAAAACGATAAAAAGAGAAACCTGTGGCAGCCGTGGGCTTGTGTAGGTGCTCCGAGTTGGATCTGGCTGCGTGCACGCGTGTGACGGACGCGCACGTAACGCTGCAGGGCGGGCAGGCTCGGGAGGGTGCGCGTAGCTCCCCCCTTCGCACCGTAGGTCATAAAGCTCCAGACCTTGGAGGTGGCAAAGATCTTTCAGACCATCCGTGCTGTTACCTTGCCTACGGAGGAGTTCTCTCGACAATTGAGGGACCAATCTGGTAAAAACTGGGTGCCTGCAGGTCGTGGTGGGTGTCAGCAGGGTGGGGACCCCGCCAGCCCTCAGTGTCAGAGGTCCACGCTCTTCGCTGGGGTGACATTTCTACTGAGAACTCCTCGCCAGGGCTTTGGGGGCAGGGATTTAATGCCGTTTTCTTCTTTTTTTTGTCACCTTTCCTTTTGCTTTGGTCTTTAACAAACTACTAATCACATTTCTGCTTGTTAATAATAGAAATACCCTCCCACCAGAAAATTTACCAGGTATAAAAATGGCTCGATCGGGAGTACTGTTTAAAGTAACCAAGGCCGTAAGATTTCGGAGCGTGTAATTTTGGCAAACCACCTGTTCCCGCGTAGCTGGCTTGGTAGGTTGAGTAGAGGCTTCGGAAGGGCTATATGAAAATTGAAAGGCTACAATATCCAATATATAATAAAAAATAAGGTAAATCAAAGTAAAGTCTATAGTCAAACTCCTTAATTGTGATGCATTTGCTGAGTTTCCCTCTTCCATCGTCGGCCCTGCTCCTATGCCATATGGTCTACCATGGAACATTTAACTTGTCAGATATAATGGATTGTCCTGGAAGCAGATTTTTGCTTTGAGCGTTCAGCTCCTTTCTTGCATTTCACTCTCAGCTCCAGGCTGCAGGATGAAGGATTGTGGTGGAAATGCAAAGAAGAGACACACAGTTGATTCCCCTTAAGAGAGTGACCTATATGCCACAAAATTTTACCCACGTAAAGAGGCATTATCCCTGTCACTGACCCTAGCAGGCTGCATGTCAGAACCATTTAAATTTGTCTGGACTTAACAGATTGTGCAAATGTTTCGAAATCAAGTGCTTAGGAATAATAAAGGCTTGTCATTTCAACTTAGGCAGCGGCGGCGCAGCTCGCGCTGGCCAAGGGATGAGTATTATTTATTGTGACCTACATGTAACCTAAGCTGCCTGCCTTGTAGACCTTGTGAATTAAGTTCATCTCCCAGGGCTACTGGAAGTTTTTTTAAAAATATATTATCTGATAAGGAACCTGGATAGCCATTACTTTGTGCTGTAAAGCAGAGGTCAAGGTTGGAAGTGATGGTTTCTACAGATGGGCCGGTAGCAGTTCATTGCCGTCATGCGTGTTGGGGTTGCAGGACGCGACGGACGTTCCTCCTCGCTGCGTTTGCATCTCTCAACGCGGGGAAGTGCCGTGGTTGGGAGAGGGGCGCGGGTCCGCAGCTGTGAACAAAGTGCTTCCACTGGAGGACCCTAAAGCATGGGGTAGACATTGACCAAGTTTTCAATAATACAAATTTCAGCAAGCAATTTGTGAAACAAACGTGACAAATGACAAATTCTTCCCTGGGTCGGTTTGGGGTTTTAAAATTTCTTCTCACTTAAGAATAATAAAATGTATTTTATTATTATATATTATATTATTATTATATTATTATTATACCCAATAAAAGATTCACTAGAACCGTAGGTAATCTTGCTGTCCCGTGCTGTGAAGTTATTAAAGAATCGAGGATCAGTTTTATTTAATACTAGTGCCGCTGGTATTTCATCTATAGAGAATAAGAAATTTGTAAATCAATCTGAATTTTGCTCCTCAATGTGGTGTTCCTTTCAGGTGTGACGCTCGTATTGAGGGATGGTACGGGTGGGTTTTTTTTGCGTGAAGGTTATTGTTTTTGCATTTGGCAGCAAAAGGAAAATTGTCAGCTGGTAGAAGTGGGAAATCCCTCTCTCAAGGACTTTTTTTTTTTTTTTTTTTTTTTCAGCGGAGGAATGAACATTCCTAGGTGTCTTTTTACGGGGGAAGCTTTATCGTTCTTGATCTGAAAGTGTTGGAGAACGTGTGTACAGATGCTATGAGTTTCCCTGTATTCTCAGCCCAAATTGTTTGTTTCCAAAATGTTTAGGAAATGTCAGTTCTCAAGTGTAAAAATCTTACCAGGGTATGCATGCCCTCTGCTGGATATTACCGATGGGAGACTATTGGGTATTTCGTAATGTTACAGTGTATTTACCACATCGTTCCTGATATTTTGCCATACAGGGAGAAGCTTGTGGTTTGTTTTGTCTTCTTAGCTAATCCAAATTATCCAGTCTGTTGTTTTTAAGCCGTCTAGATTATAACGATGCTAGCTTTGTTCTTTTCTGTTTTCCGTACTGAACAATATTAACAAAAAATACCATTTCTGTAGAAATGTCCTGTTGAGTATTTAATCTCAATTAATTAATGTAAGAGACCTGGGTAGTTCTGTCTAGATGTGCAGAGAGCACGTGAAAACGAGGGAGGAACAGGAGGCAAGCAGCTACACAGGCACTGATGCTTTTGGTACCCAAACCTGAACATTTATCCTCTACCAGCAGGTTTTTAGGATGGCTCCATGCGTGCTTGTGCTCAGCATTTGTTTCCTTCTTTCTGGTGCGTAGATGATGCTGTGGGTTTAACTGGGGCTTGAGGCAGGAGGGTGGGCTCGGCAGCGAGCTCTTGGATGTGGGGCTGGCCCACTGGGTCTGGGGGTCCTGCTGCCTGGGGACAGGCTCCCCCAGCATCCCGGGCTTCCACCTTCCCTGTCGCCTTGGGAAGGGACGCAGCCACCTGATGAGAACGGTTTCTGTTGGTCACGCGGAGGTGGAGAGTTGATCCCCAATCTGTACGATAAGGCTTTTGATCTCTTTATCCTTGCTCATGTCCAACAGGGTTTGTTTTAGTAGCCTTTTAATAAAGGCTACTAGATAGGGTGGTTTACAGAGCAAAGATTTAGAGCCCAGACTTGGGCTGTGGGAAGGTTTATTGTCCTCTTTCAATTCTGTGTCTTTCATGGCCTTAGATCTTTATCTAACTTGTTTTAAAGTGATTCTGTTTTCATGCTTGAATGAAAACCCAGGTTTCCAGATACATGATAAAGATCTCCTGAACTGGTCCCTGAACAAATGATGAGGGATCACCCTGCAGTGTATTCCAATTTAAAATAGCCCTGTGAGGCTTACTTAGGATAAAGCAATATCCAGTGCTTTACGTTCAATTCTTATATATTGCTTTCAGGTTTGAGGTATTATTACAACAAGTTCTCGTCTCATATCTTTATGAAAATGTTGCTCTTTTTTATTATTCTGATTCTCTAGTATTAGATAATGCTTTTGATTATTTTTTGTTTTGTTTTGTTCTCCAATGCCTGTCTTCATCCCCTGCCCATCTTTTGACTATTGTACATTCTGAGAATTAGAAGGGTGAAACACAATGAATGGGTTCCGTCGAGTTTTTGTTTCTTTCCCGGACAAATTTGCCTATTTCCAGAGTGATACAGGTGTTCAGGCTTAGATGATCATAATTACTGTCCTCTAGACTGAAATTCTGTACACATATGAAAAGGAAAGAGGACTAAAGATGTTTATGAAGTCAGGTGCATCTTCACTCTAAATGAAGGTTTGTCTCCTGTAAATGTTCCTCCGTTCACAGCTTTGGAGTGTAGGTGCCCGGTTGCTCCGGGCTCGCTGAGCGCGGCTGTTTGTGCAGCACCAGGCTCTGCAAGGCGAACGCGGTGCCCCACGACAGCGAGGAGTCTTGAGGGTTTCTTCAACTTGTTAAATATAATTTCTTCAGACGGCATTGAAAGAAACAGTTGTTTTGTTTAAATACCTAATTTAATTATGAAAGTTTATTATTCTGGTCTCAATTAGTGCGTGTACTTGCTATTAAGCTCATTAATGTTCCTTATCCGCAGAACGCAGTATTATTTATTGGTTGCACAATAGCAGCGATGGCTACGAAATGCCAATACCTGCGTATCCTCTGCTTAACTTCAAGGTGCTGAAAACCTGTTGCAAAGGGTGCAACAAGCTTGTTCAGACTGGATTGGACACAGTCAGTCCTGTAATGCAGCTGCCTCATCCAGGCAAATAACCAACTATGATCACCAAACCTTTCTGTTACGGGATGATGCGATAATCTTTACAGTCTAGTTGATTTTGGTGGGACTAGTCAAGGACCAAAGGACCACTTGATGTGAGTCTGGTAGAATATGGCCTTCAATATTCTCACTCCGTATTCTTACAGTTTCAAGCGTAGCTTTGCCACAGCTATTTTGTTTTAAAACCACGTAAACAGAGAAGTCACATACTGCCCTGTAATAGATGCTATTATTTGGTAGATTACAGAAATAGATTGAGCAATTTGCCTTCGCCTTTTGGTTTGGGTCCAATATTTCGGGAACTGAGATCAGCGAGAAAGAACTTGGTCTGGTATTTTTGTGGAGTGACTGAATACGCGTAGAAGGGGCTGTGGAGCTTGGGGCGAGTGGCACCCGGCCCCGTGCTTGAATCCATCATCAGGGTGGCGTTGGGCAAAGCTTGCCGAGAGCCCCGTGTGGGTGCCCTTCGGCAGGCTGGACTGCCGTTACTCCCATCGATACGTACGTGCGTGTATGTACAGACACGGATACGTACACGCAGCGTGCGTGCAAGGAAGTAGCTGGGCCTTTGGGAATTAACCTTCTCTGTTCAAGCGTAAGCACTGGACCAGGGAGGTGAGGCAGTGGTGAAGTCCCGCTTCCACTCTGAATTTCCTTGCTTTAGGTTGTTCAAGGCAGCTCCGTAGCTTTATTTTAGTATAGGGTTTAGGATTTCATTTCCTTTGCATTTTGATAGCGCTGTTTAAAAAAAAAATAATCTCCCTTTGTAATGGTACTTGCTCTGGCATCATAACATCTCTAAGAACCATTACTGTTTACTGCACATCAGTGTAAGTGCAAAAATCCTCTTTCATGTCAAAAGATCTCCTTCCCCTAGCATTGCGCTGTGTTTCAGGGTGTGATGCCATTCAAATGATTGGGATTAATACCTTCCCTTAGCTTTGTATCTAGTTCGTGGACCTTCCCTGTATCAGATGCCGTGTCACTTGCACTATTTTGTGACCGTCATAGCACAAACTTTGCTTAAAAATCTATTAGGTTTCTTTCTTATTGTCTGTACTTCACATATAGCACAAAGCAGAAATAGCTCATTAACATGATACTTCCATTACCGTCGGATGAGATTCTTTGTGATGGAAAGCACGCTGTTCAAAACCTCAGGGCGATAAAGCGGGTATTTTGACTTGTGTCGTGCACCGGTAAGTGCGCTACTCTTGGCAAAGGATGAGCCAGGTCTGGCCCGAGTCAGTCACTCAGCCGAGCTGAGCGACTCTGCTGCTTGTGCGTTGGAAGAGGAGAAGCGCCAGCCGGACCCCGGTGTCAGCGCCGCTCGGCCCCGCGCCCCCCCCGGGGGATGATGCCTACCGAACCTTTGCAGCGCTTGCCCCCGCACCTCACCTTTGCCCACCGCCCCAGCACAAGGGCTGCCTGTTCCCCTGCCGGCTCGCTGCCTGCGGCTGCCCGGGAGCTGTGCCGCGAGCCCCGCTCCTGCCCGCTCCGCAGCCGCCGAGGGAAGCTCGATCGCTCGCACAAAGGGGGACCAGCCTCCAGCCAGCTGTTAGCCCTGGTGCCAGGGACCGCGGCTGGGTTTGCATCCTTCGATGAAGAGTAAAAAAAAAATAAATATAGATAGATAGATAGATAGATAGATAGATAGATAGATAAAGCGTTTAGTAGGAAAAGCAGTTTTGTTTTTCTTTTTCCTTCCCCTGCCTTTTGCCATCTCCTTTCTCTTTTAAAGAGCATAATATTCAAAAGTTCTGGGAAATTAAAGAAGCTACCGGCTGGCTCTGCCGGTGGACCCATGGGTGGGCTTTTTTTCTGTCCAGGGCTAAAGGGAGCGAGGCCTGGGAGGCTGCCCAAGGAGGGCACGGGATATATACATGTCTCTGGGAGTGAGATGCTTCTAGGGATAAGCTATATAGTGTACAACGGCTCCTTTATTTCTGTACTTTATAATCCTATACAAATTTTAGCTTGATTGCTCTGCTGAACTGAGTCGGGTTTTCATATCTCTGAGAAAAAAAAAAAAAAAAAAAAAGGAGCACTGATAATGTGGCTGTCGCTGTCAGAAGGTGCTGTGCCGAGCCGGTCCTCGTGGCAGGCAGGTCCAGTGTGCAGAGCCCTTCGCTCACACTGGTGAGCACTCAGGTGAGTCCTGCACTCACTCCCCGGAGTGCTCAAACCCTCCCTCTCATGCAGCCAAACTGAAACCAGCGTACGAAAATTCTGAATGCAGGAACTCTAGGTTAAGGCAGAAGTAAACTGTTTCATGATCCTCATAACAATGCAAATAAACCCTGCTACGGCCGTAACACGTGTGTGTTCGTTATGTGCAGACAAATGTGGAACTATAAAGTTCAGCCCATTCTTCAGTTGCTGGGAACTTTTTTGCAAATATGCTCCACCTCTGTGTTCCTCGTGCCTCGTCGGACTTTGACACTGAATTCTCCTTTAATTTGTCATTTGCTGTAGGGGAATCGATCGGGCGCCCTTCAGGATGCATTTGAGACATCGGACATCAGGGGAAACAATCATTAATTTTCAAAAACCGCTAGAAATGCTGTAATGAATAAGAAATCTGTTTAAGGAAAATTGCAGACCTGAACAGACCAAAATTTGCAGTCATTAAAATTCCAATCCCTAAATATAATTACTTTTTCATCCCCCTTTTTTTTTTTTTTTTTTTTGTCCCAGACAGGTTTCCCTTCTTCAATGTAACCAAGAACTAAACCCCAAATGCAGGCCAGCGGAAACCTGAATTAGAATATTCTGGTTGAACTCATCTCTCAAAAAATATGTCAAACACGAATTCAATGTAAACATTGAATTGAAGTCATTTATAGAAATAGCTTCACTTCCTTTTCCCTGCAGATGGGAAGAGTTGCCTCATGCCTCTCATTCTGCCTACCAGAGAAAAGCCAAGGTGCCCTATCTCCCAGGCAGGGGGAAAAAAAGAGTGGGGAATCAGATGACTTGCATTTGTGCTTTGGAAGTTGCTTAAATTTTCTACTTAATTTGATTAATTTTTCAAAGTACACCATGGAAAAAGCAAGTAGCTTCTTTATTGATTGATTGGCAATCCTGTGCTGCTTTTATTTTCTGTAGCTAAACAAAAATGCAAACAAAATATTTATGAAGCAATCGTTTTAATTTAGTGAAGGTAAGCAGTATTTTTTTTTTTTTCTAGAGGTGTTTAGAGAGCAGAGACTTGAGATTCACTGTTTGTCAGAAAACAGGAGCTGCATGTAGTTCTTTCTTTGTCTCGCCTTTGATTGGCATGCACTGTGTCAATTAATTGAATATATATATATATATTTACACACACGCTAAGTTATTGCCTCCATTAATAGTGGAGATGCTTTTTCTGCCTTACCTAAAGAACAAGTGCATACTTGAAAGTTATTCACCAGCCTTTGTAGGTCAACTTCTTCCATGGAGCTTTGTTTCAATTGTCAGATCATAAAGCCACGGAAGGGTATAGATCGTGTTGCATGTTCGCAGTGCTGGTAACAAATGGCACATTTTAGCATTTGGTCCTCTAGGTAGAAAAAATTAATCAGATGTCTGACAAGATTTGTTATTCGTCTCTATTTCAGGCTCTCTCTTTTTTTTTTTCTTTCCCTCCCTTTTTTTTTTTTTTTTTTTCCTCCCCTGGCTTACAACAAATATTACTAACGGGTACTTTTAGGTTTTAAAATATGGACAACAGTACTCCATGCAGTAAAAGACTTGAACGATTAATGCTACCCTTATGCCTCTTTTGAGTAGTTTTAGCCATGGGGCTTGGCACTGCCACCATTGTCTTTGTGCCAAAAAATATCCGCAGCGGCTGCCGCATTCTAGTACTAGAGGGTTGTCTCGAAAATTCCGCAGTGAATGCGTCGGGTGTCTACATCGCTGTAGACGTTCTCTTTTTTAAAACATTTTTTTAAAAAAAAAACAACCAAACCAGAGAGAGAATCTTTAGCTCTTGCAGACCTCAGAAAACGCACAGTACAGGCTGGGGTGTTCGAGTGAC
>JAVJGJ010000054.1:1321649-1334695 GCA_035590215.1 Microhierax caerulescens
CCCCCCCCCCCCCCCCCCCCCCCCCCCCCCCCCCCCCCCCCCCCCCCCCCCCCCCCCCCCCCCCCCCCAAGGGGACTGAGGGCTGGCAGAGAGCCTCAGCAGTCGTTGGGCCCCCATTCAAATCCCAGTGCCACTGGGGCAGCCCCAGCGTTGGTAGCAAACGGCCAATTCCCAGTCAGTGTCATTCTCCCAGGTGAAAATGCCATCATCGCCTTGATCGGGGGGGACTTTGCTGCTGGGCAGGAGGGGACAGCGGCGTCCCCAGCAGCTCCTGGGCAAAGCTGGCTGGCTGGAGAGCCGGTGAGGGACTGGCCGTGTCCCCGGCACGGCGGAGGGCCAGCTTGGGTGCCTGGGTGCTCGGCCCCCGAGCCAGAGGGGCAGGCATGGAGGAGGACTGCTCACACCTTCAGCCGCTGCAGGCCTGGCAAATCCCAGTTCCAGAAAGTGTGCGGGGCAGCGCAGCCAGGATTAGGAAGTTTATTTCGCATCCTCATCCTCAGCATGAAAAAGTGTTAATCCCTTTCCGTTGCCTACATGCATTACACAGGCAGCACGGCCTATTTTACATATGTAAACAGCATTAGGAAAATGTGGTGAACATCATGTAAAGCGCTTGGAGAAGCTATATATGTCTGTTTATATCTGTTATACATCTTTTTTTTTCTTTTTTTTTTTTTTTAACAGGTAAAACAGAAAGGGGTTCATACTCATCATATGGAAGAGATTCGAATTTACAGGGTTGCCACCAGGTAAGTGAAATTCTGCTCTGCAGAGGGGTTGCGATAAGTACTCTGATAAATGAGGTTTGCTTCTTAAAGTTGTACATCTTCGGAATATGCTCCATCATAAACAGCGGTGCCTGCAGATGTGCTTTTCTCAGAAACGGGCTTTATTTGCAAGTGCAGGTTTTCAAGCTGCTGCCTGAGCTTTTCTAGCCAGGATACAGTTACTGGAGACTCTGAGTACTTGGGTTGACCTAATACTGCCCTAGTCAGAGCTGCTGCGAACTATTGATTATTGTCCCTCGCAACAATGCCGCACTGTTCAGCATGGCGGGTCCTTCCCAACAGCACAACTTCAGAAATTACAGAAGTGGAAACACACCGCAGAGCCTGTGTCAGCCCCTAGCTTTGGATGGCTACTGCAATAAATTATAGTTTTCATAGAATCTGTATGATGTTGTGTGAAAACAAGGTTGTATTGAGGGATAAAAATGTCTGTGAAAATATGATTTGTTGTCCCTTTTTGTTTCTGAATTGTTTTTGGCTGGAAGTCAAGGCCAGCAGGCTAACAGCAAAGCCGTCTCAAGGGAAGCATGCGTGAGCTAGAAAAATAAGAGTAGTTTAATTAAATAATAAAATGCCAGTGTAATACAAAGGTATAGCATGTGTGTGTGTGTGCCTCTCTGCACTTTGCATTTGCATACTTTTAAGTCTCCAGAGAAAGTCTGAGTCTAAAAATACTATCAATAGCCAAAAGTCTGTGCTTTGTTTCAAGACAATTGATTTTTTTAAAAGACAATTTCTTTTTAATTTCAGTAGCAATATTAATCATGTGTTTAAATTCATTTTGTTCTTGAAGAGTGCTAGGCTTCCTTTCCTTTTTCTAAGTGCAGTAGCTTCGCACTTTGGAAAACTATTGAAAGAATTTAATAGCCTTCTTAATATTCAAAGCTTTATACTGTTCAAATCTGCCAGGGAAAAAGAAAAACAACAAAAAACCAGCCAAAATGCATATTATTTCCCTATAGGAAAGGGAAGTACTTGATCCCCTCTTTCCTTTCGTGTGTCCATGTTCTTTAATAATGCGAGGAAACGGTCTATTCTTATGTTGTTAGTTTAGTTTTTTTTTTAAAAAAAACATTTAGTGTAGAAAAATGAAACCATTTGAGCAATTAAACAGAAATTTCTGTTGGCAGTGCACCCGTGTTTGCCATCGCCAGTGCCTGGAGGCCGGGGCCGTGCTCTCGGCCTTCCCCCGGGGGACATCCCGGCAGGGCCTGGGCAGGCTCCGGTGGCCGGCCGGCTCCGGGGACAGCACCCTGGGAAGGCGAGCGGTGGCAGGGAGCTGGGCCACGAGCCCCCCCCCGACCCCCTGCTTGCGGGGTCCTGCCGCTGGGCCTGCTGGCGGAGGCAGGGTGGGCAGCACTCGTCGCCTGTGGTGTCTGAGTTTCGGGGACGTTTCGCGTGCGGAGCCTGGGCTGGGAGAGGTGCCGAGGGAGGGCTGCCCTGCCGTGCTTGGAGCACTGCTCGCATGTTTAATTCTGCGTGGAGCAAGCCGAAAGGGTACAGAGCTGCTCGCTGGGGGAGGTTTACGGGCCAAGCTGTGAAAGGGAACTTAGTGATGCACTGAGCCTTCACGTCCAAAACTCTTTAGCGAGTCGGTAAGTGACTTAGTGATTTCACTTGCAACAACCAGCACAGGTTAAGGGAAGAGGAGTTTACGTGTAACCCTACCCTCACCTGATCCAAAACAACTGCAGCAGCTCATAATTAATTTTTTTTTTTGTTGTAGTCCTCTTTGCCTTAAAATCCTTGTATGCTTTTGCTTTCTGTTGTTAGGAGGCATCAGGACGTGTCCCTGTCCCCACAGCACAGCCTTGGGGAGGGGATGTTGTTCCCGGGGTGAAGCAGCACCCATCCAAGGGTGAGACCCATCACCTCTGTGGCTCCAACCTCCTGGAGACCCCGCTCTGCTGCTTTCTTGGGTCTGCTGCCGTTTCACCTTTCATCTGAAAACATACTTTTTCTCTGCTGCATTTTGCTTTTAGTTTTTCTGCCCGTCTTCCTGCGTTTGAATGATCTCATGACGCCGCAAGTAAGTTAGAAATTGTTCCTGAGATCAAAACGGCCCTGCACCTAAAGAAGTTCTGTGGTCTGTGTGTGCCCTATGCGTGGACTCTTAATGCAACTCACGCTGCGGCCTCTTTGTGCGCACCCATATCTGTGCATGTCTGCAGGGTGCGGGTGTGCATCTTCTTTAATTTGCGAGTAAAAAGTTAATCCTAGAAACTAAGGGCAGAGGTGCAGCTGTAGGTGCAGTTTGTCATGAACAGAGAATTTTTTTTCTTGGGCATCCTCAGCCTTGTGTTCCAGCCAAAGTGAGGCAGCACTTTGCACAGGCTCTCGGGGGAGCGGGGAGCAACCTGGTTCCAGATACCCCCAGCATCAAATGATACAGAAATTACTCAGTGTGACATTACGTGGCATCACTGGGTGCTGGGAGCGTGGAGGGGTTGGGGCAGCTCGGACCAGTCCCGTGGGGATGGCTGGCGGGAGCTGTGGGCACCCACCCAGCCCTTCTTGCACCGTGCCACCGCCTGGCTTGGCCCCTCTCAGCCAAGTGACACATCAGCAACCGGCTGAACCCCCTCGTGGGGAACCGATGGCTAATTGCCATAACGAGGACGGTTGCCTGCAGAGCACGGTTTCTGCCTCATCTTTTTCGTACAGCACCAGCCGCCTGCAGGAGAAGCCCGTTCCTGGGCTCCTGGGCCAGGACGCAGGAGAGGACGAACCTGGGGGTGGCGGCGAGCTCCTTCGATCGCCTGAAAAACAGGACGAGCCCTGATGGGTGGTGCAGAGCGGGCGATGCTGAGCACCACCGCCCGTCCTCTGCGCTGGGGAAATACGGTCTGCCAAGAAACCAGAAAAAACCAACATGCATTCCAGTAAGGAAGCCAGTGGCTGTGGTTGTAGTAGGAGAGTTAAACCCCCTGACCGATAGCACTGAGTGATTATTTTTTACGCTTCGGTGGACCGGTTTAGGAGTTGCCTCAGAATTCAGTTGGTGCCGATGTGGTCGGCTCTTTGGATGGATCCTTGATGGTATCGACGTGGCCGTGCCCCGTGGTTGTGTAGGGTCAGCGGAGAACTGATGGAGAAACCCCTGCCTACCCGCCCTCCTCTTCTGTGGTTCCATCCAGGACAAACTGAGGAATATTAGGGAGATATCACAATGCCAGTGCTAATAATAAAAATTCCAATCCATCGAATAGGGTCGTTCTTTCTACCATATGCATCCGCTTTCTTGAAGTATAATGGAAAAGTGGATGAAGCAGATGACCGGTGCCCAGACAGGAAAGAGAAAAATTATTTCTAAAATAAGAATCTCTCAAATTCCTGAAAGGTACAGAAGGAATAATGCTTAATGCCGAGGCTGGACCATCTGTTGTCTGTTCTCCAGGCTGCAGAACTATCAGGATCCACCAAATTATTAACAAGTATGAACCTTCAGGCTTAAAAGAAAATTACAAGCTACAAGCCTCCTGCAAGATTTCTAGGGTGTAGTTTCACATGTATTGAGAAAGATTAGCTTATCTAGACAGAAGATACTGAAGAAAACTTGGTGAATTCCAAAGGAAATATTGGTGGCAATATTGTGGATGGTTGAGAATCCCCTGAAGCCTTGAGTTATCGGAGGGACTGGAGCAGCGGCTGTAGCTGTGTGAGCTCCTTTTTCCTAAACCCAGGAGGTGCGTGCAGATTTTGTTGATTTCTGAAAGGTAAATTGCTACCTCCAGATGTGATGCATTGCTCTCTGTAGATGAGTTCCTGGAACAATTAAGGAAAACTAAATACCTAACGATATTGAACTTGCTACCTATTAATCTTCTGGTAGGAAAAAAAAACCCCAACAACCTCTCTTCACACAAATAGCAGCAATGATCTGAGGTTTCATCCCCACGCTGTGTTCACACCAATGAGAGAAGAGGTCAGATACACAGCAACCCATTTACTTCAAGATGATTTTTATTTCCGAGCCTAGGGCCCAATTGGGCTCTCACTGAAAACCATAGCAAATGCAACACTGATTACAGTGGGAATGGAGCAAAGCTTATCTTGGGAACTATTTAATTCCATTAGAGAGAAGTCATCTAAGAAACATGTACCGAAGTTGTTGTCAAGACACTTTTGAAACACTGGCTTCATTGAAGTTAATGACAAAAATCTCATCTCATTCAGTGAAGTCAGGATTTTGCATGTTGTCTTAATTCTGTGCTACTTACCATTTCCCCAAAGATCAATTTTTTTTATATATTGTGCTGGTTTGGGGAGGATTAGCAAGGCAGTAGTATTTAAAAAAAAAAAAAAAAAAAGCATACCTACTTGATTTCTCTAACTTTATTCTGGCTTCTTGTATTAGTCTGCTGTTGTTGGTTGGGTGCTGAGGTTGTAAGGCTCTGCACATGGTAATGAAGAGCAGTGCATCTGCTGCTGTGTTCAGAGAGCCTCGTGTAAATCAGCACTGTAAAGAGGCGAAGGCAGAAAGAGCTAGAAGGAATGCTTTGGTAGGGAGAACTGAGCATCAGCTGCTCGGCTGCAGAGCAGGGGCTGGTGCGAGGGTCTGCCGGAGCACGGCGGTGGGAGCAGGGAAACGCTGCGGAGGAAACGGCAGCACCTTGCTCTGCCTGGGGGATCAGCTCGGAAATCCCCGTCCTTCGGTTTCCCAGCGGCAGCTGGAAGTGGGGGGCTCCGTTAGCTGGGCAGTGTTTACAGAACTCCGATACTCCTTAGTGCAAGAGCATCTGGGTACAGAAAATACTAATATCAGACTAACTGCTGCCTGCAGTCGTGTGGCGCCGCTAATCGGTTAATAGTCGACGAGGCCAACTTTGAGTCATCCAGAGAGTTACTGCGCTTTCTGAGCAATAGTTAATTCAAAAAAGCCATGAATAAAGAGAACTGTAAAATGAGCTTGATGGCCAGAAAACATACACCATAGATTTCCAAGGCAACGCACAAGATTGTATGTGGGAATAAATTAGACAGTCCTTTGAAAATTTGGATTATGCCTTTTTGGCAAATGCGTAGTAACAGATACTTAGCTTTTAAGGTGTTTTAACTTAAAGCAAAATCCCCGAATCTTAAGATGACTTGTTTTTACTACTAAGTCTTTTAGCAAGTGAGTCTAAATGTTGGGTTTGGATGTACTGATTTACTTGATGTTCAAGAAATACTCTCAGAGGCCAGTTGGAACCATCTGACTGTTAAAAGCTGCCTCTGGAATGAAGTGTTTAGGTAAAAGCTAGTGGAGTTGAACAAGCGCTGCCAGGTTTGTTTTTTTTTGGGGTTTTTTTTTTTTGCCTTTTTTATATTTTTTTTAAATAAAACACAACTGCTACCAAAATATAATAAACTTTATCCAGATTGAGATCGTGTCTGCTAGCATTCGGCTTGTTTCAAGATGCCACGGTAAAGAGAAAGGCCAGCCACGGGAATGACATCGGCGCGATGTTTACCTTTGGTTCCATTGCAGCATCGGTTCGAACAAGCAGCATCAGAGGCTGCAGCAAAATGGCTTCGTCGTGCGTTTACAATGCTGTAGGCATCCGAGGGCAGTCCGCCCAAACCTGCAGCAGCTCTGTGGCTTCCCAGGATTTCCTCAGGGACCATAGCGGTAGCAATTTATTCAAGGAATCCGGATTCAGGAAGGAGCAGGCTCTGAGATCCTGAGAAGTCCAAGGGATGCGACTGGCAGGACGGTGTTTCTGCAGAGAGCATCTCTGCGCTGTAGCACAACGTATGTCATGTTCAGCTTGCCTCTTCCCTCTCTGCCTTTCCTTTTGACTCTTCTTTTCCTCCTTGCTTTCCTGTGCTCCCTTCCCTCTGGAAGCAGCGGTGTGGGTTTCCGAGAGGCTTGTGATCAAGGGCACAGCAGGCTGCCACGGCAAGTGAATATGCCAGTTATGGCTGAGGTTTCTAGAACTCGTTTAAAAGTTCACGCAGACCCAACTGGGCTTCATCCTTCTTGTAGCTGCTAATGCTTTCCTGTATTCTCTCCCAGTGAATCTGATTCCAACTATTTATTGGACGTTGCAGTCTGTTTATGGACGCAACGCGCTCTTTCCTGACGTCCCTCCTCCTGCGTGGTCCTGGATCCTCTCTCCGTTACCTCCCATCTTCTCTCACTCTCCCGATAGGTGAGAGGAGCCTTTGGCACGCGATGGGGCTTGTAGCCCCCTCTCCGTTCAGCTTCCCCTCACCGTTCCTAGGTGCTTTCTCAGAAGGTTTTCATATTAGATGCGGGGGGTGTGTGTGGGGGGTGATCCTCTCTGTGTCATAGCTTGCTTTGAGGGGAGAAGTCGTCGGCTCTTTCTCCCTGAGCGGTGGCCACGTGTCCAACACGCTTCCCACCTCTCTCCTGTCCCATCCCTTTCTGTCCCCTGCCTACAATAATAGCAGCCTGAACGTTTCCCGTGGAGGAAGGCAAGGAAAACCTTGGGGTTTAATTGTTTGAGTGTTTGTGGCTCAGCGAGCGTGGCGGAGGGAGGATACGGCATACCTTTGACAGCGATTTTGTACAGAAGGAACAGAAGTCTTGCTGGAAAACTTTAAAACGAGTGTAATGGAAACGAAAGACACCATCAGCTTCCGCAGCAAGTGCGTGTGGATTAGCTCAGCCCAGCTGCCTGTGCCCGCCTGTCTGGGAGCCCAGTAGGGCTGTAAATCCTTGCAGAATGCTGTTGTTCTCATGCTGAGAAAGGAATGGACAGAAATAGCTATTGCCCATTTTCTTTTTCCTCCCAAGAAGTGCTGGGACTTCCTTTTTCTGCTGTGAATTATTGAATTGTTGCAACATCTCTAATTAAATAGAGTCCAGCAAAGACAGAAGCGTGTGTGTGTGTGGGGGGGAAACCAAAGCAGGATGGATTATCTTTTTATCTGGTACATACTTTTAAATGTACATCCTTCTTCAGTGCTTGATTCAGCACGAGATTGAGACTAATGCACATTCTGAAATCAGGCTTCTGATTTAAGCTGCTAAAGAATAACTATTACAAAAATAACTGGTAGCATTGCACAAGGGCTTCCCACATCTCAGGGACCTCACCCATGAGCGCACGAGTGCTGCCCCGTGCATTTAAATGCTCTTGAATTCTCTCGACAACAGGTTCTTCACTGTCTTGTGGACCACTTTGGGGGTTTGCTTTCTTTTTTTCCTTTTTTATGGCCTGCCCACCTTCTCATAGTAAACAACAAAAAAGACGGCATCATTGCTGCGAGCAGGGAAGGTGCACACTGAGGTGGCGTGTGTGTGCCTGCACGCGATGCTGCTGCACTCTGAGCTGCTTCTCATTTGTACTTTGTTCATGAACGTCAGGGCAAAGAATCTTTCCATTTTATTGGTATTGTATACAATAAGTTATTAAATTTCATCTCTGTAATACACCTGCAGTAAAATAACAAAACATTACTGCACTTAAGGAACATGTGTGTGTGTTGCAATGTTCCACCCCTCCCTTCCAAACAGCTGCTTACGGATTTCAAGATCCATTGTATATATTCCCTAGAGCCCACCTCTAATAATCGAGACACATCTGCCATTGCAGTATTATAGGCATATGTAGTTTTATTGAAAACTATACCTGTATATAAAAAAATTAAATAACTCCTACCTCAATTAAATTGGCAAGCTACCTTTTCTGAAGATCATATTGCAGACCTCTGGAGACGCAGCGAGTTCATTTTATTCTTCTGTTACAAATTACTTAGTATTTTTTTTTTGCTTAGTCAAATAACTAGGTTTCCTCACATTTTGATGGCAAGATTCCTTTATCTATCATAATTTCTCCTCCGTACTCCCTCTCCATAAAAAACACACAAAAGCTGTACTAAAGTGATAAAAGATACCTAACCTACCGAGGAACTGAGGTTCCTACAAAATCTGCTGCTAATCCATTTTTTGC
This sequence comes from Microhierax caerulescens, assembly GCA_035590215.1. Lineage (NCBI taxonomy): Eukaryota > Metazoa > Chordata > Aves > Falconiformes > Falconidae > Microhierax > Microhierax caerulescens. The sequence goes on from JAVJGJ010000054.1 coordinate 1,330,339, forward strand.
AGTTAGATGTGCGGGGTCAGTGCCCTTCACAAAAGCTCCAATGTGTTGTTTATTTGCTTTTAAGTATTTGAACACTGACTTTCTGGCTGGGCAGTACGTACTTACCGGCCACAGCTGTGTGTGGATGTGAGGTGCTCGGTAGAAAACACGGAACAAAAGAGAATTATGCTGTATCGCACATAGAGCTTTTGGCTAAAGTAGATGCAAAGAGAAAGAGCTTCTTGCCCTGAGAGTCCAAAATTCCTCCTGGGTGGTGACAGCTGTACTAACCTCTTTGTAGGTGTACCCTTGCCTGTGGGGTCAGGAGATGGAGTAGGTGACCTCTGAATCTGGCTGTCCCTGACTTTGTCCGTGCACGTTCCTGCCCCAGGGACAAACAGTCACTGTGACTGGATAAAATTCTGGCTGCCATGAGGGCGGTGGCAGAAATCCCGTTGAGTTCAGTGGGGGTGGGAAGCAAAATATCACCCCGTAACTTCTGTGGTCATTTGCAGTTGGAGAAGATTCACCTCTGCTGCCGTTTCTGCTTGAGCATCTCGCTTTGGGAGGGGAAATCATTGCTGCTGCTCCGGAAATTAGTTGTAGCGCCCATAAACCATCCTCCTGTGATCGTGGGCACGTTGTGGACTAATGTTTTTGATGTTACAGCACTAAAATAATGACAGAAGAGATAAAATTTCCATGTTAATCAAATGTATTAAAGGAACAGACTTAAGTTCAGATGTCTGAATGGCTCATTTAGCAGAATTCCTCATGCATCCAGAAAGACACGGTTTCATTGTCCATATCATAATTGAAGAAATGCTAAAACCCAACACTGCAATTTAGTGGTAAAAGGAGTGCTTTTCTCTTAGCCCTTTGGATCAAATGTTAAGCTGAGGGCTACTTTGTTGGAAGTGAGCATTCCAAGGGCACCTTTCTGGAGCTTATAACCTGGCAACAGAATAACACTGCGATTTGTAATGTGCAATAATAGGTTTATGTTGTGGTTGAGTGCTAATAGGAGCTTGGTTTGCCTTCGCAGTCGCTGCACTCTGACTTTGCTGCTATCGTGAATGTGATAAAAAGGGGAATGACGCTTGCCTGCGGTTGTACCGGGGCAGGTTGTGGGCTCACTGTGTGCACGTGACTGGTTCAGGTCTGGTCAGTTTTTGGTGGAAGACCTCCAACAAAAAGGCAGACTGTGCTTTGACTAATTCTGGCAAATTTGGGGACGCAGAATTGACTATCGAGTGCTGCAGCGTAGAAGGGTGATAGCTGGGGATGCTGTCCTTGGCATAGAAGGTATGGTTTGGCAGGTTTTGCTAATACAAATGCATAAACCCTAAAAAGCAAAAAATTGGTCCAGCGGAATAATAGCTGCAACCATTTTATCAACCGTTCATTGCTTTCTCCAAAAATGACAGTCTCCTAGATAGCCGTGCGTTCACGTCTCGGGGCTGAACTACCTGTTCCTTTCCCTTTCCCCGGCTCCATTAATAAGCCGTGTTCTTTCTGGATCACTCACGTAACGAGCCTTCTAGCGCCGTTAGATAATCCAGCTCAGCTCAGCCGCAGGGTGGTGACAGTTCAAGCAAGTTCAGAAGACAAAAGGTTGCTTTTTGGACTATCAGAAATTCTTATCGGCGTGATGATAGTGAGGATGAGGCTATAGTCTCACTGAAGGCGCTATAGCTTTCGAGTTTTACTCTCGGAGTCGTTGAGGTTGGCAGCTTCGGAGATCGCCTCCTCCACCCCCTGCTCCAGCAGGAGCAGCTAAAAACAGGCTGCCAGGGACCGTGTCCTGGTGGGGGTTGAGTTGAGTTGAGTTGAGTTGAGTTGAGTTGAGTTGAGTTGAGCCACCACCTCCAAAGGTGGAGGCTCTACCACCACCTCCAAAGGTGGAGGCTCTACAACCTCTTTTGGGCAACCTCTTTGAGTGTTTGACCATCCTCACGGTAATGCAGTGTTTCCTCGTGTGTTTAAGTGGAATTTCCATATTTCCATATATTCCGGGCCGTGCTGGTTGCCTCTGTTAGCAAGTGCCTGGGGTCGCTGCCTTCCAGAGGGTCCAGGAAGCCCCCAGCTTTCACTGGCCGTTCTGTGCAGACGCGGCGGGAGAAGGAGAAGCTCATGGCCGTGCCGTGTTGTACGCATCGTGTTTCGATGTTACACAGGATTGTGACAGACGGAAGAGAGCGCTCCGAAATGGATTGGGGGGCGGGGGGAAGAACTTCAGCGTGCTGGTATTGACCTAATTTCTGACACGTCTCCAACAAAGCGGTCGCAGCCTGTGGGAGCCGTTTGCCGTTGCCTTCCGTTCCCCTCCCACCGTTTCAGCGTTTCCACTTTCACAGGAGTGACTTCTGCCTTCCGTAGCTTCTTGCCAGTTGCGACTCGTGTCCCGACACCCTGGCTGCTGTGTTGCTGTCGGGGGGGGGCTGCTTTGGCTCTGAACGGAGCTTGTCTCAGTCCTGTCCAGGCTGTGGCTGGGGTCTCAGCATCGCCTGGTGCACGCAGAAACAAAGAGGTTATTTTAACTGCTTTTTTCTTCAGGTGACCATCACGTTTCTGAACGCGACGGTCGCCCACAGTTGCCACAAACCCACGTGGCCGCTTTTGAAGCGTTTGCTGTGCGCTGTCGCATTGCTCATTTCCAACAGACCATTTCCAATAGCCTTTTTACTGCCCAGAAGTTACTCCGTTCTCCCACCACCCCCTTCTGACATGTGGTTACCTGCTGCTTTGCAGGGGAATGAATAGCATCTTTAATCACACTTAATTACCATGCGACTGCAGACAGGAACTTCACATACAGAATAGCTCAAGATGGAGAAACGGGATCCTTTACAAACGCAGACAGATACCGAACGCTCATTATTGAAATAATCACTATTTTCAAAACACACGTTGCACATAAAATTTAGTCAGGATCTATACTTTCCAAGACAGCTGTCAATTCATTGCTACAAGTCATAAAATTGCTTTTGTTTTGGAAACTTGCAACTATCTCTTACAGTATTTCTAGTTGCAGTTTAAACAATCTGTCCAGATCTGAGTTGCAAAATCTAGTCCATCTCTTTTTTCACACTTTACACAGGCTTATAATTATATTTCAGGTCATTCAAATACAGAAATAAATAGTTCGGTGCATGGATACACTGAGAAATCAGTGTTTTAACAAACAAGTGCCGTGCATTTAAGCAGCAGATCATTCTTGCTGCAGTGCCTGTGGGGTTTCGTCACCTGCACGCTCTCTCGGAAGGTCCAGATAAACACAAGCCCACGGTCTGTATATTTTTAAGAGCTTTCCCATTCCAGTAAACTCTCGCCACCTGATTTTCACAGAAAGCTCTTAACTTCCTTCTTCTTAATAGCTGGAGAAAGAAATAAATGTCTTTACATCCCACTTGGAAGACTGTGCTTGAGCGTGGCAGGGTTGCTGCCTCAGCGTCTGTGCCACCTCGCCGTCGGTCCAGCCTGGCATCGGCACTGACCTTAGCGGTATTTTTGCTTTGGAAGAAGATGCTCTAGCTGTGCTACTCTTGTTGTGTGGTTTATTCCTTTGCTTCTTGGCTTAAAAAAAAAGGAGCGGTTACTTTTGACAAGTAGATTTCAGGGGATGTGTGAGGATATGAATCCTACCAGCTATTTACGTGTGGAGTAATTAAAAACAATGACTAAGTTCTGCTCTCAGCCTGCCTAAAAAAAGAAAAACCCCTGGCACCTCAAACACACAAGCAACATCAAATAGCTGTAGAGTTGTCATGGGCCATCCCCTATTTCTTCTCTAATTCTTTGTCTTCGCCCATCTGAGGATGCTTTTCCAGCTTGTTTTGGTTCGGTGTTAGGATACTTTGGTAGGGCAGCAAAGCGCCGTGGTACCCGCTGCCTCAGGATTTGGGTCCCTCAGGCCACCTGCATTGCGTATGGCCGTGAAGTGCCTCCCCAGTTACCCAAAGGGCCCCCCCCCCCGAGTGTGGCATAGCTGCTCTGGGGGGCAGGGGGGCGGACAGAGCCTGGGGGGTCCAGGCTGGAGGTGGCCGGCGGTGCCCAGCAGCTCTGGCTGGGGTGACAGGGGCACGCACCGCTGCGGAGCCGGGTTGGCTAATCACCCCCCCGCAATCCTCCGCTCAGGAGCAGCCCCCCCACCCCCACCCCCCCCGAAGTTAGGACTCCACATCTGTAGGCTGGGGGCCATCAACCAACGCCTGAGCGATGCTTTGCGGCGGCTCTTTCTCGCTTCCCCTTTCCTGCTTTGCTCGATTGTCATTGTTCCCCTTTCGCAGCTTTCCCCCCCCCCATAACCGACTGGTGTTTTGCTGCAGGCTGGGGCTGGTGTTGCCATTGCTCTGGTTAGGGGGGGGGGGGGGGGGGG
>JAVJGJ010000054.1:1334795-1354317 GCA_035590215.1 Microhierax caerulescens
GGGGGGGGGGGGGGGGGGGGGGGGGGGGGGCTCTGTGTTGGGGGCTGGATGTGGCCCTCGCGGGTGGAGGGGCAGGGTCTGAGCCCTTTCATGCCTCCCACCCCTGTATTTCATTTGGCTGCAGCCTGCGCTTCCCCCCTGCTCCGTCTTCTGTTCTCAGCCTTATTCAGCTTGGGAGCAGCATTTTTAAAGCCTTGCCCCCCACCCCACCCCCCCACCCCCGGCTTTGAAAAGTGCCGAACACATTGTTGGTGCTTAACAAATAATAAATAATAATAACACAGGAGCCAGGTATTTCTTTATGCCTTTGCAGCAGATGAGGTGCATGTCTGCCAGGCATTCAAGTCTTGCTGCAGTATGTTTAGCAACAATGGAGAAGTTAATATTTTTATTTCGTTTTGAAGTTAATGACAGAATATAGCCATCTGTCTGCATGTTTATAGGTCTGTCTTTTTTTTTTTTTTTTTAACTATTTTCTTCCTTTGGAAGTGGATCCTGGTTGACTGTCAGGAGAAAACATTTTTTCTTAAATAGTAAAGATATAGGCTATGCTACAGCTAGAATTATGGATATTTCCCACATCCTTGTTTTCAAAAGTGTCTGGGGAAAAATGCTTATAAATCCTAATAAAAACCAACTGGATCACTGAAATGTAACTCACTTGGGTATTTCTCTGTCTCTCTTTTTACATACACTGTAATATACAGTGTTACCTTTACATTGCATAACAAGGTGCTGTGACAAATTTGATTTTTGGAGAGTTATTTTTATTGGTTTATGTAATGGAAAAAAAAAATGGCAATTAACTGCCCAGCATACTGTAGCCATCTACAGAGAAAATCAGCGAGAAGCTGCCCGTTGCTTTTATGGCACCTTTACTGTCACATCTTCCCCCTGCTACGGGAGGAGTGATGGGCTGCTGCAGCTTACCGACAGTCTTTCATCTGTCTGTTGCCAACCAGAAGATACAAAATAGGTTGTTTGCACAGTTCAAAAATCCTGCTTGCCTTTCTGGTCCTGGAAAGTAAAATTTCAAGAACCTCAGACGAAGGTTTTGTAAGGTCATCTTGCATCGTCAAGAAGAGGAGCCCGTGCCTTACCCTCTGCCTCCGTCTGGTTGGGGACAGAGCTCCTCTGCCTTTTTCTAACGCCCGGGCAGTGACTGTCATCCGAAACACTGCTCAAGAGTTGCATCCTGGTTCACTGCTCCCCTTTTTTTTTTTTTTTTAAGTCTTGGCCATGGAAGGATGACAATTTTCCACGAATCCTTTACTATTTGCTTTTTAATAAGTATTTCCAGTTTAAATCAATCATTTTTAGAAGTTTTATTCCACGATGACCAGGCTTGGACGGGCTGTGTGAAATGATTGATTCCTAGCCCAGCTTTGCAAGACTTGTGAGAAACTACATTTGCAGTTAGTGCAAGTCACCACTCTGCTCTTCTGGCAGCACCAGCAGAGTTCTGTAGCAGCGATCTCCTCCTTCATCCCCGGGCAGGAGATGCTGGAGTCACATATGGAATTTTCTACTGCTTGTCATATTTTGTGGGCACATGGCACATCCTCATATCGTAACGAGAGATCTGACGTGATCGTACACGTGTAGAGCAGCACAGAGAGTTTTGGAATTGCAAATGTATAATAGGAAGATCCCTTTGGCTGTGTATTTTTAAGTAGCCCAGCAAGGATGAATGAAGCTTCTTCCTCATGTACTCTTGCTGCTGCGGCTGGGTAGGAGAACGGCGATGCTGTGCCAGTGTCATTTACTTTTCCAGTTACTAGAATCTTCTTCTGAAGTTACCTGATTTTACAAATTTTGCCGTGTAACTTCTGTCTCATTCTTTTTTTTTTTTCTGCTTCATTTTTTTATCGATGCAGGAGATGCTGCACGGGTTTCCGTAGGATGTTCAATCAAATCCAGAACAAAGCAGTACCCCTGAAACTTTGCTCTCCTCTGTGCTTCTGTTCAGCTGGCCATTTCTTTGCTGTAGAGTAATGCAGCACAGAGGCCTTGATTGATTTAAAACCAACAGACGTATTTCTTTCAGATAAATTAATTACAAATTTTGTGACAACTCTCATCCCTGGCATTGCTCTGCAGTGCTGGTACCATCCCTGTGGAGCAGAGCTGCACATCAGTTCTTTTTCTGCATCTTGTGACTACATAAGCATCGCTGTATCTTGTGGTCGTGCCGTGGGTGCAAGCTGGAGCAAGGCACTATGTAAAGGAGACGGAAGAGGAGACCCAGAGGGAGCTGTGTCCCCGTGCAGCCCCGTACTGGCTTATTTAACTCAGCACCAACCCGCACGAGCACTTGCTTTGACGCGCTGGCTCGTGCGGCTGTGTCACAGAGCCGGCGCAACGCTCCTCTCTGCAGCGTAGGCAAGGTGATGCTACTCCCCAGTAGTAAAGATCCTCCTCCCCTCTGCCGTGCACAGCGGAGGGAGGAAAATCCGCTCTGTTTTGTGTTAATAGAGATGATGTGAACAGATGAAAATTGTACCGTAAAGGTGAAGTGTTGCTGGCTGTATTTCTTCATGGAATCATTTTGGTTGGAAAAGACCTTTCAGATCACCAAGTCCAACCATCAACCCAGCACCACCAAGGCCACCGCTAACCCACAGCCCTGAGCGCCGCACCTACGCGTCTTAACCCCCCCCCAGGGCTGGTGACCCCAGCACCCCCTTGTGCAGCCTGTGCCAGGGCTTGGCCACCCTTTCCATGACGGGATTTTTCCTACTGTCCAGCGTTAAAATAGACCTTCCCCGGCACAACTGGGAGCCGTTTCCTCCCATCCCGTTGCTCGTTACTTTGGAGAAGCTGGTTACTGTATTTACAGTGCCTCGACCTGTAGTAAGAAGTCCCAGGCGAGCGCAGGGAAGCGCTGCGTTAATCCAGGGTGTGCAGGCACGGGCAGACACGGGAAGGGCACTGCCTACTCAGGGGACAATCCCAAAGAAAGGGACAGACCAGGAACGCGACGGCGTTGAGCCTGGGCAGTGCCTGGCGCGGGTGACGGAGCCTCGGGGTCCTCCCTGCCACCGTGGCCAGGCGGGGAGGTGGCCAGCCCCCCGGCACACGCCGCAGCAACACGGATGCGACCACGGCGCTTTGTGCTTTGGTTTTTCCTCGAATCCCTGCAGTTTTCATTTTTACTTGAGAGCGTTGGGTTTCCCCTGCAGTGCTGACCCAGCTGGGAGGCAGTCTGCGGGCTGGGGTGGCACGCTCCGCTCCGCCTCACTGAAATACCAGCTTGTTATATTTTTACCTGTGTCAGCATAAAAAAGTGCTTTTTTTTTTTTTTTTTCCCCTTCCAATTTCTCGTAGCAGCTGAATTTGCCAATTCTGTTCTTGCTGTAGGGTGACTAATTTTTTGTCCTGTCTTAAGCGCAAGGTGACCTAAACTTCGCAGACTTGCCTTGAAACAAATATGCTTTTGCACTTTTATTTATTACCAACTCAATATTACTAACGTCGAGCCTCAGCTATATGCTGTGTTTGCATGTATCAGTTTCCCGTGTACTTTAGCTGCGTGGGAAAAGATTACGAGTAGCAGAGGGAAATTTAAAATAGAGGAAAAAAGAAAGTTCCTATTTTAAATACCACGAGTGTCACTAGTTGGTTTGAGGCGTATTTACATAACGTGGTTCTGTAAAAAATAAATGTGACTTTCTAACACTGAAAACATAAGGCTCCTGTAACATGAAACACGATTTTGATATTCCAACTGCTCGGGTAAATTTTTAATAGTCCCTTTCCCAAGAAGTGATGGCAACGTACACCAGTGCCGTGTCTTTGCATCACCGGTCACTGAGGTCCCGCGAAGCTCGTGGCTGATCTTCTGGAAAGAACCGGAGTTTTTCAGTTGTTGCCTGATTCGAGTGGGGTTACATCCGTCCGTGCTCCAGCTGGGAGGGCTCTTCCCTGCTGCGGGGAGTTGGGCGGCTGCGGCCGCTGGGTCGGGGCTTTGCCGGGTTGCAGCACGCCACTGCCTTGGGCACCCAAGCGTGATTTATTTCCAGTTTGTGGGTACCGGTACCATCAAGTCCCACTTCTTCCCTCCGCTTCCTTTGCAACGAGTGACTGAGGTTTCACTTCTCTGCTCCTTACCCCGGAGCGGGCGCATGCTCTTTCGCCTAAATGTGTGAGCTTTAACTAATTAATCACAGACTCGGAGAGTGGTTTGGGTTGGAAGGGATCAATTAAGCATCTTTTCCAAACCTGCGTGACGCAGTTCCACGCTAGCCGTCAGCCTTGTATGATGCTAGATCATCTGAGGACATGCAAATGGCTTTTACGCCAAGAATAATTTATTTTATTTTTTTTTCCCCTGCAAAATCTTGCTTCCCCATCAAAAAGGGGGAGGCCATTGTTTGTCTTTCGGGCTGATGAATAGTAAGAAGCTTAAAAAAACATCCTCTGAGGCACCTAAAGTATTTTGCATGGGTTTTGTTATTTTGTTGGACAGGAAGTTTCTTTGGTCTCTCGGATGTTTTTACGGTAACTTTTCTTTGGTTAATAATATTACTAACAAAATTTCAGAGAAGCGCTGTTTCCCATGCATTTGAACTTCTGTAAGCCTTTCCTGTGTTCTCATATTCAAAGGGAAAACAATAATTATATCATTAAAAATGGGAATTCAGCCACCAAACACCTTTTTAAGACTGAGACGGGTCAGGATATTTTACCCTGTCTGAGACAACTTGAGCCAGGATTTTTGTTGTAAGCTGTTTGTAGTCAAACGCTTACCCAGGGAAGAGTGATGAAATCGACTTGTTAGGTTAACGGGTCTTTTTTTAGGGTTTGTCATAATTTGCCAGAGAGGAACATTTTGAAGCAAGTAGTGGTAGGACATCCTTACTGAATCATGTTGAAGTGCTTACTTAAACTGAAGAAAAGCAGAGCTTAACGAAGCAGCTCTTGCCAGCAAGTCTTGGGTATTTTTCTCAGGGGATAACAGTGCAAAACTGTCATTCTCTGCACAACATTTATTTCGGCGTGTCTTTAATCCTCGCTGCCTCCTGTCCATCTCCCCCTCCATAAGTGACCACGATGCTGATACCTACCAGATGGTATAGGACTGGAGATGTTGGACACAGTAGGCACTTAGAGATGTTCTGGACTTCAGTGTTGCATGGAAATTCAGATATCTGTGTACTGGGAGGAAAAACAAGGGCACCAGGACATGTTTCATAATGTCATGAGCAGTTCCTCTGTATACACCACCCCCCCACACCCCTATACATGTCCGTACTGGGTTTATCTGATTATTATTCAACCCTATGTAAGTTTTGACTGTGCCCTTCTTTTCCCGTACATGAACGTTCCGCTGTTGTACACTTCTTTTCATACCTGAAGCACCTTACCATACGTGTTCAGCTTGGATTTTTGAGCGGAATAGATACAGGGGGATTTTTTGATAAATGTGGAAGATGTTGTAGACGAGCCGAGCGCTGACGATGTGGCAAGCCTGTTTTCCAGCAGCACTGTAAAAATACTGCAGACAATGCTTCGCTATATTCAGCCGTCCCCGAAAATCCAGCTGCTGTCCGTGGGCCAAATTCTTTCCTCATTAACACCCAGGAGGCCCCTGGTGACTTCAGCGGGGGTTTATCCTGGGCTAAACTGGGGGCTGTTTAATTCCAGACCAAATCTTCTGTCCTGGAAAATGGCTCTACCGATTGTGCCTCAGCGAATGTTCCCGCTAAGCCATAGTGGCTCCGTGGGTTTGTACAAACTGAGTGACTGCGGCGGCTCTAAGCTTGCTTCATTTTCTTGATTGCAAAGACTTCTGAACGTTATCGCACGGTACGATGGTATGCAAAGGCACGGGAGCGCTGCCAGGGGCCAAGGCGCTGGATTTTCCCTGCCTTTGCCTTTTCTGGGCTGAGCTTCCCAGCACGGGCTCTGCGCCGCGCCCTGGATTTGGCTCCTTCCTGGCAAAGCGCTGTTACAAAGCGGGGGCCAGAGCGGTGGCGCGTTATCTCCTCCGGCAGAGCAGGGCTGTAGGTGCTGAAGTTGGTGTTTAATCCCGCCGGGGCCCGGGGCGGTGCCGGGAGCAGGGTGCAGCGGCTGGAGCAGCCCCAGCGCAGGGATGATCCTCGCTGGGAGCCAGGCGGAGCAGCTCCAGCCGCTGCACGTACCCGAGCGGGTACCGCATCGCGCCTCGGCCGTCTGCAACACCGGGGTGTTGCAAAAACAACTAAAACCCCAACGCGACTCTTTTGATGGGCACACTTAGGAGAACTTCCTAACCGTAACACGCTGGGGTTTGACCCAGGTGCCTTTGATCGCTCGGTCTCACCTCCCCCAGCCTCCCTGAGCAAATGCCAGCCCTTCTGGGCAGTAAGAAACCCAGCAGCTTTGTTAGTTTTTAGGGGTTTTTTGAGGGTGAACGCGATGGCACATTCCCCATCCCACCCCCCTTCCCCAAGCCACCACCAAGACTTTCCCATTTTTGTGCTTCTTACTCACCGGGACACATTTATACGAGTATTACCTGTATTTAAGCATGTGTTTTTAAACACTATAATCATCTGGCTCAATTTCAGCGGGTAACTGAAAACTATATTCTGCAAGATTAATAACAAAGCCGAGAGAATGTCCTTATCGCTGCCTCCGAGCGAACACAAAGGAGCCGGATGGTGCTTTGCTGGGGAGGAGGTGGCAGCAGCGCTGGGCTGGCCCAGCGGGTGGGTTATGGGACACCCCGTATCCTACGTGCGTGTGTGCGTCCCTACGTCTACGCTACACATCGAATACACATCGAATGTTTCACTGATCCTTGCAGCACTAGGATTTTTTCCATGTGAACTGTAGTGAAAGAGGTATTTCCAGCTCCAAGGATTCAAGCGTAAACTGTACCACAGAAAATCACAAACTGAGCAAACGCTGTATTTTTGCAAAACTCCTAAGTGGAGGAGCAATCCCTTCTTCCCTTTGAAATTTTTCTGCCTTGTGCTTGTTGAGTTGGGGCACGTTTTATCCGTTTTTCTCCTGTACTAGGGAATGAAATATTTTCATATACTAAATCTTCAGAAAAACAGCAAAGACTGTGCAGTTGATGGTGAAATCGTTCACTGTAAATGTGAAAGATGGGGATCGTTAATGCAAACAAGTAACTAACCTTTAGTGATAATCAAGCAGCAGTATAATAATCTGTGTCATCATGCCTAATGGTGAATGAAGGGATGGGAAGAAGCAAGCAAACACAACAAGTAAACGTGGGAAAAATTAGGTAAGAAGTTACAAATGATTTTTTCCTGCTCACCAGAAATAGGTGATGAGAACGAGCACAGGAACAAACAAAATCCTCGCTGGCCAGAGGGGGTTGAACCTCAGCCACGTTTAAGAGCACGTGTCCGCAAAACGCTGCTGAAACCAGTAAACGAACTTTGAAAATTGCTGTTTTGCTGATATTACAGTCGGTGCTCAAAAAGCACAACTGGGAAAAATGGCTCCAGAAAGGTTTAAACTTAAAGAGCAATTTTAAATTATGCAGAGGAAGAGCTAGTGAAAAAATAATAATAAAAAAAACCAACCTAGAGAACTAATACTGATGACATTAATGCACAAGGGTTGGTTGAACATGAAAAATTATTTGATAATACCTGCAAGCGTTTTTTAATGGAAAAGGTCAAAGTCAAAAGAAAACTGCTGAACACTGTGCACAGCTATCTGAAGGTGCTGCCCTACAAGGCAGAAGAAATGAAACAAAAGGTTATTTGCCACCAGATAGAGAAAATAAAATAAACATATTAAAATTTCTCTCACTTCATCCATAGGAGTGTTCTTGGAAAAAAAAAAAAAAAAATCTCTGTGAAAAATTAAATCTCTGTGGGAGAATATCCTTTGTTCTCTAAAAGTCAAAATTTTTCTGCAAATACTTTTAAGAATTACAGTTGGTTGAGTAAAAAAGGAAAACAGTACCTTAGCTTGAAAACACACTCTGAAACCCAGGGAAATTGTTTCTCTGTGTTTGCCATCAATGGGTTGCAATTTACACTTGGCATTAGAGAGAAATACTGGACGTAAATGACACAGAAGATTTTACAGAGAGCTGCCAAATTTCTAAAAGCCAAAGAAAGGAGTATTTGTAGGAATTGGACAGATTATGAACAGATGCCCTGATAGTCACATGATAAGTGGAAATTTAGTTTCATAATTTGATTAAAAACAGAGGATTGAAATCACAGAAGGAAATAACCAAGAAATGATTCAGATGTGTATGCAGCATGACTTAGTTAACTTGACTTAAGTGAAAATTCATAAACTGAGGATAGATCATGTAAGAGCAGCTGAAATCTGGATGATGAGATATAATCCTGTATCCTGTGATTTTACTCAAGGAGAGGAAAACAGGACAGTTGCAGTTAGAGATTTGTTGGGTTTATTGTGTGGGTTTTTTTGATTTTCTTTTTTTTAAATCTGAACAAAATTACCTCCTATTCATCTGTTTCCGCATAAATTAGATGTGATTTCAACAAATTCAAGTTGCTTTGTGTGCAAATTTGCAAGGGAATAGATGTCGGAAAGTCAAACAGAGATGGGTTTTGAGGGATGGGAGAAGAGCAGGTATTTGGCAGGAGGATGAGGACGATGCCAGGCGCTACCGAGCACGGGCGAGCCTAATGGTTTAGGTCCAGCGTCGCAAATCACTGCGTTGCGTACGCGCACAGGACGCGGGAAGTTTTTGGTGATGAGGAAGGTCACAGTACACTTTCCTTTCTGCTCTTTTTTTTTTTGGGGGGGAAACCCCATGAAATTGGCCAGAAGGCACCCGATGGGTGGTAGCCCAGCAGAGCGGGGGCTGCGGGGCTGGGTGCACATGTGGGCGTTGGGTGCTGGTTGGGACCCCCCCCGGACCACTGCCCTCCCTGCCCTCCTCTCCCAGCCCACCGAGCCGCTGGTGCCGGAGCAGCGGGAACAATGCAGAGAAGTGGTGCTCGCGGGGAGAGCCAGGGAGGCCGAAATGCGAGCAGTGCAAGCAAACAGGCTTTGATCTTTAAAAGTGTAAAGAATTTTAATTTAAGAAACAGAGCAACATTGTGCAAAATAGCAGGACTCTGGTTTTTCTAGATAAAGTGCCTGCGTTCTCGTCGTACACGTGAAGTTTACTGTGAAAAGGACTTGTTTTTAAAATGGTATCTTTTGGGCAAGCTAAAGTCTTGTAAGAAATGTAAACGTGCCCGTGTTCCCAGCGGCTCCCAGGTCTACCCCGGAGCGTGCGGCGGCAGGACCAGGCTGGCCGGGACCTTCACTGGCCGGAGAGTGAGAACCGAGGGCGCGATGCCACCCAGCTGGCTACACCCACCGATGCCGGGAACGGTGACGGTGTCAGCCTTCATCCCCACTCCTCATCCTCTCTCCCACCGTGAGGGAGAAGCCTCGGTGTTGCGCCAGGTGGGAGAGGGCTGGAGGACTCAGGGATGCGGCAGCGTGCGATGCGGCGGTTTGCCTCCAGCCCTGCCAGTGCGATGCTTCTCCGAGGCTTTCAGCGAGGGGAACATATGTCCCGCCGTCGCCATACATCACGCAGGTTGGGAGCGGCGCGCAGGGCTGCAGCTGGGCGCGCAGCAACGCTCCAACGTGAGCGCGACCCACAAACGGTTGGCAATCGTTCAGGAAAGGAGCTTAATCTGTTTCCATCTAAGCCCGTTTTTCACTTGCCTGCAACATCCCCGTGATGATGCGTTTGATACCGGATCGCGGCGTAGCATGAAGATGTCAAAAAAAAAAAAAAATTCCAGGTTGTTGGGGGAAAAAAAAAAAAAAAAAAAGAAAAGGCCGTTTCTGAGGTATTTGTCCCTGATCAGTGATTTCAGAGCCTTTTGGATTACAGGCTTTGAGGCCATTTTCCTTTAATCTGAATTAACATTCACGTTCTATTAGTAAAATGCAGCACTCTGTCATACTCTAATCTCACCTGTTTCTCTAACAAAGGAAAAATAAAATAGCTTTATGTAAATGTATTCCCTATCTATTGGGTCTGAAACAAATATTTAAGCAAAATTCACGTGATTTTCATTTGGAAAGGAAAACTTCAGGTCTGCAATAGAAACAACATTTGTTTTTTTCCAGGAGGGGTAATACCATATCCATATGGATATTACTTTGTCATAGTATGTGCGTATTTTCTCCGTACCCAGCTTTAATTCTTTGTCTAGTTATTCAAATTTTAGAGGCAGGATTCACTAGTCGGTGACTTGTTTTACAAATTGCTAGAAAGAAGACAGGATTGTGTGTTAACGATGAGAAAAGCAAAAACATGGCAATTGATGAAAAATACAGCTGCGTGGCTCAATGGGAAAATGGATTTTCTATGTTGCTTTTTTTTTTTTTTTTTTGTCCCCCCCCTTCTGTGATTGTTTTGAGCTCTAACTCTTAACATTCAACTGGCAAATTCGATGTATTACTAGCTCGGTTTATTATGAAACAAATAAACTGCAAACTGCATGGGTCTGGGAGTACAGTAGATGCTGTAATGCCGGAATACTCATTCTATATAGGATTTATAGAGATGAACTCAAAGATCTGCAACATCTCGCGTGGTGCCTGCTGTCCTGCTCGCTGCCCGCCGACGGCGCGGACGCCCCTTAAACCCCCAGCGAAAGGCTGGAGAGGAGTTTGACAAATGTCACACTTGGCTTTTAAGCTCATCGTTTCTTAGCGGTAAATATTAACTTGGATGCCTAATAATTCATCGCGTTTCTAAGATCCAATTTGGAGCAAAGGCGAGCTCCAAAGGCTGTGTAATCGATGGCATTGTGGTTTGTAAACGTTTTATCTCTCTCTTTGTTGCAGGCCATTAGCAGTGTGACATGTAGGCTGAACAGTAATAAATGCCCATTGTTCCTTTTACAAGCATCTCAAAATAAGTACATATATATTTTTATCTTAGTTTTCCTCCCCGGAGTGCTGGGTGAGGGCCCCCTGCAAGCACAAACCCACCTCTTTTTTACTTTGTAAGACGTCTCTGTCCCATGGCAGACAAAGGAGGGAGCTTTTCTCTGGGTTGGGTTATTTGTTTGTGGGTTGGTTTTTTTGGTGGTTGGGGGTTTTTTTGGTTGTTTTTGTTGTTTGGTTTGGTTTTTTTTTTCCTTTAAGAGAGTGAAGAACTGAGTCTGTGACAGTTGCGGTGAACATTTGTTGAGATGCGTTTTTTCTTAAAAAAAAACAACGAACCTTTGTGGTCAAGAAAGCTGTTTATAACCTAGCACGGCTTCCCTGGGCAGCGGGGCTGCGGGACGGGATGCTGAGCGCGGTCCAGGCTCCATCCAGCAGGTACCCGTTAGCTCCAGAGGAGTGAGCAGCCCTTAGAAAGTGCAACTAGTGGCAAAGAGCAGCGTTGGGTGGCTCGCGACACAAAAGGCGCGCAGCCTTTAGGACTGGTGCATGTGTTTCCTTCTAATATAATAATACAAGTTTGGGATTTTTTTCCTGTAGAAACCTCTGCATCTTTTTATAGAGAAAAATGTTTGGATGAAAAAACAAAAACAACATAGGGTATGTGTATGTTTTATGCTCCTAAAGTGAATCTTGTTTAAAATAGTTTGCAAATGCTGTCTTATATATACGTTTTGTTTTGTTTTGTTTTGTTTTGAAGTCAAATGAAATCTAGTAGGCTGGGTATAGGAATTTATACAGCTGATGGCTCTAAGTCTTTCAGACTACCCGACATATGGATAAACCATGCACAGATTTAGCAGGTCTGTCTTTATGTTAAAACGTATACGTGATAAAAATATATGACTGAAGAGAATTTCTGTGGTTAGCGCTGTTTCATTCTGAAATGCTCCAAGACATTCAATAAAATTACGTTTCTTTTCAGAGGATATTTGCAATGAATCGATAACCCTTTTTTTCCGAGAGTTTTTTTGCATATATTTCTCTGCCATTATGCAACAGACTCGCAACCATTTTTGCCGGTGCAGGTGTTGTTTATTAAAAGGAGCATAGTCATTGCAGGTGTATATTAGGCATTAGCTGAACGTAAAGATATTGGGGAAAGAAGTGCCTTCTCACTGGCATTTTTCTATTTTTACGCCTGGGAGAGGTCTGTGAAGGCAGATGCCGGGCTGCGCACCAAGAAAGGGTTTCGGCCTCAATCGGTCAGAGCCCGCTTGTCCATCCCTCGTCAGCGCTTCTCCTTTAGCCTCTCTGGGAAAAAAGAGGAATATACTTTTCCAGAATCAAAAGTTATCTTGAAATGTTTTTAGAAGTATAGTCAAGGAGTAAGGATGTTTTAATTTCTGATTTTCCAGCTCATGGGTCATATTTGACCAACTGCTTTCAGCAGAAGACATGCCACTTTGTTGAGCTATTTAGGAATCAAAAAGACTGTCTTAATTTAAAACAAGGAGCCTTTGTTTTAGTTGGTGACTGCCTTGTGAAATTTTTCAGTTCTCAGCGGGTTAACCAGGGAACAGGGGCAGAGTCATAATTGGCCTATTTAGAGTATTTTGCATGTGAATAGTGTGTTAGTGAAGCATTACTAAGTCTGTTGTGAGTGACATGGTGATTAGAATTTAGATTAGGGAAAACACATTCTGTACTTTATCAAGTACAGTAATTAGTTCAGTCAGTAAAAGTTGATTACAAGTAACGATAAAGTTAGATTTTTGGTACTTAATTTTAAAATTTCTTTATTAAATGGTAAATTTGTTCTTAATATAAATGGTAGCATCTACACCTGTTTTATTGCGTATCAGAATAATTAAAAGAACAATGTGTTCAATGCAGAGTATAATCAGGGGATTTATATATTATGGGTAAGTTTCAACGTAGTTTATAGCAAATAGAACATTACTCAGGAAATCGTTCTCTTCTGTCATAGTCTTTTACAGATTTATAGTTTTTCTTATACCGGGGGTCAGATCATGTTTTCTGCTGTTTCATGGAAACCCTAGTCCTTTTGTAGCTGGGAAAATGTTGTGTTTACTGGGATGTATCTTGTTAGTTAATGGTACAGGCAGAAAATGGATATAGTGAAAGTCCATCGCTGCTGCTACTGCTGCTGCTATACAATAGCATTAATTGTTTGGGGTTTCTGAGGTGCTTTTTTTTCTGATGGCATTGCGAAAAATATTAATAATGCATAATATTATTTTCACGTTTTAATCACATATCAGGTACAGCCTGCCGTGCAGATTTTTATATTGCAAAACCTGATGCATTTGTTTCACAGATAGGGATTTTTCCTTGCACGGGGACAGACAATGAAGCTGTTTCATGCACACCGAGCCAACTGCTCTATCAACAGCAGGATTATTTTAAAGTTTTATTATTGTGAAATCCGTGCACTTAACTATCTTGTTTGCAGCGAAGAAACTAAATTATCTTCAAATATCTAGAACAGAGCTCCAAAAGTTTTTAAAACACTGATTGCATTTGAATAAGTCAGCAATAAGTCTCCTTTAAATGTAAATAATCGTATTTTAAATTAATTACTTTGTGTTTTCCCAGTAAAGGGAAAGATGCTCAACTGGAAATTTCTGTAGTGTCTCCTTTAAAGATCTGGCAGGTTCTTGTTTCCATGTTTCAGTTGCTTCTGAAGATTTCTTTACTGTGTTATTTTTAGGAATGAGAAATAGCTAATGATGAGGAAAGTCGGATTTAACATGCATGCGCACACACGTATATATTTTTAATCTTTTAGCAAAGTCTCCTTGGAGGTGACATGGATATTGGCAACCCAGGAGCGCTCTCCCCCACTAAGCCTGGCTCCCAGTACTATCAGTATTCTAGCAATAACCCCCGGCGGAGGCCTCTCCACAGCACCTCTATGGGTGAGTGACTTTGTGTTCAACCTTTTTTCTTTTTTTCCATTTCAACAAATAATCGGAGTTCCGTCCTGTTTAGCGATACTTTGAAATAAATACAATAAGTGGCAGAGCGTACGCCGCCGGGACTCTCGGAGGGGTTTATTTAACGTTGGCTGATTGCTCCTCTCTGTCCTTTGTGGAGCGTGCAAGGAGCCTTAAAAAAAAAAAAATCGCTTTTTTTTAAAGCACATCAGTGTAAAGTGAAAACAAAAGCCCTAACACTCGAGATCGGAATATGAACAATTTTCCAGCATTTTACTGCTGGACTTAAGAGCAGTGGCATCCACTCGGTGTTACCAAAACTGCTGCAAGCCCGGCGTGAGGCAGCAGGCAGGGCGATTAGCAGCTGGGGCTGTAGAAAATCTCAGTGGGGGGAAAAAAAAAAAAAAAAAAAAAAAAAAAGCGCCTGTGTTAGTAAGACCCCGTTTTGTGTTTTTTCAGAAGTACAAACAAAGAAAGTTCGAAAAGTTCCTCCAGGTTTGCCATCTTCAGTAAGTACCGCTCGTCTGCTCGCTGGCTTGTGATGGGGTGGCTTTGTTCGGTTGTGGGCAGAGAGAAACGGGCTCGCGGGGCGCTTGGTGCGGAGGGCTGAGGCCAAGGTAAGGAGAGTTCACAAAAAAAAAAAAAAAATCTCGTCACTTGCCCTGACTTGGAAGGGATTAATTATTAATTGCACGGTGGGGACGAGCGTCGGCTGCTCGTGTGGATTTCCAGCGATGGACGCTGAGGAGCTGGCGCGGGTGCGGGCGGCGCGTACCTGCGCAGGGCGAGCATCCCTGCCACGTGCCGGTTAGCTGCTTTGTCGCGCTGCTGCTGGTTTATGGCTTTGCATGTTGAAAGAGATGTGCGGAGAGGATTTCTGCGAAATGTCCACGGCTCTCAGCCCCGGGATGCGGGGCAAACCTCTTCATTTTCACACAAGGTCTCTGAGCTATGCTACCTGCAGCAGGAGCTGGCTGGGGGTGAGCCCAGGTGTCAACCGCTGGCATCCAGCTGCTGCCAGAGGCATTGTGGGTTGCTCGAGCAGTAACGACAGAGCTGGTAATTACCCAGGGCTTTCCGTGATATTTTAAAGAATAGCCCAGATACCTCTTTGGAAGGAGGGTTACGGGTGCCATCCAGCTACACCGGGCACCGGGTTTCAGTGTTTGTGGTGAAATCTTCGCACCGTGCCGTCAGAAGTTGGGGTTTCTCTTTGGTTCGGTGAAATCCTTTGTTTCGTGACCCAAATCATTCTATTAGTTTGCATTTTTTTCATCACTGTGGAAAATCTGTTTGGGGTTTTTGGTTTGGTTTTGTTTGTTTGTTTTTTTTTTTCTCCTATATAAGCTGTACCAAGGTGCATTGCATCTTTTGAGAGCATTTACTTTTAAATCCATTAAAATCTGTAGAAAATAGCAGTTTTAAAAGAAGTGATACGACGTTTCAGTAACTGCAGCATAAAGGGTAGGATGGCTAAAGAGTGCATTTTATTCTAGTATTTTTATTCTAATTTTTTTCTCTGCCATTACTTTAAAAATATGTATTTTTGTATCAATATCTGCAAACAGAAAACAAACCACTCGAGAGGGGAGAGCTTCCGTTTCATACCTGATAACTCTATTTGTTTTATCTCTAAATCTGGTTATTAGGAGGAGCTGAGTGGCAATCAATCTTGCAGAATATATAACAAATTGGCATGTTAATCTCAGATGGGTTTTATGTTTTTACCATAAATCCACATAAATTTCCTGTTTGAAAATTAGCATACTTTTAAAGCTTCAGTTATTGTTGTGACTGTGCTAAACGGTAGTTTCATTACTGGTCACTTTATAAATAATAACATTTTAACCTGAAAAAGAAACATATGAACATGCTCATTTAATTGCATGGATTATTGTAATCTTTATAACGTTAAACAAATAAAAACATATATCTTTTCTGAAAGTTGTTGAGAAATGGAAATTCTCAAATGCAAGTTTCCAGTAAAGTAAAAAATACTTTTTTTTTTTTTTTTTTTTTTTAATTAAAAGTAAGTTCCCACACGTGTATTTTAAATTTATTTCACTATGTGTTTTTTGGTTTGGGTTTTTATGGGACTCCTTTACAGCAATAGCTAATATCCTCCCCAAAGGTTTTTACAAGTACTCTTATGCTTGAAGTTAGAGGTGGATTTAATTTAGATGAAACTTTAGCCTTTAAGAGTTTCGCTGACGACTTCCCCTGCTGTATCCCTCCCAGCTCCCTACGTGATGGGGGTCCTAGGGAGGGGAGCGGGGCTGCGGGAGCGCGGAGCCCCTCCGTGCCGCAGAGCCCCCGTGCCGTGATGCACCGCGCCGAAGGATGCTGCGCCTGGTCCGCATGCTCCTGGCACCAGCCGCTGCCGCGCTTGCTTGCGGTACAAAAAACCCAAGCCAAGGCCAAACCTGCGGGGGTTTTGTGGTTTCAAATCCTGCTCTGTAGACCATCTCAGGACACTTAGAGGGATATTTTGGCATCTGTGGTCGAAAAGATCCTTTCGGTAAAATGGTACCTGCTCTCTGCCCTCGCTGCGTGGGGAAGGGTGGCGGCGTTTCTGTTGGAAATGTCAACCTGCAGGGATTTATAACTGCTGCAAAAGTTTTTTAGGGATTGCTGCTTGCTTTGAAAGAATGAAAGGCAATTTATGTTTGTCGCAGATTAGTCTCAAATGTGTGCTTCCTTTAATTTTTCGTGAATACAGTTGTCGTACAGCATGGAAATACTTCTACAGCTCAATACTCTCGACTATTTTAACAGTATTTTTATTTCTAAGCGAAATTATCTTGGAGTAGAATATGCTCTTTAAATACTTGTGATTATTTTAATGAGCTGTACAGTTTATTAGAAAATAAAACATACAAAGGTATTCCTGACTATTTTGATCACCCATAGCTCTGTAAAGTAAATTAAAATACAAGTCCAGTAATGTGAATAAGATGGTTCTGGAGGGTAATACAGCCTTTTTTAAGCAAACGTGCAGATAGGTGTTGGGGTCTTGTTGTCTTCATGTATCATGAATCATACGTTGCACTTGAAACGATGCTGCTTTAGAAAAAGCACCTGTGTGTCTCAAACAGAAAAAATGTCTTACAAAAGGTCAGATTATATTTAGGTTATAGATTGTGTCACGCTGAACTGCCAGGATTTATGATGCCGGATGAAGTATATGCATTTATAAATTGACTAACTAGCTTATAATATACTTAGTTGATAGGGTGGAAATATTGCTGTATTTCTCTTAAAATATGTATATTAACTTGTTCTCAATGTGATTTATGCAGTGGATATGGAGATTAATGCAGCAGCGTTTGTGAAAGCAGTTATTGTTGATTAATTCGTAAGTAGGCATAAAAATTTCAATGATAAATGGTAATAAATACGTTGTATCAGCCCCCCTTTATTATAAGAAATGGCTACGAGTTTGGAAAACAAAGTAAATTAAACTATGGCAACAGTCAGAGTGTAAAAAATAATGAAGATTTGAAATAAATTTGGTGTTGGGAAGGTAAAACCCCCTCGGGCGTGCTCTGGGTGTGGGGGGCACATCCTTGGTCCTGCCCATTCTGGACCCCCGCGGCCGGTCTCAGCTACAGCTCATCACAGCAGTTATGAACTGGAGACAGACCTGGAACTGAGCTGGAACCGAAGTGCTGAGCTCCAAGAGCTCGGTCTGAATGAAGACGTGGGTCGGGGTATACCTGCCCCCCCCCCAGCCCGTTCCCCGTGTGCCGCTGTGCCTGCCCGACCCACCGCGGCGGGGGCTTGAGGGGCTCTTGGGTAGCGCGTGGCGAGATTGGCGTTGTCCAGCGTGTTCGTGGCGTCCTGTGTGGAGCTTCTCCCATCTCTGGCATTTCAGGACTTCACTGATTTCAGGTGGTGTAACCTGACCGTGCCTGCCCGCCCCAGCGTGAGCTGCCATCTCAGGCAGAGGGGCAGGGGGCCGGGTACCCCCAGCTCTGCCCACTCCTGGGCACACGTGGCCTCACCGTGTCCTGTCCGTGATACGATGCAGCCTGTCCTACTTCCACGGACTTCCAGACTCCCTAGCGTCTTTTTGGGGCAAGGGGTTGTACTGGGACCATTTCATACTGGAGTTTTCTGCCTTCGGTCGAGAGCCTGGAGAGCTCTGCCAGAAGGTGCCAGGAGGGTCAGTCAGGCTATGTTGGATTGAGCCAGCTGAGGATGAGATACGGGCATGAGAATATTGGGAAAAATGAGATTTTTCTGTTTGCTCGTTGAGTAGCCACGTGGCTTTACTGAACTCCGGTAACGCTTGGTACCCGGGCTGGCGCGGGCGGTGGGCGCCGCAGGAATGGCTCTCCTGCCCACAGCCGAGGTTAGAGCTGGGTGTTCATGGAGGACCAGGCACGAGGGCCCGTGAACTTCGTTTGGACCCGCGGGCCCGGCCTGCCTTTCCTGGGTAGCAGCGACGGCTGCTTTAGGAGCGGTGCTGCAGCCATTCGGTGCAGCGCTCTTCATCGGTGTCGGATGCTGCCGTCACCGAGCATCGTGCAATCCAGGTGGCTCCTGTGCACGACCACCTCCTCACCCTTAACTTCACCCTAAGGCTTTGCTGTTCTCTTAATCCTTAACCCAGAGCCTTCACCCTGATGGTTTAATCACATCCGACTTTTAGTGTTTGCCAAGTGCTGTGACGTTTTCTGCCTTTCTTCTCTTGACCCAGTAAGAGTCAGGAATGAGCAAGCTGCGCTGGCGTGCGTGGTGGGAAGCGTCTGTGAAGGAATGGGGTATGGAATGGGAGGTCTTTGGGGGAAAAAGTGAGCAAAGAGGGAAGGGCTTAGGTTGTGGAGGTCACGTTTGAGTCGTGGGTTTACAAGAACTTGTAGCATCCTGACTTCGGTAAGTCCACAGCGGTGGCACTGCGGCAGGGAAGTGGTGTCTGCACGAGTGCAGGTAGCACCTATAATACGGGGCAATATATTGAGGACAAAGAAAAAAAAAAAAAAAAAGCAAGCTCAGAAACAAAGCCTTCACGGAGTGCTGACGATGCTAGTCATCTGCAGGCATGGTGCAAGCTCTTCTTTGGCTTTCTTCGTGCTTCAGCAGAAGGAGGGCTTACGGAGGCTCAAGCGGGAGCAGAGCTCCAAGGAGCACGAGTGGTGACGTTGCCTTTGAGCCCCCGCTGAGAATGATGGTGGGTGGGTGAGTCCAGCAAAGGCCACCCTCAGGCTTTCTGCATCTCAAGTTGCTCTCCTGTGTGGCCAGGCTTTCCAGTGAGGTGCCTGGAAGTCACACGGCGCTCAACTGGCGCGATTCCTCCCTCACCAGTGCTTTTCCTTTTGGTGTCACCGTCGTCTGGCAAACAGGCTGTCAGGTCCAGCCGTTAGGGCACAATGGATTCATTTTCCATTTGTCTTCTCCGGGGACACTCTTCTCCCTCACGCCTGCACCCAGGCCTCCCGCTCCCTCAGCTCCGCGGGAAGAGCGGCTGGTTGCTGGTGTTTGATCCCCCGCTAACGGCAGAGCCCGGACCGTCACACCAGTCGGAATCCCACGGCCTGCTCTGCCCCTCGAGGGGGTTGTGGGGGGCTCTCAAGCCATGCCAGTAAACACAGCTTTCAGCCCGTCTCGAATCCCCAGCCGTGCCACTCCGCCGGTGGGAGCTGCGGGATTGTCCCCGTGTCCTGAGGGTGGGGGTGGGGGGGGGCCGCCGCCCCCACGGTTTCGAGGCGTTGGGG
>JAVJGJ010000054.1:1354497-1365370 GCA_035590215.1 Microhierax caerulescens
AGGTTTCAGTGCCGTCGTTCCATTGCCGCGGCTGCACAGCGGAGCCAACGCGGAGCTGATTCTCGGATACTTTGAGGTTGGCGGGGGGGGGGGAGGTCCACGTTGTAGGAAGAGGTCCTGTCGGTACCTAGTGAGAGGGGAGGGTGCTGGCGGCGGTACTGCAGCTTGCACCCTGCTGACGGCGCACCCGGAGCAGGCAGGGATGCAGTTCCCACCGCGGGAGGCAGCTCGTGGGTCCGCGCTTCCCCGGAGGGCGGCTTTCCCTGTGGGGACCCCACGGAGGTGTTTCACCCCGTGCTTGTTTCCTCATGTCTCCTTGAGGAGAAGGTGGAGTGTCCCTGCGCATCCCCCATCCCCGGGATCGGCTGCACTGAAATGGGAAGAAGGCAAAAGCCGGGGCTGGAAAAGCAGCCGTGGCCCAGCCCTGGCGCAGCCAGAGATCGCGGTCACCTCTTGCT
This sequence comes from Microhierax caerulescens, assembly GCA_035590215.1. Taxonomy (NCBI): domain Eukaryota; kingdom Metazoa; phylum Chordata; class Aves; order Falconiformes; family Falconidae; genus Microhierax; species Microhierax caerulescens. Next base: position 1,354,956 of record JAVJGJ010000054.1, read on the forward strand.
GGTTTCCAAGGTTAATTTGCTCTTAATGGAACCAGCAGCTTTAAAATAAATAAAAGGCTTTAAAAAGGAGGAAAGAGGAGGAGGTGATGGCTCCTCAGGTTGAACGATCTCCCTGGAAGTTGCATCTGTAGGAGCCCTTGGGGAAGATGGGCAACCTCCTGCTCGGGAAGGGGGCTTGGGGCTTAGCACCCACCTCTGCCCCTGGCACCCACTTCACTCTCTGCTTGTCAAATAGATGTGAGCGGGCGCGGGGTGAAGGACCCGGCTCTGGCAATGGGATCTGGGCTGCACCAAGGAGCAGGATTGCAACCACAGCCCGGGCAGGCGCCGCACGTTATTTTGGAGGAGGATTCTTGTGGGGAAGGTTTTACAGCCAGAATAAAGACAGGGAGAAGTCAAACGTCGTATGTCTCGGTTTGTGTTAGAAGAAAAGTGAGGGACTGAGAAATGAATTGATTTTGTTGACAAATCAGCACATCAGATCTCTCAAGCCTCAGTTTTAACGGCAAGAGCCTCTTTCTTTCGTCTTAATTTAAGGTGTCCTCTCTTAGACTGGAGGCATCTAATCTGCGCTCGCTGTTGTGTGTGTTCACAAGCGCACCAGCTCTGACCTCGCTAGCCAGACAGATAAGGAAGTGTATGACTCACTTGTACATCCGAAGGAAACACCTGCTTGGTTCCAAAAACTCAAGAAAAAAAGAAATACTACTGGGATGCCACCTGGAGTTTTTCCACAGCTTTATTCTGTTTTCCACGGGAGAAGCCTTGATAATTTCGCTGGGAGGTGAGGAAGCACCGCTTGTGCTTTTTGTGCAGACTTTGCAGGCTTCCTACCTCAAGTGAAAAAAAAAAACGCAGCCCTATGAATTTCCCTTCAAACAGCCGCGTCAAACGGGACTTTTCCAAAACAAATACGATGTCCCCGTCTTTCCCTGTGCCACCTGCCGTAGCAGAAAATTCACCAGTCCTGGGATGCCGGCGGTGTCGCTGCTGCCAGTGCCTTTGGAGACATTTCTCCACACTGGACCTGTGGGGTCCTTTGGAGCATCCCCGGGGTTCAGCGGTGGGTTGTGGGTTGGCACCCACCAGAGATGTGCCAGAGCATCCCAGCTGCCAAACGGCGCTGGGGCAGCGGTGCGGAGCCTGCCTGGGGGCTGGATCCCGGTCTGGGGGTCTTTGAGCACCAGTGGCGTGGCGGGGAGGGTCCCTGGGGCAGAGCTGACCCTCCTGGAGATAAGCATCCACGGGACAGCAACGGGGGTGAAAACCTGGGGGACCCGGCGAACGACTTGCATCATGTGAGAGGGAGCGAGGTAGCAGCTGGATTAAGGAAGGAATAACAGGAGCTAATAACACAATTTTTTTCCTAATATTTTACTATAATTCGGTGAGGCCTGAGAGTGCACAGAGATGAGCCCAGACCCTCACAATGCACTGCAACACCCCTGCAGCGGGGTCCTTGCCTTTCCCCTGCCTCACAGCAGCCTGCACGTTTCCCCCAGGTAATTTGTCCGATCCTCGCTGCGCCCACCCGTCCCCGGGTGCTGCCCCGGGCTCCCACCGGCCATGGGCTGTCGCGCTCCCCACCTCATCGGGTTGACAAGATCCTCTTCATCTGGTGGCCCCAGGGGAAGCAGCCTGGCTAACATCCCTCTCACCCTTCTGGCCAGCCCTGTAAATCATCCCACATTATGTTTGGGGTTTTTTTTCCATATTCAAATTCAAACCTTATTAAATCCACAGTTTGGAGGTTTGGGTTTTGGTTGGTTTGGTTTTTGGGTTTTTTTGTTTTTTTTTTTTTCCAATTATAACAAAGCTCTGCTTTTTGCTTAAAAGTCAAGACAGGCATGTGGAAGTGCAGCTTTAGCACATAGCAAATAAAGTCAACCCAAGGAAATGATAAAATACAGCGGTGAGGAGGTCGGTTAAAGGACCGTCTGTTACAAACCGTACCTGGAATCGCTCCTGACCTGCAAACCAACCTGCAAGGCATTTTGCAAACCAAACGCCGTGATTGTGTTGTTTTAAAAGAGATTTACAGGTAGGGAAAATACAGCTTAAAATGGCAAAGTGTTTCCTTTTGAAGGAATGAATCGCACGGGGTATCTTCGACACGAAAAAGCGATGGATGGGAAGGGTTTGGTCCGATCCGTGTATTTTTTCTTACGCTTTGGCCTTACGGGCTATTTCATGGTAAAACCTTTAGGGCAAAATTCCCACACTTCTACATGGTTTAACTATTTGGGTTTGAAAAAAAAACAACCCAAACCCAGCCCCACCACCGACTCCAGTGCCGATTTGTGGGTTTTTTTTTGCTTAGCTTGGGCAGAGGCTCCCTCTTCAGAGTGCCGCAGGTAGTGCGGGGGTGCCCCCCCCCCTCCCGGCTGCGCCCCCGACCCCAGGCGATTTCCAAGTGCCTGCAAAAAAGGGGCAGGCTGAGGCGCAGCGGGGACTCGCCTGTGTTTAAAGGTATTTCTTTTCAAATCGTTTTTTTAGGCACTTGCCTTCCTCCGCCACAGGTAGGAGGGGAGCGGCGCCCCAGCTGAGACCCCGCTCCCCGGCTCCTTGGGGTGTCCTTTGGGATGGAGCGTACCCCGCCTGCCTCAGCCCCGGGGTCTTTTTTTCCCCCAAAAAAAAAACCTGACAAGGCATTTTTATTTTTTGATTTGAAACTTGTCATCGAGCTGTCTGTCCGTAGGTACCGAGCGCCGGCCCCGGCATCCCGGTGGAACTTAAGGGGAGGCAGCACTGGGTGCCATGGGCACTGGGGACCCTGCAGCTGGAGGAGCCCACCCTGCCCGCGCCCCGCACCACGGGCACCCTCCCCTTCTCCGCTGCAGGTACCCATCAGCAAACGCTTTGTAGTCAGTAAAGAAATGTCAAAATAGATGGCGATTTCACGTCCAGCCTTCAATCACTTTCTTTCCTTAGCTGTGTAATCTGAAATTCTTTGGGTTTGCGTTTGGGAATTAAGCTGAGTTTCACAAGTGTAAAACTCGGTACTTAATTTCTCTGTTTGAACTTGAGGATAATTGTTAGGAAAAAGCATTTAAAGATTAAAAAAAAAAAAATCTCTGTGCAGTAATTTGATTTTGTGCCTTTTCTTTAAATATTATCTGTAGATTGTTTTCATTACAAGCAGTGCAGCGCCTTCAGATCTCTGATTAGCACAGTTCAGCATTTAAGATATAAGCATTTAAATCCTATCTTGTATCAGGCCTTTCCAGTGTGGTTTTAGGAAAGGGTGGCTTCTGGCGCTGGGGATTTATTTATTTGATCTGATTTTTTTTTTTTAAAAAAAAAAAAAGTTGTTCTTGCATTTCAGAACAGATTGGATGTGGGGTCGGAGTGGGGAGAGTGATGCTGTGTGTGGAGGGGGGAGCGGGACGTTAATGAAGAAGTTATCTATGGAAGTTGAAGATACTCTGTCGAGACTGATACGCTCGCACTCTGACTGGAGCACATTTGTTAACAGACTCCCTGTGTTTTATCTAAGGAACATTAATTTTTGCTCTGAAGTATTTTTTGCCTTTACACTGAAGCGGTAAATGAGCAAAAAAATCAGCATAGCAAAAATATAGGGGGGGGGGGGAATGGCATAAAGAGCTCCAATAACTATTAACGTTGTTAAATGCATAGCAAAGCTCCCCTGACAGTTTCTTGGCACAAAACCTAGGAGGCCTACAATGGCTGGTTGTTTTTTTATTGTTATTTTATTTTCAATGGCATACAGCGCCTTTCGACAGGCCAAACAAGCGGTTAAAGTCAGTGCCCGAGCGGAGCGGATGCCGCAGCAGCCCCAGCGCGCTTTTAGACCCAGAAACGCGTGTTGTGTTTTGCTTCCCAAAGCTTTGGCCCCACGGGCACCTCCAGCGGAACGGGACGGACTGTCCTGCCCTGCTTGCTCTCCCCACCGAGCTCCTGCTCCCACCTGCTCTGCCAACAATCCCTGGAAAGACGTGGAGAACGCTCTGTCCTCGGGTCCTGGGGGGGGGGCTCCTTTCAGCCGTGCCGATGCTCCGAGCTGTTACGTGCTCACGTTTGTCGGCGTCTCGGATTGAGTGCGTAGGGATGGAGTGCACAGGGGTTTCATCCCTGACCCTGCAGAGGCGCAGGCAGGTGGCCCGGGCCATTCCCAGGGGTCCGCAGCTGGCCACGGGGACGGGAGCCCTCCGGCACCCCGAGCCCTCCCGCAGCATCCAGGGGCCGGGATGGCTCAGCGGCGGGTTTTACCCGGGTCACCCTCGCTGTGCCGTAAACAATCAAAGGCTCAAAGGCTCCCGCGTTTGCTGCTTTTCTAGCGTATAATAAAGACTTGAATATTTGAGGTGCCTGAAAGAGCTGTTCCGTGGGGAGCCGTCGCCCGCTACAGCATCACCCAGCGCTGCAGCGAAGCCCCCCAAGCCGGGAAGCGCGTGTCCCCGCTCTGGAGCGAGAGGGGTTTTGCTAACTTGGGTATTTTAAGCTAGATTTGCATATTCCAGACGATTTGAGTGCGTTTCCAGATGAGAACATCTTTTCCCTGCCAAGCGCGAGCCACAAAGTGACAAGGCAAAGTTAAATCGCTTGGTCGCTGGCCAGTTTGGCGGAGGCAGCCCTTGGCGGCGTGGCACGGCGTGGCACGGCGTGACACGGCGTGGCGTGGCGGGGCTGGGCGGCAGCCCTCCCTCGCTGCCATTGCCACCTGGTGGAATACAAAAGATGCTGGGCTGCAGCAAAGTCGCCTTTAATTTTGGCTCTTTTATTGCAACCACACTTTGGCAATAGTGTGCGAGAGTCCTTAACCAAAAAGATCCTCTCGTTTGCTCTGCAACACCTCATTTCTCCGCTCACAGTTCATTTATGATTCTGATGAGAGTGTTTTTTCAGGAAACACACATTTCACTTTTTGACCTAGGAGCATCTGTTAGAATTTTTTTTTAATACTACTTTGGCATTCTGGAAGTGTTAATGTCTTTCATATCTGTTTAATGCTATTTAGGGATATTTATGATCACCTCTTGGTTACTTGGGGTAAAGTGTGTTGCAATTTTTTTCAAACAGACAGGAAAGCATTCATATGAGGAAACAGATTGCTTTAAACATGTGCTTCCTGTGACAGTAAAAAGAACAAATTAGATTTAACACTGTGTAATGAATGCATAAATGTGTACGTTTAAGCTTTTAAAAGCCTTACATTCGGTTCTGGCCTAAACAAAAATCCAGAATCACCTACCAAGGCGCAACAAAGTAGATTTAAATATGTGCAACCAAGCCTGTTCGTATTTTCAAAGCGATTTCGCTGCAGTTTTCCGTTCCAGTCTAGACTTCTTCCTCTTCAATTGGGCGAATACGATCTCTGAAAGCTCCTTCCTGATCCTAAAAGCCCTCGGCACCGAGGACGTGCTGGTGCAACCGTATCGATTAACGCGGAGGAAGAGCTCGTGGCTTCCCGGAGAGGGCCCGGCGCTGGGCTGGCAGCAGGATGCGCACTCCCACCCAGCACATACAGCTGCTCTGACGAGGCCCCACCAACCCCCAGGGTCCCCTGGGTGCCATCCCTGTGGGGCGGGGGGGGGCTGTGCCGTGGGACCCCCTGCCTGGGCTCTCAGCCAGCACCTCGGGGGCTCAGGCCAGCGTGCCCACTGATGCCAGCATCCTTGTCTGGCGCGGGCCTGCAGCAGAGGGGATGGCTTGTATTTTTGAGGAGGGGGAAGAAAGCGGTCCCTCCACGTCGCGGCGTTTTGGCTCCTCCACTTCCCGAACGTGCAGCACCCGCCAAAGCGAAGATGCTCGGGGGCTCGGCGCTGCCCCACGATCTCTGGGCCAAAGGGGATGGTCCTGGCCCGGCTTGGAGACACCCCCTCTAACAGTGCCGAGGCAAGACCCAGGCACCTGCTGCCACGCTTGGCCCCGCTCTGCGAAATGCGGCGCCGTTCCGCCTCCCTGCCCCTCCGTCTGCCCAGAGCCGCGGGGACCCCGGGGGCTGCAGGGGGCTGCGGGGCGGGCGGGAGCCCGGGGCGGCAGGCAGGGGCTGGGAGGTACGGGTCGAGGTGAAGCGAGCCTCCGTGGGTTCGTGCGGAGGTTCGTGATGGATGCTGCTTTCCAAGGGGGCGCTGAGGTCCGGGGCAAGGGGTTTCACCCGGCTGAGAGGAGCCGGCAGCAAAGCGTGGGTGCAGTCACTTCTGGAGAGGCAAGGCCGAAATAGTGGCAGGGGAGACGAAACAGAAAAGGTGGCAGGACACGATCTTGCAGAGCTCCGAGCCGGGCACGAAGCGGGTTGCAGCGAGGGGCATAGAGGAGCGGTGGGAGCCGACCCCCGCTGCCGGGCTGCGGGAGGGAAAGCAGAGATGATGCGCACGGGGTGGGCAGGAGCTCGCCGCCCGCCTGCCTGCTGGCTCCGGCCCCGCCGCCCACTGCTGAGTAATGCCAGGAGGAGCCGTGAGACAGGGGCGGCCCCGACGGGGTGGGGGGCGGCTGGCAAAGGAGCCGAAGCCCCGGGTATGCAGGTACAGATGCAACGGGAGGCTTCCGTTAGCGGAGGTCGAAGAGCAAGCCCGTTGACTTTGACATGCAGTGAGCCATTCTACTGTTGGAGGAAACTCCGTGAAAGGGAAGGTGGGCAAACTGAAGTTCGCAGACCCCCGAGGAGCTTTGCTGTAACAGTGGTGCAGTAGTACATGGGGCCCGCTACTCTGGGCTCATACCCGAGGTGGTAAGGGGTGCTAGCAGGAGACCTGGAAGTCCTTCCTAGTCCTCATGCCTAAAATCGGGACATCCCTGGCCATGCCCGAGTAAGATAGGGCAGAAGTCAGTAGCAGCTGGCTGAACTACATGTATGTGCCGTCAAAAAGTTTGGAGGCACCAAAGGGAAAGGACAAGAGAAAGCCCCGTCCTTTAAATGTCCCGGAGCTGGTGTGGAGTGTCCGGTCCCTAGCTTTGGGGTGGAAGCGGTGGGGCCTTGAGACAAAGACACACCCCACCCCCACCCCCTGCTTACAAAGCTTTGGGGTGCCCCCGTGCAGTTTCATGCCTATCTTTCCTGGACGGTGTAATTCCCTGAAGGGAGGAGCCTTCAGAAAGGTCTTGTTTCAAGAAAGTCATTCAAGTGCTGTAGCATGGCCTGTCAGGACGGGTTTGGGGGTAATATGCTTCATGCTCGGTAAAATCCCATTGTCCATGCTTTCAGCCCGGGCACCTCTCATTGATTTGGAGAAGACGTGTGCCACGGTTAACTGCGGCTCTCACTCAGTTAGAGGGACTATCCTTCAGAAACCTTAAAAAAAAAAAAAAAAAAAAAAGGACAATGAAACCCAGGAGAAGCAGGAGAGCATCTGGCGGTGGGCAAACAATTGGGCAAGTGCTAGAGGGCGAGGGGAGCTCCGAGGAGTGGGAAAACGCGACTTCAGCCCGGGGCAGACCGGCGTGGGCTGAGGAAGTGCAGCCAACACGGGGAGGGCGGGGAAGGACCGGAGTCTGCAAAGTGTGCATTTAAGAAAAGAATAGCTTTCACGGGGGGGAGTTGAAATATAGTTTACTAAGGCGTAAAACTCTCCATAGCAACTAGGAACCAGCGGTGAACAAAGGCACCATACATTTTGGGCAGTATGATTTATCCACGAGTGTGTGTGAGGGTGTGTGAGGGGTGCAGGGGGAGCAGAGAGACATTTATTTCCTACCCAAAAATTGTCTCACACAAATTTCAGAAGTATTGGATTCAACTTTTTTTTGTTGTTATTTTGTTTTTTTGTTTGTTTGGGTTTATTTTTGTTTATCTCCAATGCAGAAAAAGTGTAAAGAAAGATTGTCCTGCTAAAAGTGTTGGACAGTGGATAGTTCAATCCTAATCAGATTAGTGGAATGAAGTAACAGGCTCTTCTGGTTTAGAGCTGCAAACACAAGCAGCCCAAGGCGGGAGGAGAGACCTAAACCTCGAGGCACGGGAGTTCAAAACGAAGTATGGACGCAAAAGCACAATTCTGAGCCTGTGCAGAAAGCTGGGGGCTCCGAAACCATCTAGGGTGCCTCAGAATTACATACACCCCAACCATGGTCTCCCCCTCCTGCCTTACACACCGGTATAAACACCTTTATCTTTTGGAAAAATCTTGAGTAATCACTTGATCAAGTGATTGGATTAGCTTTCTGTTTTACCTTTCGTTTTACCTGTGCTTAGCGCAAGAGAGAAAGGGGCTTTGCCTCGCTTGAGTGTTTGTTTGGTAATTTGGTTTTTTTTTCATTATCTGTGCCTCCTGCATTATCAGTCCTACCTTCCACTAAATTGTTTTTCAGTCGCTAGGCAGGTGAGGGCTGCGCGGTTCCCCCTCGACGTTAGAATGCAGGAAATAAAGCGAAAAAGAAGATGCTTGTGCAATCGGATCACTCTGAACACGTATATTTCCTACCTTGAAGGACATCGAAAAGGAAAAGAAAACTAGGTGGGAAACGCCTTTTGAAATACACAGCTGTAGGGGAGCTGAAGCCTGCATGTTTCAGGACAGAGAAGTCTGGAGGAAACTGTGAATCTTAAGACTCGGAAAATAGATCAGGAAGATTAAAACCTGGGGAGAAAAAACAAAAACAAAAACAAACAAACAAAAAAACAAGGGGGAAAAAGAAAAAGGAAAAAAAAATGGAAATGAAGAGCCGAACAAGGGAGGCGTGGAGTTTACCCTAACAGACTTCTCAGCAGTGTGTCTGGGTCTGCCGTGAGGGTGGACAGGCAGGACCCAGGCATGCCGTACATTTTCCAGACGGGCACTTCCCATGCTCTGGTGTCACACCACTACCCACGTGTCTTGCGGAATAGCCGAAAGAACGAAGAAATGAGAGCAGAACATGCATTTCTCCCCACAAAAGCATTTCATCTGTTAATGTTCCTCTCAGTTTCTAACGTTCTGGCAAGGCTGAGGCGGTTTCTGCTAATCAATCCAAAGGTCCATTTAGGAGACTAACTTTTGGGTCATAGCACGGGAACAAATGTTCTCCTAATGGGTTTGCTTTGTCTAGGCAGCTGCAGGGAAAAGCCTGGTACGATTTTCCCTAATCTAGCAACATCTTCTCAGTTCTAGGAGTCGCAGATCAAAGCTCATGAGATAAGTGGGACAATCCCATCGGGATAAACGTGCCACAGATCCAGCTATTTAAGGTGAGGGAAGCAATGAAAGGGCGCTGCTATTGCAAGTGGCCTGCTTGGACGACCAGATGAGCTGTTTGGAACAACTTGGTAGGACCTTGCTATTGAGCTGTATTATTTAGTGGGTAGTTCCATGTAGATAAACTAAAGGTGGTCGTGCGTCTCAGACGCATTTTAAATGTTTTGTAATGCCTAAATAATATGTTAATATATTCACAGTTACGAAGGGTTCCTGTTTAGATGGATGTATTTATCATCTGTCTTAGAGTAGCTTTAGATGCTGAATAAGAAGATACTACAGCCGAAAGTTAAACCAAATAGGTTTAACTATTTGAAAAGGGACAAACTCGGGGTCCCTTGTTCAGAACAGGGTCTCTGCTCTTCAGGGTATTCTTGCTGAACTCCTTTGACCAGTATAACCTAACACACATAAAAAACCCCACCTTTTAATCTTTAACAAAAATCTGCCAGGGTGTGGATATCAACTGCTTCATAACTATACGTCATGGCGTCATTTGGTTGGGAACATCCCATCATAACTTCCCGACGTTTGCTGGAGAATGTAAATCTCTCCCCACAGGCGCAGAGTTGCACACCCGATTCGGGTACCGGCGAGCTGAGGTGTCCTGTCGCACCTTCTAGTTTTAATGCCACATGTCCATTGCCTGCCAGGCAGAGGATTCTCTTCAGACGTGACAATTGGATGACAGGTGGAAGTATGGAGGCGGAAAATCAGAGCTAAAGTTCATAGAGGATCGGGTTTGGCTTTCGCGGTACGAGACACAGAAATTTTAAGGAAGGGCAGAAATGGTGTGAGAGAAGCCCCTCTCCTGTTCTGTGGAACCGCTGGGCAGCAGCTGGAGCGGCGCGCTGCCCCTCGCCGGGCGGCGTGCGGCGAGGCAGCCGCGGGAGGTTCGGAGGGCAAACCTCGGCCGTGCCTCGGTCAGCAGCAGCACCCGGGGCAGAGGGGTTTCCGGGGTCCCTCTGGAGATGACGAACGGAACAGAGACATGTTCCTTTACAAAAACTTGTCCAGTTTGCTGTGGAAGACGACCGCCTTCTCCACGGGGAGAAGTCTTCTGCGTGGAAAGCTGGGGAGAAGGCAGCTGTGGCGGAGCCTCCGTGCCCGCGTCCAGGCTGCGGCGACCGTTACTCACCCAGACACCCAGCCTGAGCCCTCAGACCAGCTGCCAAAACGGCCCTTCGTGCAGCCCGGGCCCGGCCGCCCTGTGCCCCCACCCCCGCCCCACCGCGGCAGCGCCAGGGGGTTGGTGCGGGCCCGGGGCGAGGGGCCGCCGCC
>JAVJGJ010000054.1:1452959-1470146 GCA_035590215.1 Microhierax caerulescens
CGAAGTGTTGCGCTGTGCCCTCGCTGGCCGTGCTCAGGCGGCTCCTCCGCGTGTTTTTCTCCGCTGCAATCGCACGGTTGGAGCTGGAGCGAAGCCCCGAGACGCGCAGTCGCTGTAAGCCGAGCGCTGCCAACCTCACTCGTGGTTTCACGGTATTTACACTTTTTTTTTTTTTTTTTTTTTTAATAATTCACTTCTGGTTGGTGCTGTTGGACCTTCTCAAGCCCGATGGAAACCACCGAGCTCAGACCTGTCCAAACTCCTTGCATCATATCTCACCAACTGACCGTTGCGCAGCTTGCGGTGGTGGGGATGGACAAACCGCGGGGGGCCCATGGTTGGAACAACCTTGGGTTGGTTTTGGAGAAATGGGGGTGGGGGGTAGGGCTGGTCGTACGACACCCGAGACGGATGTAAAAACCCTTGTAGAGCTGCACTGAGGAACGATGTCTCCTGTCTGGTGTCTTCGGGCTCTTTTCAGCTACTGCCGACGCTTGCGGCCGCGCTGCCGGCTGCGGCGCATCGTTGCGGCCGGGGGCAGCAGAACGTGAGGACTCGACTTCATCGGTTATACGTGGCGCTTGCAAAGCCCTTGAATGAGAACACCTCGAGTTTTGCCATTGAACGGAGTTTTAGTGCTGCGGTTTACCCTTCCACCGCACTTTGTTATTGCTACTGAACGATGCGGTTTGGTCTCTTGGGGTGTTACAAATGAAATAATGTGTTTGACGGAGTTTTCCTTCCCGAGCAGGATAGTAGGTTGTTTTAAATAACTGCAGGCACCGGCTCCGTGGTGTTTCCTGGGGGAGGGTGCTCAGGCTTCTCAGACAGAAAATAATCTCAGATTAATTCCTCTGGGGAGACCTGGGGTTCGGGGCCATCTCCTCGAGCCCTGCTGCCTGGAGGAACTTCTGCAACCCTTGAGCTCACACCCCCACTTCCCAGCCACGACCACCGGACCTCTCCTTCCCTGCACCGCCAGCCTGGAGCGAGCGGGAGCCGCTGCCTGTCGCTGCCTGCGTTGCCTGCTCTGAAGATGCCACCGGATCCACCTGCCCCCGCATCCTTCACCCCCGGCGTCACCGGTCCCGGGGCGCAGCACGGCTGGAGCGAGCGGCCGGTGGGCAGGGATGGAGGGGGAGGCAGCACGGGCAGCCCAGCACCGGCTGCACAGCCCCAGCTCCACCTGCAGAAACCAAAGGTGCTTTGGCAAGGGCAAGGTGCGCGGGGGGGGGGCTGGGGGCATCCTGCCAGCCCGGAGGGGTGCCCACGGTGGAGACAAGGCCACTGAGAGCAGCCCAGCCAGGCTTTCAGTGGGACATTCAGCTGGTAATTCAGTTATGAGGAGTTGGAGCGTTTCTGTTGACTAATAAAGCTACGGGGCTCCAAATTTCGTCTGCAAAAGACTAGAAGAGCTGAGGGGTGGCAGAATGGCTTTCATTCCTCTGGTGTCTCTATAGATAGAGTTGGGTGAGGAGCCATCCCGCCCGCTCCCGTGGCTGGCAGCTCGAGGAAAGCTGGCCTCATCTCATACTCAATTACGCCGCAGTTCTGTTGGTAGCCAGTAAATACATCTCAAGTGTCTGGAGCTTGTAAATCTCTTCCAAGTGTGAGCGCTGGGAGCGAAACCGCCGTGTCCTCAGACGCGGAGCCTGGCTGCTGGGGGTCACAGGGAGCTTCACCCCCGCTCTGAGCCAGAGAAGGCCATTGGGCTCCCTCCCTGTGCCCCTTCGCTGTGATGTCCCCCCTTCTCTGGACATGCTGGTTGGGGCGGGGGGGTGGGGGGTGGGTTTATTTTGTTTTGCAAACAGTGCTGAGGCTGCGGTGTCGGTTCCGCTGCTCTCGGTTACTTTCTGCTTTCGTACCTGTGGGTTTAAGATCTCAAACCTGCTTACGTGGGTGCACGCGAGGGACCCCCAGGACAAAGCCTTTCAGGCAGGGTTGTCCTTTCACGCCTGGGTGCAACCTGCCGCTGGCCCTGAGGCTCCTCACGCTTCCTTAAACCCCAGCACTCTTCACTTTGGTGGCACGGACCATCTTTGAAGACGAGCCCTTCTGCCCGAGAGTGAAGTACGTGGTGGTTTAGACTCACATACTTCAGGGTGTCCCCCCAAAACTGTGGCTTTAGCCCATCACTGGCAGACACTGATTTCCATGTGTGCAAGGGGAGCGTGAAAAGAACCTTTTGGCTTAACTAAGAGTTCTGATGTACTCAGCAGGTGGGGGGGGGGGGGGCTCCAGGCTTGCCTGGGAGCAGTGTCTGGCACCCAGCATCTCGGGGAGCGGACCACACTGCAGAACAAGTGCTCTGGCCCATGGCTTGATGCTGGTGTTCTGAACATAGCTAGGCAAAAAAAAATAAAATAAAAAAAAAATTGCCATTGCTTCTTCCTGGTGATTACGAGAAAGACCTAATGTTCTGGGCACTCCTATCTGCAGAAAACAGCTCCCTGGATGTCAGAGAGCACATCCCCAGACAGTCGGGCCACCCGTGCAGCGATGGCTTTCACAACAGCTGCACTTTCTGATGCCAAAAAATAAAAGCAACAATAGATAAATCAGGGCAGGAGCAAAAGACTCGCATCAGTTTGCATGCAGTGCGCCCGCCTGAGCTCCCTCGCATCCCAGGAGGGGATCTGATCCCCGCATCGTCCGCACCGGCTGGTGGGTGAGTCCCACACCGACAAGCCATCGGGGCAGCAGCTTCAGGGGGCTTTGCAGAGCTGGGGGGGCTTTGCAGGCATGACAGGCTGGGGATTCTGCCTCCTAGGAGGATGCTGGTTGTAAACGGTGCTCTGCAAGGTGCCCCGCTGCACGCTTCGACCAGCCGAGCCACACGTGGTTACCCAGGGACCGGCGCAGGACCAGGCAGCCTGTGCCCCCCACCAGCCACCCAGGGGAGGGTCCCATGCCCCAGGCCACCGCATGGTGATGTTTAACTCAGGGAGACATTGTTTGGTGGGCACTGGAACCCCCCAGGGCACACCCCAACCACTCTTGAGGCCACCACCTGTGGTGGTGATGGCACCCATCGCTGGCTGTCACCTGGCAGCCCTGGGGTGCTCGTTCTGGGGAACTGCATCTGGGGAACTGCATCTGGGAATGGGGATGGGGAACTGCATCTGGGGATGGGGATGGGGATGGGGAACTGCATCTGGGGATGGGGATGGGGAACTGCATCTGGGGATGGGGATGGGGAACTGCATCTGGGGATGGGGATGGGGAGTCAGGCCAGAAGCAACAGCATGGGTAGAAGTGGGAGATAACAGCTGCCTGGCTCCCTAGGTGCTGGGAGTGGCTCCTGGGTGTGTTTGTAAAAATCAATCAATCAATCAACCAATCAATCAACCAGCCAACCAAGCAATTAAAGGCAAGGTCTTCTGCATTTGGGAGGCTTCTTAAGAGGAAAAGCAGCTGGGAAGAGCACTGGGTGGGAGCTGACCAGTTGTCAAAGGTGGGCTCGAGCTGTGTTTTGCTGCACAACTTGCTGTGCTAGCCCAGCAGCATGGTGACCCTGGGACAGGCTGGAACCATGTGGGAGCTCAGTGACAACGTGATGAGAAGTTGGTGGCGGCCGCCCGGACTCAGGTAGGACAGTCAGTAACAGTAACCTGGGGTCACCCAGGGAACTCCTGCAGAGGGTGATGCAGGGTGCTGGGTCCTTCCTGGCCCACAGGAGTCTCTGTGAAAACAAACTGATGCCAAATGAAATGGGTTGAAAAGTTTCTGTTTTGGTAAATAGCTCTTTTGGCAAGAAATGCTGAAAATTTTCTGTTTGCTTCTGGGCATTGTTTTTTCGCAAATACTGCTGCTTATATGATCAGATAAATTTCTGTAGCATGAGCTGCTTTGAAGCTCTTAAAAACTCACTCTGTTGTAATCTAGTGTTAATCAGATTGTAGCCGGCTGTCCCCGCTACGGTGCAGCGGGGCTGTGAGACCGGGGAGCCTTCCCGCGATGCCGTGGGTGGCTTAGAGCCTCGCTGGTATTTGTGCAGCGCCGCTTTGGTAGCAGAAGGAGTGTTTTGGTGGGTGCACCTCTGTGAGGACCTGCGATCCTGGAGGTGAAGCTTTGGGGGTGCCCAAGCCCTGAGCAGTGGGGCAGCTGGGGGGGTTGTGTCTGCTGGGGGGAGGCAGAGCCCCCGGGTTTAGCTCATCGTTCCATCTGCGGGTTGGGGTTTGGTACTTGAAGCCCTGGCATCCCTCCAGAAGTGCTAAATACCTCGGGTAGATCCTTAGCTGGGACTCGTTTATCTTCTTTACTCCGCTAAGCCAATATTGTTATTTAGAAGAGAAATCCTGTGGACTTCTTCTAAATCCATTCCCCGGCACAGCTGGCCAGATGTGCTCGCGGCGCTGGCAGGGACCAGGTTTGTGGTGGAGCGGTGAAGCCCAGACCCAGGTCCTGCCGTGGGGCTCGAGCTGGGAAGGTGCAGGGCAGAAACACTCACACTCGGCCGTCTATTCCCAAAATAACCAAAATCTCATTTTAGTAGGATCTCTTATTTTAATAACGGTGTAAGATTGATAGAAACTACTTTTGTTGTCAGATATTCAGTGCCTCTATCAGAACAAAAGCGTTGGGGAAGTAGCACTGCAAATTAAATTCCGATTTACCTCTAAGAGAAGCCCAGCAAAGCGTCCCCGTGCCCAAAGCCGGCACAAACCAAACTTCGGTGCAGATGTGCTGCTGAGGGCTCAGATACTTACTGAAATGCACTAAATAACTGTAAGCCTGAGCTTCAAAGAAGTCTAAAGAGGATTAACTCATCTGAAATAGGCCAGAACTATTTTGTTGCTGCCGGTTTTTTAACTTTGCCAGAGGAGTGAGTCACTAGCGAGATGCCAGGAAGGTCCCCACCCTCCTTGCACGGCCAGGGCAGATGGTGCAGGAGCAGCAGCCGCTACCCCAGACCCGGGTGCCGGATGCAGAAGTGAGGACCAGCGCGGGCAATGTAGGGCATGCTGGGCTGGGGGGCTTAGTGATGCTCTAATCCAAAGAGAAAAATCTCATTTGTAAAAAGGGGGGTGGGGGGGACTCCCATCGATTGTACGGCAGCCTGCAAGCTGTTGGTCTGGGGCTGCATGACACCCTGGCACTGCTTGGCCCATTGCAGCTGCGCAGGGGACACCAGGCATGCTTTGTGTCCCTTGCCACCAGCAATGGCAAAGGCTCAGCCTCAGCAACTTTGGCAATAAAGTCTTTACATCGGAAGCATCCAGACTCCAGTCTGGGGGTGAAGCATCCCCACGGCGTAACGTGTTAGCATCCTCTGAGGTGCTGTTGTCTTTTTGCTCGTGTTTGAGCCTGGTGCGTGGGCTGGCATCACCTGTGACCCTGCATCCCCAGCAAGCTGCTGGGATTTGATGATTTGTGAGAGCAAATAAGTAAGTCCTGGAAGGCAGAACTAAAATCCTGGGGACTCTGGCGTGTGCTGGTGTGTGTGTATATGTACACGTGAGCACCCAGCATAGGTGGAATAAAAGGTGATAGAAAATACTAGTGATTAGTCAAGATAAATCCTCAGTTTTGCCCATATGGATGTGGAAAAAGAGATTTAGTGTTTACACTGTGTTGGAACCTTTTTAGGCAATATTAATATGAAGTGTGACTCCCCAGGCATCCCCCACTCCATCCATCTGGAGATTCTGGGCTGACCCCCCAGAGCCACAGCGACACGGGGGACCACAGGGCTTCGCTGGCCATCACGGCAGTGCATATTTGTGGAAACGAGCAAAGACCCGTCTAAAACCCCTTCTGAAATAATGGTGTTTCAATGGGTGGAGGCTTTGGCTGTGTGTGGTGGGATTTTCCCGTGTGGCGGGGGGCTGGCACTGCTCCCTGGCTTCTGACAGGGCTCCCGGAGGGACCTGGGGGCTGGGATCGCATCGCTTGAGCCGAGCGTGATGCAGAAATCCAAGCCTACTCCTCGTCGGCTGCAGTAACTGTTAAGCCACATGTGAGGGCCCCCCCCAGGGTAATCTTGGGGGTGATGCCGTGTCCTTTAGCACAGCTTCTTCCTCAGTATCTGAGGACCATCTCTGGGGGTCTCGGTGCTGGCACGCAGCAGCAGTGCCCCGATGTGGGGCGCGACGTTCATGGGCGTCCCTCTCTCGACGCTTGGGTGATGCCTTTGCCTTAGTTGTCACCTAAGCTGTCACGGTTGACCCAGGGATCCGGTTTGAAAGCAATGTTTGCACTTGGTGTTAGTTGTGTTCGTTGTTGTCCTTGCCTCCCTGGGGGCTGGGGGTGGCACCGTCCATGGCGCCCGGCAGCAGCACCCATGGCTGGCTGTATCGACCTGTGGCATCAGTGGTACCCGGCCAGCCCCAGGGCTGCTGGGCTGGAGGCCACCACAGCTCGGCTGGCCATGAGCTCCAGCATCCCTCTGACAATGGGGAGGTTGACCAGGAACTGGAAGAGACTTCCGAAGCCTAAGAAGTTGGATTTGACCATTTTCCCTAGAAATTAGAGCTGTTGGAGGGAGATGTGGCAAGTCTCACGGGGCTGGGCTGTGCTCGCCTTTGGGTTTGCCCTGAGGCTCAGCTGTGGGGAGCCCAAAGCCAAGAGATGCTCAACACATTTGGGGTGAATTAGACAATATGGGGCAGCAGGAGAGAAAGCAGATTTCCACGGGGATTGCTGAGCCTGCACAGGGGGGAGCAACGGCCCCTCCAGGAGAAGCACGGGCAAGGACAGGTCGGTGCCCCGGGGTATGGGGACTTGCAGCCGAGGCAGACCCGTACAGCGGTGCCCTTCATCTCAGCGGCACACTAAATGCATCTAATTAGCAAATAGCACCAGGACTCGCTGCGGCTGAAGAAGGATTAGTACGAGGCTGCGGAAGATCCATCTCCCGAGCGCGTGTGCTGGGTCAGATCGTGCCCTCGGCAACTGCCGCCAGCCGGGGAGGGGAAGGGGAGCTGGGTTTAGCCTTTGGTTTCCAAGACCATCACAAATTCCTACTGCCTGTTAACACCGTTGCAGAGCCCGTGCAATTTAATTTAATAAAATTAAAGGCGAGAACCCTGTGAAACCAGCAGGTGACAACACAAGCTTCGGTGGAACGTGGAGGAGCGCCAAGGGAAGACAAAAATATCAGTGTGGATTAAAGGCAATGGAGCCACACTTAGATGTGAAGATTATGTAAAATTCCTGAATAAAGTGGAATAAAAGGGTCTGAAAGATCATTAACTTTAATCAGAGATTAATGGAAACAAAAAAGCAAGACTGCTGAGCCAGTCTTATCTGCTGTCAATTGAACTTATTTTAGCCGAGAAATAAGACTATCAGATTTGGAGCATGATAAGTAAGAGCTCTTAAACCTCTAGAGAGACCTTGTGAAGTGCTCCCAGCCCTTCCATGACCTCCCCATCATGGGAGCAGTTCAGTGTCCCTGCGTCCTCCCCATCCCACAGGCAGGTTGGTACCCGGTGTGGGACCCCCTCGCCCCCATCCCCCCCGTGCCCCATCCCACCCATGCCCCATCCCATGAGGCTGAGCAGCTGAACGCCGTCGTGCAAACAGCCTGCCTCTTGGAACTCTGTATCTGCTGGCACAGTGATGAGAATGTTTGGAAAAGGTTTGCCCGCTGCCAAATGCATGGCTCTTCCCAGGGAGAGGGGCAGGATTTTTGCGGAGGGTGAAGGACACCAGCTCGTTTTAGCGGCACGACAGCTCCTATGAGTTACAGCCGAAGAGGCTCTGGCGTGCAAGATTTATTTCAGGAAAAGCAACACAGCAAATATGTGAACGGCTTGGTTTTGAAAATGTGGTTTGGATTAAAAGAGTTAGGCTCTAAAAAAAAAAATAAAAAATAATAAAAAAAAAAAAAATTAATGAATATTGCTCTTGAAACATCACAGGGGAATGCTCAAACCCTTGGGAGCAAACTGAACTGGGTGATGGTGCAGACCGGGTACGTGGCAGGAGAAAAACTGCTCCAGGCTGCTGGGGAGAGGGTTTGCGGCAGAGCTGGGCTTTGTCAGATGCCAAAGGTCCTGCTCTTCCTCCTGCTCTTCCTCCTGCTCTCCCTCCTGCGCCTCCCAGGTGGCTGCAGCCCTGCGCCGGGGCAGCAGGGATCCGGCCCCGGCGCTGTTTGATGCTGTCGGTCGGAAGTCGGTCGGATTGAAGGAAGCTCAGGATATTACAGCATCAGAGCCGGCATAATTAGAGGCAGATCTGCGATTGCTGTAAATTGTCTTAGCTTCATTGAAGTCGATGATCTTTGAAGTCGATGGAGGTATGATAACTTACACCAGCTGAGGGTCTGCCAAGAGCTGTTGGGTTTTTACAATCAGTTATTCATCCTTACAGCCCGAGCACTAACCACGGTGCATCCCTGCGCTGGAAACACTGTCCTGGTGCCCTGAGGTTATTCAGTAAATGGATCCGAAATGGTTACCTGGGGCTGAGTGTGAAACTCAGTGAGGGGAAGGAAAATGATTACTTGCTACAGCACCAGTGATGGAGCAAACTGGAATGCAGCATCCCCTGGAAGGCTTACCCAGTGGATGGGGCTTGGGTGACAAGGAGTACTGCAAAAAGAGCAACGTGATCCCAGGATGGTGCAGAAGCAAACCAACGTGTTGGTAAAGATGAAAAGAAACGATGTGTTCACCTGGTTACGGACCAGTTTTGTTTTTAAATAAGAGCTTGATTGGCTTTTTTAGGGTGTTTAAAAAAACAGCCTGAGGACTGAAAGAGTGTTTCCAATAGAGCTGTGTCTATTTTCAGATAACTCATCCAGTTGTCCCTTTTTATCACCTGTGAAATCTCTCTGGAAAAGGAACTCGTGTAACACCCAAAAGCCCACGACTTCACTTCTGCAGCCTTTCTTCTCTCTCCCCTGCGCTGCGCATTCGGTTCTTCCTGCCAGGTTTCACAGGGATGCTTTTGGCCAAGGGGATGAGGACCCACCAAGGCAAGGAACAGGTATTTTTTGCAGCAGGGCATCAGGATTTGGCTTAGGTCCGCTCAGAAATGCGGACATCGAAGTTTATCACCTTTACTCCGTTTGAGCTGCCCTCGGGCCACGCATCCCCCTCCCCCAGCCCCTTGTCCTTGCCGCTCGCTCCGGCCACCAGCCAGCTGGGAGTCCCCTCGTGAAACATGTTGCAAGTGGTTCACCCCACCAAAACCTTTCTTTTTCACATGATTCCTCTAATTTTTTTTTTTTTATGGAAAGCTCGTTGTCGCTTTGCTGCAGCATCTCTACCTTCGAGCTCCTGCTCAGACCGTGAGGGCAGACTAATAGGGAGCGCTAAATTAGACATATTGCATAGGAATGCAGGCTCCAATCAGCCCCTTGCTGCTCGTTCCTCTGCACAAAGCATATAAATTCATCCCAGATGGGTAAATAAGCAGTCAGCTTTTATTGAGAAGACTCTGTATTCATTTTGCTGCTGCTGACTAATTTCTCATAGACATTCCTTCCTATGTATTGAGCAAGCATCTTCCCGCATCCCTCTGATGCGCTGTTAGCAGGAGAAATTATATCATACAATTTCTAATTTGTGTTTAGTCATTCTAGCTCTTTTTTTTTTTTTAAATAGGCTTTTCCAATCAAACTGGGGCTTTGTGATGGAGGTGAGCCAAAAATCTGGAGACCTACTGCCAGGCCTTCGTGCTATCGTCTTCTGAGCAGTAGGGACTCGGTATAAATTGATCAGCTACTTGGTGGAGAGAGCCGTCTCCTAGACGCATCCAATTACGCCAGCTCCCGGCAGCCCTGCTTTGGAGAAGACCAGAGATCTGCTCTCCTCGGGAGGCTGTGGCTTTTGCAGGCACTGCCTTTTGGGTTCGCTTTGGTGGGTCCATCAGCCCGCTGCCCCCCCCCCCCTCGGCCCCTCCGTGCCGGGGTGATGGGTTGCAGGGCCATGGTGCTGGCAGATGCTGGGGCTGGTCCCTGTCCCTGGCTCCTTCCTGCGCTGCCTTTCCCGCAGCCCTGGGTATTGTCTCGGTGGCTGCTCGGGCCGGCTGGGGCTGGCCAGCCCCGGCAGAGCGCCCACAGCTTTTGGTTCTCATTCTTTAGAAAAACTTGGGGAGGAAAAAAAGAAAATTAAAAAAAAAAAAAAAAAAAAAAGAAAAACAATAACATGGAAAACGAGGAAGTTTCTTCATCTGCCTCCCTGCGGGAATATCAGGGTCCTGTCGTGGGGTTGGGTTGGTGACCCCAGCAGCATCCCCTCTGCCCTGCTTGGGCTGGCTCCCCCGGCACGCACCGCTCCCGGGGGTGCTGGCTCAGCACCCAAGGGCCGCACCCTGCCCGGGGCGCAGCAGATTTTAGGTGCCATCTGAGTGTTTGCCACTGGTTACACGCAGCGGCCACCTCGGAGCCGTCAGGGCAGCTGACGTTCACCCCATTGATGCACCTCCCTGATGGGATGAGCTTTCCAGTTAATGGAGTTATTTTTACATGGGGAGATGCTGATGGGACCCGTGCACCCCAGGGGTTCCCTGGCTGGAGCCGGCAGCGCTCTCGGAGCACATCCTGGCTCCGAATCCTGGTGCTCGCCGTGGTGCCAGCTCTGCTGCCGGTGAAGCCTCACACCCTTCAGGGGCTGCGGGACCACCTTCGCAGGGCTGTTCCAGCACGTTCCCTTTCAGGTCGACGTGTCTGGGGTCTTGTGTTCCCACCATGCTGTTTCTAGGGGGACCCAGTGAGGAAAATGGATTTGGGGTTTGTGGCTGTGCCGTGCGTTATCGTTCTCTTCGCCGTCTTCCTCCATCCCTTCACCCTCTCCCCGTCTCCTTTTTCAGTGGCTTACTAGCAAATACTCGTTTAAGGAAGTCTGATAGTGCTGCAGCCTTATTCCTTATTAATCTTTATCCAGTATTTTCCTACACGTCAGTAACATATGGCATATTGCCAAGGGAGAAAATATGTGTTAAGGTCTCAAATGTATCCATTCAAAGATTGCATTTAAAGCTAGCGTGGGTCAAGCAACCTCCTGGAAGGCTGGTATCAATTTTAACCTGGTATTCAGTTATTACACAGGTGCAAGTTCTTAAAACAACTCAGGAAATGAAAAATAGGGAAGACATCAGGCTAGAAGATTGCCACTTATTCAGAAATTTGCATGGGGAGAAAGAGCTGTGCTCAGCCAGCCCAACCCCGTACGTGCTTGTCAGCTGCGGGGGGGGGGTCCAGGTCAGGCAAGAGGGTTTGGGACCACAGGTCAGGAGAGGAGGTGTTGGAAGGGCTGGAGTTAGGCTTACTCCTGGATCTTAGAATCATTTAGGTAGCAAAAGACCTTTAAGATCAGGTCCAACCATGATCATCAATTCCAACTGTGATCATCAATCCAACCATCGAGTCTCTTAGGAGATGCCGCACAGCGGTGGGGACAGGGGTACTGGGATGAAGTGGGGCTTGGGGTGGTCAGGGAGAAGCAAAGGAGACATCGAGTTTGCTGGGGAAAGACTCTTTTAAAAGTTTGTAAAATTTTCATCTCCTTTCAGACCCTTCCTCCGAGCCCTGAGTGTGTTGGCAAAGGCTGAATGAAAGGTCTGGTAGCAACCTGGGGGGTGATGTTAAGGAGAGGAGCCGAAGGCCAGGGCAGGGGGATGCTGGAGCATCCCAAGAGGCAGCAAGAAGACCCCTTGGAGGGCAACAGGGGTGGTGGGCAGGTGGTGCTCTGCATATGGAGAAGGGCTCCGAGAAAGAAGGGCAATGACTGGAGAGGGAGGTGGGGACATGGAGAACAGAAAGGAGGGGATGGAGCCAGCGGTGCTTCAGGAGCCGGTGAGCGAGCAACAAGTAGAGCATCCCCAAAAAGCCTTGCTGGGATGTGTGCAGGCAGGTGTCGGTCCCAGGTGGTGGGGGGCAGCCTGGGGGGTGGGTCTGTGTGGTTGTGGTGCTCCTACCTCAAGGTAAGAGCCATTTCCAAGTTGGTTTCTTTTGTTTGTTTGGTTGGTTTTTGGTTTTTTGTTTTTTGGTTGGTTTTTTTTGTGCGAATCAGACCACTTCTTGCTCTCAAGGGAATCGGAGTATCTGGAGCTGCTGTTCAGCAACACTTCAGGTGACTGTCACAATTCCCAAAGGAAAAAGGTCTTTTATTGGTAGCAATCAATAAGGACCAAAAATGCCCTTGAGTTATATCCTGCTACCTGGGGGGAGGTTTAAAGTGCATTTTCAAAAATCCTGGTGGTTTAGGGCCAAGTGCCGTCACTGAGAGCAGAGCCAGCCTGCCTTCTGCCAGCGCCGCAAGGTCAGGCGGCCGCTCCCAAAGCCCAGTTACCCCAGTAAGATCAGGGGCCTGGACTCGGCTCAGAATAAAAACATCAGCTGAGACACACCACTAATATCGAACAGTTCATCTGCAGTTCAAAGAGTAATTCTCCCAACCCCAGAGGTGAGCCTGGCCTGAAGCGTCTAGCAGATTTTTTTTTTTCTTTCATCCACAACCCCAAATGCTTAATTTTGTCAACCTTGATTTTTAAAATGGCCAAAAAAAAAAACCAAAAAAACCCCAACCCCGTGCTGGGGGCTGATCTAAAGCAGAGCGTGAGAGGTGTGATGCGCACAGGGGCTCAGTAGGGCTGTAAGTGGCTGCATCCCCAGCGAGCTCCTTCCAGACGGGGGCCAGCGATGCTCCCCAAAGCAGCCCCCGTGTCTCGTCCTGCCTGGACTCGAGGAGCACAGAAACATCAACAACAATTAAAACTAATGGGAAACACATGTCCCGTCCGACACAGCCATTGATTTCAGCGGGAGCTTTACGAGAAAGTCGGAATTGGATTCAAAGGGTTTGTCTTACATTTGTCTTAACTCCTGGCTCTGCGGCCCAGCTTGTTCCTATTTTATCTAAATCTGCTCTTCGTCGGTGGAGCTGTGAGATTTGTCCAGCTCAGAGCTCAGTTCGCTCTCACACCCGCCCCGCGGCTGCTGGGGGGGGGGGGATGGGTGCTGGCAGGAGGGTGCAGGGCAAGGGGTCCCTGCTGGGCACTGCCACCGCGCCCCGACCCGCCGCGGGGGTCCGGCTGCAAGGGCACGAGGAATGAAGGGCAGGAGCAGGGCAGCTCATCAGGGGCTGGTCCCAATTAGCGCGGGCTTCCGTGACGAAGGCACACGGAGCAGCACCAGCGTGGGGGCTGCCCCCCAGCCTGCGCCCGCTGCACCCATCCAAGTGTCTGGGGAAACGCCGGGGCTTTGCCGGATCCGGGAGTGCTGTCGCAGCAGCCGAGCAGGGGGATGCTGTTCTGACCATAGTGACAGGCATAATTTGAAAAGATGCTAGTGGGTTTTTTTTTTTCTTTATCAAGGCCAAACCCCTTGGTTTCAGCGGGGTGATGATATATAAGCTAAGAGTGAGCTTGAGCTCGACCCGGCTTCTCGGTCTCCGCTGAATATTTTACTGAATCTATCCAGACGTCTGCTGCTGTGGAGGTGAAATCATTTATTTATCGGTGACTAAATGCCGAGGTGGAGGGACCAGGCGACAAGGCTGGCCGGTGCAGAGCCTAAAAACCCAACAACCCGCCCGTGGTACCCCAGAGGCTGCTCGCGTGGGGGTTGTTTTCTGAACGAGCCGAGGAGCCTTCCTCAAGCGATTGATCAAACGGGGATGCTCCTGCCATCACACGAAGACTTTGTAGGCATAAAACCATAGCATGAGTAAGGCTATTTCCAGCCATTTTACTCCAGAAATTGTTTCATAAAGGAAACATGTAAGAGACGATATTTATAGTAGAAAGAACGACTCTCTCGGGATATGAATAACATTATAGCATATCATGTAATTAAAAGCTGAATATGACTAGCACATTCCCATACAGATGTATCACAGCACTGGCGACCATGTGGGATATGTGGAGGAAAAAAGACCCAGTTAAAGAAACCACAAATTCCAGGGGTGGGAGTGTGAGGAGGGGGGGTAATGAAGCGCTTTGCAATCTATTTTTTGTCTTTTTTTTTTTTTTTTTTCTTCTTTTCCTTTTTGCAAAAGCGTGAACACATGCAAAGCATTAGGTAGTGCCTTGCCCACCAGACACCCGGCGGTGGCTGCCGGACTGGGGGGACAGAGCATCCCTGCCCCACGCTGGAGCAGCCCCCCCAGAAAGAGAGAGAACGAGCAAATGGCAGGCAGCCCCCAACCCCCCCAGATGGCAAAGTCCCATCCTGCACAGACTGGGACTGGGGGTGCAGGTTGGAAGGAGCCTGGCGCGGGATGCCTGCGGAGCTGGGCGCTTGGCCTTTGGGCTCTGAGCTGCAACGCAGTGAAGCTGGGGGGGGGGTGGGGGACACCCAGGATGGTCCAGCAGGGCTGAGCCTGCTGAAGTCCAGCAAGTCTTCAAATACAGGCAGGGCCATGAGTTCTCCACGGTTCTCTTCCCCCTTGGCCAGGACCCAAGTGCAAAAGCTGTACAAGAGCCCGATTGCCCAACGCGGAATTGCCTGCTCCAGGGAGACGATGGGTGCTGAAAGGAACAAAAGCAGCATATGCGGCCGAGAAAACAGTGTAAAATAAAGACATAAATTGAGGAGGGAGGCAAATTTTACTTTTTTTTTTTTTTTTTTCCTCCTCCCCCTTCGGTCTTTTTATGTATTGGAAAGCAGGTGGCTGGGTTAGGGGTGGGCGCAGTCTGTCCTCGCGGGTGACGCTGTATGTGCAGTGCCGTGTTCTAGCTGGTCCGTGTCCCCCCCAGCACACCCAAGCAGACCCCCTTCTCCAGCCGGTGCCCAGGGGAGAGGAAGGATTTTAGGAGCGTGGTTTTCCGTGCACAGCCCGGTGCGGGCTTTTTTCCTTCTCCCCAGGAGAGCAGCTCCACCAGCTGCTCCTGCATCCCCCCTGGCCTCAGCACCCAGAGCATCCTGTGGTCCAGCCCCTGTATCCAACCTGGGAAAATCATTTCCAGGTCTAACCCTGCCTTCCTGGTCACTGTTTTTGCCCGTTCCAGACACCTGCTCTGCTCCCCCCGTACCGCCCCCCCCCCAGTTTGGGAACCTTGCTGGATCCGTCCTCCCATGCTGACAAGTCTTTGAGTTCGTCCCTGGGTATGGTCCTCCAGTCTCCACCTGCTCCGTAGTGTTTTCCCCTGGGCTGTGCTCCCTCGGTGGGCTCGAAGCAGAACCGCTGCCAGAGCACTGACATGTGACATCCACAGCTTCTCCTCCACGCGCGAGGCCTGCTGCCCCGCTGCAGGATGGAATTACGTTGCCTTGACATGATTTATTTGTGACAAACGCATATTAGTTGTTACTCATCTCCTTGTTCCATATACTTAAAAATTCTTTGATTAATGGCTCCAGTACTTTTCTGCGACTTGGTGATGAGCTGGCGGCTCCATAATATCTCTGCTCTTTTTTTTTTCCTTTATTATTATTATTATTATTATTATTATTATTTTAAAGATGGAAATCTTGCTTTCCGTGTTCTCGATTTCTGGTGTCTCTCCAGTTCTTAGGACTCAAGTTCTCAAAGACGATGACCAAGGTCAGGTCCTGCATCTCCCTGGATGTAGCTTGCTCCATCTTTCTCCCCGCTCTGCAGTGCTCCTGCCTTCACAGAGTTAAATTATAAAGCTTCGGAAGCAAATCAGATACCTTAATGACACATCCCTCCTTTTATTTATAATATGTTCTTCTCCTCTGATCACGCATACTTGTCTGAAATACATTGTAAATCAATGCGCCCTAATCCAATCTTGTGTTAATTAATTCTTCCACTTGCCATCTACTTAGGGGGAACAGAAGAATAGATGTTAAAACCATGATAGCGAAGTTGGAGTGACTGATTATTATTCTTTACAATAGCGTATTGATAAGAAAATGAGCATGTTCTTTTCCCATTTGCAGCACAACCTTGGGCAGGAGTTTTTTATATTAGGAAAAAGCAATTTGAAAAAAATTGCTCCCTGGCTCCTGTACAGCCACTTGAAAATTGATTTATTTTGGGGTTTCCACAGCTGTGTGTGGGTTTCCGCAAGACTTTATTTTGTGTTATTAAATCTGGCCGTTGAAATGTTCCTTTGATTTAATGTGAAGTGTGTTTTATTTGATAATTCCTTATAGATATGGAGGGGAGGTCTCGCTCAAGCTCGAGAGGAATAAACAAATAAATAGATAAAGGAATGGCTCGGTGCCTGGGACGTACCCGCCTGGGACACCTCGGTGGCCGCTCGGGACCGGGGTCTGTGCGGGGACGGCAGTGGGACCTGGCTGGCAGAGGAGGGGTGCACGGGGGCAGCCCCCCCCGAGGCTGCCAGCAGGCAGGGCAGCCGTCAGGCAGCCTGAGCTGCCCCCCATCAAGCTAAAGCCCAGGAAAGCCGTGCCGTGAGGACCAGGGATGCTGCCTTTCAGGCTGACCGTATCTTCGCACGTTGTGTAGGCAGGTGCAGCATCCCCAGAGCTCCCCACCAGGAGTGTCTTGGCTTGTGCCCCCTGCCAAAGCTGGGAGCCAGAGCCCCTGGGGAAGGGGAGTTTGGGCAGCCCCCTGCCCTGCCCGTGGCAATCCAAGTCTTTGGTGTTGAGCAGGCAGCTCCTGGAAGATCCTTTCTCCCCACGAAGTCCCCAGAGCACACGGCACACGCTCTTCGGTGGTCCATAGGGGAGCAAAGCCAGGAGCCGCCGCACCCTCTTGCCAGCCCCCAGCATCCCTGGACCAGCAGCGAAAGATTAAAACAGGGGAGTTTTCCTCTCTGGGTGCATCTCCGTGCTGAAAATCTACCTCTGGCCCTGCAAAGCCTGTGGCTGGAGGGTGACGTGAGAGCAGCCGAAGTCCCCTCTGCAGCTCGTGTCGCAGCAAGGCTCTCGTCTGCTGCAGTGACACACTCCAACATGTGCCCTGCCCAGCTTTGGGCCCCAGCCTGGCATCTAAACACAATCAAATTATTTTATTTTATTTTTTTTAATGTTTTCCTTAGCAGAAGAAGGCAGGAGGAGCAGCAGCCTTCTGCCTTTATTATTGAATTTAGATTTTTGTGCCTTAACCTCTTTGCTGTTTGCTATGGCTGACGCCAGCATCCACCTCCTGCTGGAAGGGCTTTCTGGAGCGGCGGTGGTGGCTCCCAGTTCCCCCAGTGCTGCCCCAGGCTTTTCCAACAGAAAGATTCAAACACCTGCACGAGGATTTCGCACTTGTAAACAAACCACCCGGTGAGCACACTGTTCGACTGCCGAAGTAGCATCCTTTTCTAGAAAGCTCTAATCTTGGGAGGATCTTTCAGTCTTGGGGGGGGGGGGGG
>JAVJGJ010000054.1:1482594-1492970 GCA_035590215.1 Microhierax caerulescens
CTCTCAGAGCGCGTTCCGTTCCTGTAGCTGGCACCTGGCAAGCGTCTCACCTCGGTCAGGCTTATGCAGAGCCCCCCACTCGCCCTCTTTTTTTACTATTTTTTTTTTTTTTTACTCAAAATCTTACTTTTGAGATATTGACAGTCTCTGTTGATGATTGTGAGGCAAATGAGGGATTTTCGGACCGTCTCTTACATGCGCCACCGGCACATATATCTCGATCTATTGGATCAGCCGCGCCTGCTCTCACAGCCGGCTGTCAAGTGCAAATGGAAACAGAAATCATTAAAAGTGATCTCGCAGGAGACCAGAGGCCAACGGTATTTTACTGGGATTGAATGAGAAACTAAAGCGCTGCGAGCACGTGGCGCGATTCTCTTTCCAGAACAATTGCTTATGCGGTTACACTTGGTGATGCGCTGCTCCGCAGCGTGGGGAGGGGGCTCAGCTGACCCCTGCCCCGTGCACGGTTGGGATCACCGGTCCCTGCAGGGATGCCTGAATGGATCTGCTCCTCCGAGTCCCCGCTGCCCAGCCCAGCGGCACAGAAACCTGCGCTCGCACTGTGGGTTTTCATCAAATCAAACAAGCGGGGGGGCATGTGGAATCATAGATTTTAGGTGAGTCGGAGCACAACACGCTGCCTTGCACCACAGCAAATTTTAAATGCGTGTGGGGCATCACCCGTGCGATGCTGGGATGCGGTGATTGAGCATCGTCGGGAGAGTCCCCCCCTGTGAGGGCACGCGGTGAGCCGAGCTGGACAAGAAACCTCACCTGGTGTCCCAACGCTCAGCTGCTGTGGCTGCCTTTATTTACAGCGCCTGCTTAGCAAACAGACAAACCCTGGCTGCCGCAGAGCACTGCGCGAGGGCGGGCAGATGTCCAGCCACATCTGGATGGATCCGCTTGCAACCCAGCCTTCCCGCTGTAAACGATTGTAACGGTGGAGCCCGGAGCAAGGGGGATGTGCCTGGGGCTGGCAGCTAACACCCACCTCCTAATGCCTCGTCGTGGAAACGCGAAGGTGCAAAACCCACGTGGATATCAGGTTGACATGTGGGCATTAAAATCTGATATTGTATTCACCCTAATGCCTCCCATCTGCTTTGCATTTCAGTGTTGGCTGCATAATCCTTAGCAGAGCAGCACATTTGCAATACAGAAAAAAAAATATATATATTTTTTCTTGTGGAGTTATCACAGCCTCTCTCTCAGCAGCTTGGGAAACGTTTGTCTCTGCAGCTGAAAAAGCCATTAAACCTGGAAGAAAGTTTGCTTTGGTGCGAGATGAAAAGCCCTCGCTTGGGAGGAGAGGAACGGGCACTGGGGAGCTTCTCACCATCCCTCCTGCCCCGCACTGCCAGGCTGGAGGACCGAGGTGCTCCCCAGCCACAGAGGGATGCGCGTGGGGCGACGGGCAGGGGGCTCTGAGCTGCTGGCGGGGGCAAACAGACCGGGTGTCCCATTTTTAGATGCACGTGATGAAAAACCCAATGCAAGTGGGCATCTTTGCAGGAAAGACAGAACCTTCTGGCTGGGCTGGCGATGGTTTTTCAGAACTCGTTTATCTCTGGGGGGGAGCTGCTCTCGGAGTAATGCCAATTACTGGGGGAAACCCCAAAAAACATTCTGTATAAACTGTTGTTCTGACCAGAATTTGTAAGGGGAAGATGTCCCGATGCAAGGAAATTCGAGGCATCTTTTGGAGGCTAGGGACCACGAGGCTGGGCAGGGAAACCGACAGGGGTGGTGCGCTCCTGGGCAGACAGAAACATTTACGGATGTGCAGACGTAGGAGAATTAGCTAAATAACTGTGTGCAAGGGGCACCTGTGGATGAAGTTTATACGTGGAAACTACTTCTGCCCGTCAAAAGCATCCAGGGAGATGCGCAGAAGTTACGCGGTGGGTCAGTGCAGGAGGGTGCCTGCAGAGACAGCACCTGGAGCACCCCGGGGAGCTGTCTCCATCCTGCCTGCACCTCGAATCCTTAAAGGATTTAAGGAAAAAAAAAAAAAACCAACCAAAAAATAAATATAGAAGCACAGAAAACAAAGCTGAGGCAG
Organism: Microhierax caerulescens; assembly: GCA_035590215.1. NCBI lineage: Eukaryota > Metazoa > Chordata > Aves > Falconiformes > Falconidae > Microhierax > Microhierax caerulescens. The sequence continues at coordinate 1,484,663 of JAVJGJ010000054.1, forward strand.
AAAAACCTCCAACAAGAACAAAGGCTGCCCGACCTTGGGGTACCCCAAAGCTCGGTACCCCCAGGCTCACGGTGGGCACGGCAACACCTGGTGGACCCTGACCAGGGCTCAGCAGACCTGATGAGGTGTGTGACCAGGGTTTCACCAGGAGATGAGGCTTTTCCATCGGGATACGGTTTTATTTCAACGAATTCGAATCGGCGCACAAGATAACGATGTCAATGCCGGCGGATAATCTCAAAGAAGAGCAATACGCTGTGAAAGGGCGGCGAGGGACCTGCTAAACACAACAACCATGCAGAGGGAAAAAGAGATGTTTAGGGAATCACCTGCAGCCTCGATTGAAAAATCAAAGTTACAGTAAAATTTTCCCTATTTAATTATCTCACAGATAATATCGCTTCGATTGAGTTTCATATCTGAGCAAATTAGTTGTGCCACTATTATTAAAACCTACTTAGGCAACTCCATCAGCGAAAACTACCACTTTGTGGCTTAACACATGCTAGGAACAGAACTGGAGAGATTTGATTTTTTTTTTTTATTTTTTTTTAAATGAGTTAAAGTTAACTTTATGATACAGATAAATGTAATATGAGGGAATCCAAATTACCATCACTTTAGAAATTGCTTTTCCATTTAGCAGCGCTTTACAAAGTTGGGCTTGAAAAATACAACAAGGTCACGGCCAGGCTTCAGGCTGCCGGAGCCGAGTCTCCTCCGCTCCCAGCCCAGGCGCAGTAATGCAATGGAGCCCTGCACTAAATGGAAATGTCATGTATTTTCTGCACAGGGCTCTTGCCCAAGTGATGCAAAGAATGTTACGGAGAATGAAAATATTTTTCTCCAAAATTTAGGATGTTCTTATATAAATGCAAGCAGCCTGGAACGGAGCAGTTTTCGTTTTCCACCCTTCCGTGGTCCTGTCCGGATGAGGAAAGCGGCACCTGATGATCTGAAAGGTCTCTGATCCTCTGCTCCCAGCCTAACACCCTGCAGCCTCTGCCATCACACCAAGGTTAGTGCTCCTCTTCCCAGCCCCCGTTTCCTCCTTTGGCTGCCAGAGCTGCACCCCCACCCCCACCCCGTGCCCCTTCAGCTGGCTGAGGAAGGGCTTCACCGAGACCTTCATTTCTGCACAGCTGCAGGCTGCACTACAGATTCATCTTCTTCTGTATTTTTGAATACCAACCAGATTTTCTTTTTTTTTTTCTTTTTTTTTTTTTTCCCCCCTCTCCAAATGAGTGCTGTTTCCTGCCCTTCTTTATTTGCAGAAGTAATCAGTGTGGGCTTTTGCTGATTTTTTTCCATTTCATCAAATATCCTGAAAGCAGTCTGGCTGCCAGCCCTGTCCCCTCCAGCCAGCTCCAGCTCTGTGGGATGTGGGGAAGGGCTAGAAGGGCTCTGGGGTCAGCATCGTTCTCCATGCGTCAGGGTGACCCCCCCATTCTCTTGCAGCCTGTGGGGAGAACAGACTGGGGTGATGATTTCCAAACCGCTGTAAGCAATGAGATGAAATAGCAGCTCCTTCACACCCCTGGTGCTGTTATGGGCTGAAAACATGGGGAGCTGTGGGAGAACACGGGGCAGGGGTGTGGGCATCAGCCTAACCATCATAAAGCTACCAAAAAAAAAAAAATCAAACCAGAAAACATGTATAAAGCCAGGGTAGTTTGCAGCCACCGTGGGAAGCTGCCCCAGCAGAGATGGCAGCGGCGAAGTGATGCTGAGCTGTGTTGGGCTCGGAGCAGGGCAGGGGTGGGTGATTTCACCCTGCACCCTGTTCTGGCTGCCTGCAAAGCATCCCCTGCCCCTTCTCTATATTTTTTTCCAGTACAAGAATCTTCTTCTGCCGTTCCACATGTAAAGAGCAAAGTGTTGCAGCCGTCGCGGTCCCGCACAAGGTGGAAATGCAGCTGAAATTGCAGCTGCACTGACCGCCCTGAGCCTTTGGCAAATGTCTCACCTGAAGGGTCCCTGCTTTCGTTCTCACCTGTAAACGCCCCATTCACACGGCAACCCATCATGGACCACGGTTCTCCGAACTGCAACGTGCTCTGATGTTCCCCAGCTTTATGCCTCTCACACCTTCGGATCACACCTCGGCCGCCGGCGGAGTCCGGGTACCCCCACTACCACAGCTCCCCCCCGCTTTACTCCATCGCTTCTGCCCAAGCATTCCAAGGGCACGGCTGCAGGTCTGCGGGATGCAGGTCCCACCGTTGGGGTGAGCTGGTTTGGGGAGCAAAGAGCGCTCAGGCAGCCTGGGGTGGGAGCTGGACCAGAGCTGATGCTTTAGCTGCTGGGGGGGGAGGCGGGGGGGACACCCGCTGGAGCCCTGCATCATCCCCTTCCCTCGGCAAAGCCCACACCTCTCCCACGCGACAGCATCTCCACTGCTGCGGAAACCTTTGCTGCTGGATTGGGGATGTGGTGGATTATTTAAATCAAACCCAAAGTGGATTTTTTTTTTAATTATTATTTTTTGATTATTATTCTAAGACCTAGAATACATGTGCGGGCTTCTATGTTATTCTGTATTCTTCATACCAAGCTATGCATATTTACTTTTTAGCTGACTTAAGAAAACACCATTTCAAAGCCCTGCAAATGTAGATAAACCCCTCACATGTTGATGTCATCCATTCTGTACAAAACAAGTGGTATTCACAGGAATACTTCTCTATGTAATTACACAATTATTAAAAACATAGTAGTGAAGTAGGAGCTTTTATCAAGTCATTCAAATTAGAGCTGTTTCATTCTAATCACTATCTACTTGAATACGTATCGCTTGGATGAAACTGTAAAAAGCTCATTAAATATATTTTTCTTTAAAATTTAATTACTGGGAACTTCTTTAGAGAATAATGATTTTGGATCATAATTAGGATCTTTGTTTCTGTTTGTATTTAGGCTGAAAGGTATAAAGACTGGGAGAGAAAGAGAGAAATTGCAGATCCAACATTTGGGAAAGGAGCTGTCGGGAAGGGAACAGAATATTAAGAAGCCGGATCCAGCATTACAAAGCAGAAAGAGGGTGCTATGATTTGATAGACTTATTAAGCCCTTCGTTTCTGGTGTTAAGAAAGCTGCCTTGTAGTCTCCCGTAAATGCGCGATACTAATTGGATTCTGTTTCCATACAATGCCTTTATGTGCATTAACTTCGTTTAAGCGATGAGGGTGCATTTGCAACCTGAGTTTGACAGTCGGAGTTCGTCTTCTGCCAGAACTGGGGAAAAATGGTGTCGATATTTTCCGTCGTATGTCGATTCAAACATAGGGAGGCAGAGGAAAAAAGATCAGTGTGTTTTTTCCCGCAGTGATGACAAGGGATGGAGGTTGCCCTGCGGCGCAGCTGGAGATGGGAGGTGGACGTCAGTGGAGAGCGGTGCTGGCAGAGGCAGAATGAGGAATTCTTACAGAAACAGTTCCACTGGGTAAAATAACGAATAAAATACAATTTTTAAAAATTGTCCTTACAAAAAAAAAAATTAGGAAAGCAGGAAGGCCTGAGCCTGCAAACCTTAATGCAAATACCCATTTCACTTGCAGCAGCGCATACTGCAGTAGCGAGAACTGCTCTCTGAAGGCTGCAGACTCAGAGCAACCTTCACATTAAAAATGACGTGCAAGTGATAAAATTACCTTTTCCTCTCGTTTGTTAAGGCTGACGTTTTATTGATAATTTTAACTCGGTTAAAGAAACGGCTTCGTTTATAGGAAACACCCTTAGAGAGACTGGGAATCGCTGGAGCAAGGCAGGGGGAGGCTGATGCTGACACCCTGGTATGGGACGGGGCGAGGCCAGGGATGCTCCCAGGTGGGTATTTACCCTTTAATTTTCTTACCCCACGATTTAAACACTTCCATCATCTGCCCAAGTCGCCTTTCTGCCTGAAGCACGTGGGTAACACCATTTGCTTTTCCAATAGCCCCTGCCCTTCGTCTGTAGGAGCCTTGGAGCGGTTTCCCTTCGTTGCCTAGGGAATGGGGTGACGCCAAGCAGCGATCACAGCACCCATCGCATTTTGCAAATCCTTTCAGTGCCTGCTTCCAAGGTGCTGTCAGGAGCCCCAGGTAGCATCCCGGTAGAAATGAGAGAATTTTCACAATCGCTCATTGATTAGAAAAGGTGCCTCACGTGCACACCATCATCTGCATCAGTCCCAACTCTGGGTCGGGCCGGAAAGCGGAACAACGTGGCTCTTCCCAGGACAAGGAAACTATCCCAGTGCATTAGAAACCAGCGACCCTTTCCATTTTCATGGCAGGAACCATCGCCCAGCAGCGCCGCGGGCACGCCGAGCCGATTCGTGCATCTTGCCGCGGCCACCCGCCGGTGGCGATGCCATCGGCGCCAGCAGCATCCCTCCTCTGCCCTTCATCCCCCCGCCCCCGCCGCGGCTGCACACCTGAGAATGCACGTGAGTGTGCAAAAGCGGTGCCCGTTCGAGGTGATACCTTGAGGAGCCCCCCCACCCCCACCCCCCGCCACCCCAAAGCTGCTAGCTGTACATTTTTCTTCTAGAGATGAATCATAGGCAATTAACAGGAACAATTCTAATTAACTGACATAATTAAAAAACTAATAATGTTTAACATTATTGTTTTATACAATGACATTAGCTTTAACAGCCTAGCAACACATCAAGGCTTCATTTGCATAGTCACCGAGTATATTATTTATTCTTGGTTTCTTTGGTAACCAAATCGACAATAAGAACTGCAAATGTGAATTCCTAAATTGTTTTGCCATATAGCTTCATAATTTATGCCATTGGCAGTAATTGTAATGTCTGTATAATTTCCTTTTAATTATCAACTAATGAAATTTACATTCATTTGGGTAAAAAAACGAATACTCGCCTTCAACTTCCAATCACCTGTCCAAATTTCCGATCAATTTGCCAATGTTTGCTGTGCCTTGTTTATTTATATTTTTAAATGCCAATACGTGGGAGAAGCTGCTGCCACCGAGCTCTCTTCCTCCCCGATTTAGGAGATGCTCCTTTCCAAAAGAAGACGGAAGATTATAGACTTTATCACATTAAACTCTATGGATTTTAAGGGGAATTAATTCTGTAAACTTTAATTGCAGAATAATCTCTGCCTGTTCCCTTATCTCTTGATTTATTACAGGCATTTATTTCTAGTTTGAAAATTTCTCATCAGTTTCTCAGGGAATTAATTTAGTTTTTCAAAAAGAAGACCAAAAAAAGGGGAAAAAAAAAAAAAAAAAAGAGGGCTGGGGGTAGCAAAATGCTTCTAAATTCAAATTGAGATGCTAATTACAATAATTATTTCAAGAAATTATATAGAAACTTTGTGCATATGAGTATAATCATTTGGCTGAAAAAACAATAATATTTGCACATAACGTTAATTGAATTCAACTTCTGAACAAAACAGCACTTTGGCTCTTTTTCGGGGAGCTGGGGGAGGTCGCCCCCCCCCCCCCCCGAGGCTGCCCTGGGACCGATGCTGGGCAGGGTGCGGGGGTGCGGTGCCGGGGGGCTGTCCCGGTGTGACCCCCCCAGGCAGAGCCCCGCGGGGTCGCAGCCCCTCGGCCGGTAGAAAGTGAGCGATGGGGTCCGTTATCCTCAATTACCTTGAAGCGATTTCAATCCGGATTTGCTGCGAAGCCACGTGAGACAAATTAAAACAATTAATGGCCAATCTGGGCCGGTCCTCGAAGGGAAGCGCTTATTGTTTGCATCTGGGTTTTTCTGTTCCATCAAAGATGCCTTCTGCACCTAGAACCTATTAACGCCTTTTTAATTATTTATTTGTTTATTTATTTCTTTATCTAGCTATCTATTTATTTATTTATTTATTTATTTATCTATTTCTCTTATTTATTTATTTATTTATCTGTTTATTTATTTATTTATCTAGTTATCTATTTATTTATTTATCTATCTATCTATCTATATATTTATCTATTTATCTATCTTATTTATTTATTTATCTATTTATTTATCTATTTATCTATCTTATTTATCTATTTATCTATTTATTTATCTATTTATTTATTTATTTATCTATTTATTTATCTATCTATCTATTTATTTATTTATCTATCTATCTTATCTATTTATTTATCTATCTATCTATTTATTTATTTATCTATCTATCTTATCTATTTATTTATTTATTTATCTATTTATCTATTTATTTATTTATCTATTTATCTATCTATCTATCTATTTATTTATCTATTTATCTATCTTATTTATTTATCTATTTATTTATTAATCTATCTATTTATTTATTTATTTATCTATCTATCTTATTTATTTATTTATCTAGTTATCTATTTATTTATTTATCTACTTATTTATCTATCTATCTATTTATTTATCTATTTATCTATCTTATTTATTTATTTATCTATTTATTTATTTATTTATCTATTTATTTATCTATCTATCTATTTATTTATTTATTTATCTATTTATTTAGTTATTTATTAGAAAGAAGAAGCTTCAGGATAAGAATTTCTGCCTCTCTTCGGGGGGAACGGCGGTGCGAGTGGGAGGACCTGATTGCCAGCGAAGGTTCCCGTGTCTCCTTGGAAAGGAGAAATATCTGAGCGCCCGAAGCTGCGGCGGCGGCTCCCGACGCGCAGCCCCGGCGAGGGGCTAACGGAGCACGAGCTCCTTAAAATAAAAGGGATGGGAGGTCGTGAAGAGCCGAGCATCTGCGAGCCCGCTAATGTCACCCAGCAAGCGGCAATTGTGCGCCGCGCTTGGGTCCGCTGAACAGCATTTCTCTAGCAGTCGAAAATTCATTTCATTTCATTATCTGAACTGTTCAAGCACCCCACTTCGGAGGCGAGAAATCTTTCCAAACCTGCAGGAAACTCATTTACCCCTGCTGAGACTCCAGCTTCTCTTCTTTAGATGAAGGTAGCGTTGTCTTCCTTACAAATTCTGGCAGACGTAGGCACGAGGTTTGCACGGAGAGGAGAAGGACCATTTGCTGAAATCCAGAGTGGAAAGGAGCAGCGTTATTACTCTTCCCTGCTTTATTTAGGTCTGTTTCAAGGCTACTTTACTGATCTCTCAGCTGTTACAAATACCCTGTGCGACGCATTAGAAAGGAGAGAGCTGCCTTTGAGGGGATGCGATGTAGAACAAAGAAAAAGACCATCTACCCGCCGAGATTTTGCTAATGAAGAAACTTGCAGTATCATTAAGTTGAAAGGAGAAAGGGGGGGAAAAAAAAAAAAAAAAAAAACCACTAATCAAAGCGGGAACTTTTAAAATTACGGCCAAATTAATGCAGGGAAAGTGTCTAGTGCTGGAGGTCCCTGAGAGCAAGCACCTTCCCTTCTACAGCATCACGGTGTTTGTGGAGCCGCACTGCAAAACTTGACCTACTTTCTTGATTACAAGGATTTAAACACCTACAAAGTTCGTCGCAATCCATTTTTACTCCAGAAACACGCCAATGAGAATCAGCCTGGAATCGCATCATCTGCATTCGTCGTGTTCTTTCCGGATGCACGGGGTAAATGCGGAATATCTAATAGACCCGTACGGTTCTTGTGCCAGATTTTCCGCCCATATATACCCGTAGGGATGAGCACGGTGTCGCGTCAGGAGAGAGGCCACCCCGTCACAGCCCCTTGGGACACCCGCAGGAGCCACCTCTGGGGCCCCAGGTGACAGCAAGCATTTTTACAGGTCCCATACGCGATGCCCATAAATAAATCACTGCTGTTGTCCTCCACACCTGGACCAAGTTACCGAAACCAATTATCCCAGTCCAGATCAGACTGGTGTGTTCACAAGAGGCATTTCCACCTGGCGACGTGTTTCATGACGCGTGTTCCAGCCTCGGGCGATGCTTTAGGCTTCGGTCTTTGGGTCTAACAACCTGGAGCGACCCGTGAATGGGCGCAGGTCACCCAAGTCCTTGTTTTTCCATCTAGTCCTTTTTTTTAGGAGGCAAGTGGGCACTCACAGGCACACCGAGGGGTGAGGAGGGGAAAGCGAGGAAAAAGCGGAAAGAGCAAAGAGGAAGATGCGGTGGGGGGGTGTAAGCAGACAGGAAAGGATAAGAGGGTGGGTTATTGAATGAGAAGGGAAGAAAATAAAAGCGGGCTAAGGTTAGAACAACCGCACTTGAACTTCCTACGGGGCGGATTATGCTGCCTTTCTTCTTTTCCTCTTCTTTCCAACGGCAACGTAAAAGCAGCAAGAAAGGCCAGCACCGGGGATTGTCCTTTCCGCAGCACTCGCTGTCACAAGGAAGACCCGTACTGGGGGGGGGGGGACGGAGCACTGGGACAGGGAGGT
>JAVJGJ010000054.1:1512625-1532718 GCA_035590215.1 Microhierax caerulescens
AATGCGACACCCTGTGTTGAGAAATTGTTTTCTAAATGGGTCAGTCAATTAGTTTGAGTTTTTCTATGGGAAAAGACCAGGGATTTGAATGGCCTGCGATTCCCCTTGTATATTGAGGCATTTAACTCTGGTTTTGTTCTATACGGAGGTGGTTTTGATATATTAAGGCTTCAACTCTCTTACAAACTTTATTTCCTAATGCTCAGGCAGAGGAACTCAACAACACGCTCAGAAGCCAGGATAAAAAAATAGAAAACCTGACAGAGAAGCTGACTGCACTGGAAGCACAGGTAAAATTGTAAAGTAAAAAATAGTGAGGGGAAAGAGCAAAAGGAATTCTCTGGAGTCTGGGGGCCCTGCACACCGCTGGGCTTATGTTGGCACAACATTTTCGGGGCCTCATTTCTTCCCACTGCATCTTTTGCTTGGTTTAAAAAAGAACAAAACCCCAACCAACCCAAAAACCAACCAACCAAAAACCCCAGGGCCCCCCAGGACCTTTTCAGGAGGTCCTAGCTGGCACCCAGGCTCGTCTCTTGTCTGCTGTGTTACCGCTGAGAGGGGTTGGTTTCCTTTCTTTCCTTGCAGAATAAAGAATTAAAAGACAGAGTGGCGTTCTGGTGTGACCAGCCCAAGGCTAACGTTTCAAAAGCTGCCTGGACGAAGTAAGTACCCGGGGAGGTACCGCAGGGCACGGGAACGGCTGAGCCCCTGGCTCTTGCAGGCCACCTCTGGTGTCCCCGTGGAGCTCCGAGTGAGCAGAATCAGACCTTGCTGGGAGCGACCAACCTTCATCCTGCAGAGGATGAAGAGGAGAGGGAAAACACGAGCTGTGCTACACACTTAATAGCGGATGGTGTGACAGCTGTGCCCAGGTCCCGACCCCCTCGCAGCCATCCAGCGGGGATGGGCAGTGCTCAGGGCATCAACCTTGGGCAGCTGCAGAAGCCTGGGCATCCGTTCAAGATTAAACAGGAGCCTTTTCTGGGGGCTGCAGTCCTTTGCTGTACCGGCTCTGGGCTCAAGTTTGTGCTCTCAGCAGAACAGCCCTTTGAAGTCAGCTCCTCCATAGCTGGGGCCACAGTTACAAATACACGGTGTGTGGTTGGGGTGGGTTTAAGCCTGGCTTGGGGGTGTCTGAGTGACCTCTACCTTCCTGTGCTTCCCCCTGCAGCACCCCACGAGACTTCAGAGCATCCCCTTACCTGATGCTCGCCAGGCTAAGGAAGCAAGAGAGCTAAAGGAACGACGGGGCGTTTGTCTCCTACCTTCATCGGGACTTTTTGTGCGTGTTGCAGCCTGCAATTGCTACGTCCTCTTGGTTACTGCCAAGCACCTTGGGCACCTGCCGCCTCTCTACGGCACGTGGTGCAGGAGTGGGGCTGCAGTTGAAACAATAAACCTGGAAACAAGGTGAGAGAGGCGGTGAGCTCGTGGATGCCTGCACAGCCCAACGGCAAAGGCAGCCCTGGCCATACCTGAGGGATGCCAGACCAGCTCTGTGCCCACCCCGGTGTGAGCACCCACCTGTTTAAGGCTGGGGTGAGGCGGGTTGGGTGTTGGCGGGTGCTGTGGGAGCGGGCAGTGCAGTACGCTGCCCGCCCGGTTACGCTTCATCACCATTTCAGAGAGTGAGCTTTATAAATTGTACCGTTTCCCTGGCAAGCGTTCGGTCCTTTCCCGTCCCTCTCGGGAGAAACCTGAAGTCAGGGTGCCAATGCTGGGGTGCCACGGGGCAGGCTGGGTGCTGGTGCGCGGCAAAGTTTGCAAATGGACCCCGAGCGCCCCTCGGCCAGCCTGAAAAGCCCTGCCTCCCCTTCCCTGGTCCTCCACTTGGTTTTCCTGAGCTGACAGACTGCGCTAGGCTGTACCTCTGCTTCCCCCCTCAACCAGCTGAGACAGCGCATCTAAAAATGTACTTTTATTCTGAAAATAACAGTGCAGAAACTGAGTCACAGGGTACATTCCTCAGCTGTATTACACAAACCCAGCCACCAGTGAATCAGTTGACAGTATGTTTTGAAGCCACGGGTACTTTGGTACAACAGAGTGACATTAACATCGGTAAGCAAGCGCCACGGTCCAGTGAAGGGGCGTCTATAAGAAAAAATACTATTTGTGTTCAAGATAGTTTCAATCACAGTCATAGCACTAGGCATAGCACAGATCTGTTGAAGACAAACATAAACCATGCTTACAGTAGCATAACAGAAGGAAACACTTAAGCATCCTGTATCAATTGCCTTGTAAGTGTTTATCGGGAAGGTGAAAGTTACGCTGACAAAACCAAAGAACCATTTAACTTCCATAAGTTAAGATACAACAGGCTTCTAATATACAGTTTGTCCATTCAACCCTATTGCACGATGAGGATGGACAACTTGAGTGTCTATTTTCTAAAGTTACGTTTTAACTAGGTAACTGTATGGAACAAAAGCACATAGCAAAGACTCATTTCCTCTGTTGCCTTTAACTAGTTTAGAGAGAAATAAATTAGAAACAGATCTGCCCAGCATCAAAGAGAACAGTCTCAAGTCAACAGCATCCTCTGAAAACAAAAAAACCCAAAACAAACAACCCAAATCAAGCCACAAAACTTATCCTATATAGGGGTGTGGAGTTTTTTTTGGCAGGAGGGAATTGTGTTTAAAGTAGAACAATTATTAAGACAGGAAAGAAACTGTGAAGATTTGGCTTTCTCTTTAAAGGTTCCTTTAAAGAGTCATATCTCCTAGCAGTCAGGTAAAAAACCCATCATTTTTATAGCTTCACATCAGTTACAACACTTTTCTTTCTCCTTTTCTTTCTAAGTAAGATCAGAGCATGGTCTGAAACTCCTACAAGTGTTCATACCTGTATAAAAATAGCAGTCACTTGAGGTTATTTTTACACTTGCTACTTTTCTTCAGTTATAGTGCCAAGAATACAAATTTTAAAAGAAAAAAAAATATAATATCTGGAGCTGTTATTTTAAGTTTAGGCTGAAAAACTTCAGTTAGTTATATCCACGGATGGAAATAGTTCTAGGAGATAAAAGCTTTTACCCTGAAACAGTCCTAAAGAGTCGCTACGGAGCAGGTATCGAAATCACAACTTTCAACAAACTTCCTTATATGATCCAGTCTTCTAAAATGTAAACATATGCATGACAACCCTTTACACGTTCAGAATATTAAATAAGATGTAGCCTTCAGAAAACAGTTAAGGCAATCGGTTTTTATAAAATGACCAAGACAGCAAGGAAATGGCAGCTACTCTTAAATGTCTTTTGCTACATCACCCCCACCGCCAGTCTCAGCCGTGCGAGCGGTCAGCAAATGTGCTGTTCTTGCCTTATGCCTCCCCCTTATTTTTTTTTTTAAAAAAAAGTGTTTAAAGCACTCAAAACCCCTCCTTTTTTTTTTTTTTTTTTAAATATTTAAGAGAAGCAAATACCTTTCCACTTGCAAATTTCTTTAAAAAGCCACAGAAGGCAAAGGCTATAGAAAAGACGAGTTACTTAAGCCCGTGCTACTGGTTTTAAGTGCCACTATTTCTCCTAAGGGCAGGTGGGTGCCAGGCTCAGCCGGGGCTCCAAGCTGGCTCTGCTGTGGTGCCCTGGCTGGAAGAGGAGATGGGGGGGTGGGAAAACTGCATCAGCCTGGGGCTGAGAAATGAAGATGTGCTGCTCTGCAAGGGTACCTTTGGTACCTACCAGGGTGATGCAGTGAGTCACTCCCCAGCCAGAAACTTTTCTTTGGAGAGGAGTCATTAGAACAAGGAAAAACCCCACACATTACCAGCGAATCACTGATAAAAATAGTTCATAAAATGAAAGCAGGAGCTTAAATGATTGTGAAACCTAAAATACACGACATGCCATACGCTACCTCCTGGTGTCCAGCCGTTTCTAATCCTCTCACAGCTCTTAACGGGTGTTGCTACATGCCAGCAACAGACCCTGTAAGGATTTCTGGAGAGCATCTGCTTAAGTGTCTAAAAACTATGCAGTGAAGAGTCATCATTAATACTTTTATGGCCTTTTTCAGTTGATGGAAGAATTTTCTTCACAGCCTGACAATATTTAAAATAAAAGGAAATAATAAAAATAAGCTCATTCATATCTGCATGTACATGAAGTACTTCTGTGCATTATTTTTTTTTTTTTTTTCCATTTCACACCATTTTAGCTCTAGTTGTTTTGCCCTGACAATAGCTCCTTACTTCATGGAGACACTCCAGTGCAGCCAAGCACTTACACACAAGCGTAAGTAACTTCTCAAACTGGTAAACACCGAGAACATGTAAGGGCATTTCTCTTAGCTAAAGCAAGTTGCCTTTAGTACCACTTCTGCAATTCCCAGCCAGCCCTTGGTATTCCCACCCCTCCGCCTGTCTCCGCAGGTAACTTGTTTTATTCCTAAGGGTGCAAAGCAGCACAGGACCCTGCCTTGACATGGGCTCGCATCTCCCCTTGCCACCTGGGTAGCAGGGCTGGCTGAGGCACCGCAGTGGCATCATAGAAACACGGGCAGCGTAAATGCACTGCTGGAGCCATCTCTACAGCCAAAAAGGTACTTTCAGCGTATGCACCAAAAAAACCAAACCAAAACCCAAACAACACGACTATTTGACAACAGCACATTTCCCTTCTTTCCTTAAAAACATCTTGGCACCACTACTCCAGGGTGAGGGGCTGGGGAAGGTGAGGGCAAGGTCAGCCAAGGATGCACCAATGCCAGAGGAAGAGCAGCAACATCAGCTTAAAGACATTCCCTGCTGACTCTCCGCTTCCTCACTCCTCCGAGCGTTACCCCCAAAGGTCTGAATTCGCTAAACGCGCCCGTTCAAACTCAGAGCGGTAACACCAGACTTTGGCGACGCAAATGTTTAGCAGCCGACAGGGGACACGTTTCTTCCACCGAGACAGACTGAGCGAAAGGCTGCAACGAGAGGAGCTGCAACCGGGGGATCAGCGCAGTGCCTGCAGCCAGCGCTGCTCTAGCACCGTGCATTAACGTTTTTTAACGCCACAGTTTTACATTCATGCTTAAAACCGGGAGGACAAAAATACCTGCAGATCAGGAAGAAGAATGGACTAGCGTGAGCTCTAAGGATGAGACGCAAGGTGTAACACCATTACGCTGTATACTTGAGTTAACTGGGATACACCGAGAGGACGAAGGGAACAGATTCAACAAGAAGTTGGGTAACTCGAACTGTCTGGGTAAATATCGCTGCTGGGGATGAGGAAGGCAGAACTATGAAGAGAGAGAAAGGAAACCAAAATTATTCTCAGCGTTAAGATCCCACAAGTCGCACCTCTGACGGATGGGCATTACCATCACTGCATTGTTCAGCTCAGAAATTACCACACACGCTGCGCGATGAAGTCTGCAGCAAGAGCACGTTACTGGGGGGATGCTGGAAAACCAAAATAAGGTATTTCTAAAAGGACACAAAAAGAGACCTTGAGAAACCAGTGCCTGGACTGAAATTCAAGACAAAAAGCCCACAGGGTTAGAATGCCTGTACCGACATCTAATTTTTTGGATCACCCTGGATAAAGTATCACAGGACCTTCTCTTTCCCTCCAGCCCTGATGTGGGGTATCTAGCAGGCTTGCAAACAAGCTGTATTTGTGCTCAAAAGGAAACGCTTCACTTCCAATTTGAATATATATAATCACATTTTTCAACAGCAGAACATAGATTCAAGTTCTAGTGGGATGGGATGAGGCTATATCCTACCAGAGCCGCTAAGCAAAAGCAAATTCATTTCTCAGGCTGGTGTCCTGGAAGAATTTATAGGACTGAACATGTCAAAATGCTTTAAGCGACAGGAGTGCGAGAAGGATGAAAAACCAGCAGGATATGTGGCTCCAGCAAGGGCTACATTCAGGAGCTCCCAGGGCAGTGAGAAGAGCTGGAACTAGTAAAGTGCTGTGCCAAGATGCTGGCGTCACAGCAGCCTGTACGTGGCACGTACAGATGACTCAGCTGTGCCGTTCCACCTCACCCAGCTCTTTTCCAGCAGGTTGCAAGTGGGTAGTAGGGGCTCACTGTGCATCCAAGCTCGCCGTGCTGCAGCTGGAAAACCTACCTAAGGGAAGCAACAGTAAAAGGAAAGAAAAGCCCTTCCATCAAAGCGGGCACTGGATAGAACTGGGAGAAGGTATTCCAGCACGTGGGATAGAGAAGTTTCTTTCCATACAGGCGTGGCTCCGTAAGACTGCGATCAGCCCCCTTGCAGCGTTCTTTCTCGGCTGCGTTACCGCTATTTCCTGGATATTACGTAGAGCTCGTGAACCTGAACGCTGCTGTCGCTTTCAGTTCCTACCACAGCAGCAAGGAGTGGCCCCGAGTCATCTGTGCAGGGCTGCGGGGCTTCGCAAGAGCCGAGCCGCTGCAGGGTGACAGACGGATGTCACCAGGTGGACACACGGGGCCGTGGATCCGCTGGTGGACATGTCAAGTCTAGAAGTAATAGCTATCAAGAGAAAAATGGAGCAAGAGGCAAACGATGATGGAGAGGGGACAGATGGCAATTTTTAGCAAGAGTTCATGAACTAGGTTTTTTTGCAAAGAGAGTTGGCCTGATAAAGAACAAAGCTGTTGGTAGCTGTTTAGAATCACTTATTATGTTCCTCTTTTCTTAATTTAATAACTAAGAGCTATCCTATACCACCTATCAGGAAAGGAAACACATTTGAACTTCTCTTCCTTTCTTGCAAACAAAGTTTTGGTGGCAAAATTTGGGATAATAGTTTCATATGCATTCACAGATTTCCTTTTTTTTAAAAAAAACCAAAAAATAACAAAAAAACCCCAACCACCACAGAAAATAATAGTTTCTTGTAGTAGCAAGCATATAAATACATACCAAGCAATGGAAGTTTCATTTCCCTTGTGTTGCTCAACAGGCCACTCAAGCAACACCGGGCTGCAAGGGCTGGCCGTGCGCTCGCTGCATCCGCGTGGGAGAGTTTCAGAGCCTGTATCCTTACGGAAAACAGCTCCACGGTTACCGACCGCCGGCTCTGACAACTCACAGTCACTGAAGCTCAGGGACAAGGTTAGGAGATACCTAGAACAGTGAGGTCTAGAGCAAGGTATCACTGCAGTAATAATTTTTTTTCTTTTTTTTTTTTTTTTTTGATTGCTATTATCCTAAGAGCGCTAGTTTCAGCAGGTGGAGAGATAAATAGAAGCAACTGAGCTTCATCAAGGTGCTTTGAAACTGTGCCAGGTTTGGGATTTTATACGCACCTTGTATGAATCATCTGTCTGCTCCTGAAGTCACTTGTGGCTTTGTAACAGCTTTTAGACAAGCCGAGCTATACTTCAGCTGCTCTGGGAAACACGCTTTGGTTGACTGTCAGTAATTTACCATTCTTAGCAACTTACCCTTCGTAGCAACTTACCCTTACTTCCTTTCAACGGACAAAAAACTGATGCCACAGAATGAGAGCTTTCTTTGAAAGTGAGCCAGGGAGCTCCTCAAATCATTGTTTTCAGGAATTCAAGACGTCTTATTTTTTTTTTTTTTTCCCCATTATGTTTACATTTTATGCTACATATTACAAAGCAATACAACTTCAAAGAAAACCCCGAACTTCATCAGATACGTCTACGTGTAATCAGATGCTAAGGAACCTGTCTGAGGATCAGCCTGCTTACTAGCAGTCTACTTTCAGTTTCTGTCTGGGAAATCACCTGTTGACTACCACAAGAGCTTTGCCACTTCCTGAGGTGTGAGGGCTGTTTATAGCCTATAAAAGGACGTGTGCCATACCTGGTTGTATAATATATACTATATATATATATCCTTAGGTATAGTCTATCATTCCTAATCCTTACAGCCTGCAAGTTAGAGTTCTGGCACGGTTATCACAGCTATTTGGTTACTCACCCAATGGGTCTGCTGCTACGGATGGACCATCTGCCCTGTTAACTTGCCAAATCATCCCATAAACATCGTTTTAGGAGCTGGGCAGAAAAACCTGTTATTTTTTCAGCACTGAATATGGTAAATTCTCCATTTCTGGGAAGTGCTGAAACGTTTTATGAGCTTGCTATTCACAAAGTTTGCAATTGCGAATCAATCAAAGCTGAAAACATTTAAATACATGAAAGTCTGCAATCCTGCCAACCCAACCAATTAAGCTTGACTTGTAAAGAGAACTGCTCTCCCCCACCCCAATCTGCACCCTCCCAAGTGATTTTAAAGCAGCTTTAAGCACAATAAACACAAAGAGACCCTTAACGACCACCTGTATAAAAACAGAACAGTAATTCTACAAAAAAGGACAGGGTAGACTAACAAATACGCTGTCACTTGGTTTAGAAAATGATCTATGCTTATAAATATAGTATTTCGTTTTGCCTGTATTTGCCTTTGCTTGTGATAAGCAACTTGCTATTTCACTAGAACTCACTTTCACCCATCGAAGAAACCTTTTGCATCGCACCCTCCTGCTGCAGCACACCACCTGAGCAACTTCTACCCTCCGGGCCAAGAACAGACTTCTGCTACACACTTGACCTAGCCAGTCACATATTCTGGACTCCCATCATTCCCAAAGTCCCCACATCATCTTTTTTTCCACCTTGCCCTCTCTTCTAGAGAATTTAAGAGTATGAGAAAGCTGTCCTCTGCTGAAAACCTAAGTGTACCGAGGACCTGATAAAAGCAGAGCGATAACTGAAGAGGTTCTCTCAGCACAGCAGGGTTTACAGTTCCCTTCTAGGCAGCGCAGTCAGCCTCAGGCTCCTTCCTACACCCTACCTGCAATATGCAGTTACCCAGAGAAAAAGAAGAAAAAAAAAAAAGGATAGTTTCCTTCAGTTGAGGAGGGGAGAATATTTTTTGCTAATGGTAAGAAGTTGTTTCATAAAATATAGTTTCTCTGTTCGCAGACATTATACTCTCTTTTTAAACTGTCCCTGCAGCATCAGAATCCCACTCCACACTTTTTCCCGTAACACTCCAATCCCTGCTTGGATTACTGGCAACACAAGCAGTGCTGCACAATTCCCTGATATTTATTTTTTTTTCCCCCAATTAAATACCCTACTTCCTCCCCCCTAAACCCAAATCACACACACACACACGCCACCCCACCAACCACCATCTCAGTGACTCAGTCAGGACGGATTCACAGCATCGCTTACTCTGTGCAAGTGATAGTTTTTCTCAATAGGTCACACAAAATCTTTTATATCTCTGCCTTAGAAAACATATGGTCCCTGATGCAGATTAAAAATTATAAAGAAACAGGATTCTGTGGAAAAATGGCACAGACCTAGAAAACCACCCACCTCCAATTTAATTTCAATATCCAGTGTATGCAGACAATAGTTTTTTCCCCCCTCCTTTTTTAAAAAAATAAAGCTACTTTCCTCTATTCAGTATCCTGATTGCGTGAAAAATAAAGATGAGGGCTGGGGGGAAAAGAGGTGGGGGAGTTTTCCATGAAGACGGCACTGTATCAGGAAGAATCATTTCAGCACAAGAGCCTC
This sequence comes from Microhierax caerulescens, assembly GCA_035590215.1. NCBI lineage: Eukaryota > Metazoa > Chordata > Aves > Falconiformes > Falconidae > Microhierax > Microhierax caerulescens. Next base: position 1,522,126 of record JAVJGJ010000054.1, read on the forward strand.
ACTGAAACATAGCTTTTAGTTTTAAACCAGGTCTTTGGAGAAAAACGCACAATCCCAATAAGACAATGTAACTTTGCTTCTTTGCATGGCTCAGCAGAGCCGGTTTGAATTTGGTGGTAGGCCAGCCGTATTCTGATGAAATATTTTCGTTGGTTCTCACAGTTTAGAGGTGACGTTTAGCAGGCACACTTTTTCTCCTCCGGTTTTGCCGAATCTAGCTTTCCCGAGCTTCCTCCGTTGGCTGCGTCAGAGACCTGTGTCTTGTCCACGCACTGCTCCATACGCTTCATTATCAAGTCCAGGAGCGTATCCACAGCCTTCTCCACGTTTTGTCCGGTAGCAGCACTTGTTTCAAAGTACGGTATGCTACAGTGAAAAAGGAACAGGTTAGCTGGAGGGATTTTTAAGACAACCAAGACTCGACTCTGTAACGCTCTCGGTGCAGCTGTCAGCGGTGGGTTTAGTGGCAGTGAAACGGGACAAACTTTCTGGGTCGTTGTGACTCTTATCTCCTTGCTCAGAACCCACGCTCCTGTTCCCAGCACACTGTGGCATGACAGCACCAGCACAAAACTACCACATGAATTTACAAAACGTATCCTGGCATTTTGACTTCAAATCGTGGTGACATCAGCACAAACCTTGGCTGAAAAAGTCTTTTAGGTAACCAGAAAGTTTACTTTAAAGAGAAACCTAGGTGTGCGTTACAGAAAGTTCCAGGGATCAAAGAACACATCAGGAATTTTTTTTTTTTTTTTTTTTAATTTTTTTTTAAGACAGGTAGTTCCAACTATTGCTATTTAGCAGTCCCTGTAAGTATTACCTCCTTTCCTTCCCTCCAACATACAAGTACAAGTCAACTTAGCTGATTCCATTCTGAAATCCCCTTTGAATCCAGAATATTGCCTTCCAAGTCGTGCTTTTCAGAAGAGAAGATTATAAATTGCTTCAGCACTTCGATCATATGAAATCTGGCATAAGCTAACTTCTCGGTATCACTGTTCTCCTTACCTGGCTGCAGACAACTCTTTAATATTCTTTTAATATTTTTAAGTCTGATTATTACTTAGTCTCTCAGGCCATCTTCTGCTGCTGGCCCAATTCTCTCTGAACATCTCTCACTGTCTAGTAAGGGCAACTAAGGAAAAAAAATACACTCTCTTTTTGTCCACAGCACTATTTACTAGCTACGTTACACAGCCAATTTATCCAGGTACAGGACACTCTGCAGGTGTAATTAGTGCAAAGAAATGTAGAAGGCTCACTAGAACAAGAAAAAGGCCTTTAACACCTTTATTATTCATGGAGGAATAGCAATTAAATTCAGTGCCACTGTACACTTAGAACCTGACAAAATACACAGGTGTCTCCACTTCCAAACTAACTAGAAAAACAAGTTATAAATACTGTTAGTTATTTACTTTCATAACACTGAGTGTTCATCTGCTTTTGGTATACCGTGTCCTGAACTCTCGGGACAAGCCAACATCCCAGGAATGTAGCTTTCTAGCGAGGCTGTTTCATTTCACCCTTATTTCTTATGTTGTAATATTTTGGCTAAATTTCTAGAACAGTGTGTTTCATTCTATCTCTTTCCTATTTAAACAGGTCGATCTGAAAGGGTGACAGCTGGATATCACTGTAGGTGTATGTGATACTGCAATGCCTAAAGATCTTACACGAGTTTCTAAGTATTCTTGCAAGTATCTCTAGCCAGTCATCAGTTACACACTTAAAGCAATTACAGAATTTAGCTTCTGTCGTCTTTTGCTTACCCATATTTGTCTGCTAGATCTTTTGCTTGCCTTTCGTTTACCTCCCTTTGGTCTGATAAATCAGCTTTATTACCAATTAAGACTATATCTGGATTCTCACAATATGCATTGGCTTGCAGCTGACCTAGAAGCAAAAATAAACAGGAGTTAAGAGAGTGCTGGAAGCACCTTAGAGACCAAGACTGTTGACAAAATAATTCAAAATACCTTTCTTGCTCCCCACCTCAAAATATCCTAGACTAATCAGCAACCACTTCATGCCAAACACATTTCCTTATCGTATGTTTACTTACTAAGGGGAGGTTTTCAAAATAGGAAGTACAAATGGTACTAAAAAAATATTTCCAGGATTTATTACCAGGATTTATTTTACCAACATACAACAAGACTTAACTGCAATGAGGTGCATGAAAAACACTGCTTTAGAAGAGGAGAACCTCCACCAGCCAGAACTTCGATCCTACAAGACTCATAAGAACACCGTGGAAGGACAAACAAGCACCCTCATCATCTGCAAATGCAGCTGTTTAGGACAAAATCCACAAGCATGTTCTTCTCCTGGATATACTCAATGATTTAAATGCAGTTTTGTCCATTTGAAGATCCAGGCACAAGCACTGCCCACAGCCTCACCCCCCGTAAGTGAACGTACAAAGCCATTTACTTACACTTGCCTCAATCCTGAGGATACTGACTTGAAAAGATGCAGTATACACAGAAGAAATTATAGAGCCTCAGCTTGGTAAGCAGTAGGAGATTGTGATGACAGGGGTTGTTTAGTGGGAGGAAGGAATCTCTGAGGAAGATGGAGCTGTTTTCACAAAGCTATCTGGATTCGCACATTACCCCCACTTCATCTTATTTGCTGGAAAACTGCCAGCTGGAAATGTACTGGCCTCTGTCCTTCCAGCACTCTAAATACCCTCAATTAAAAAGAACTAAGAATTTAACCTTTGTTTCGTTATTAGTGTAGCTGTTGTCTGAAAAAAAAACAACAACAGCAAAGACTATGTGCTTTCAAACCACATCCTCAAAGCACGATGTTAATTTTAATTTAAACCTCAAAGCAGACAGGAAGGAATCACATTCTGCTTTACAAACAGAAAACACACTATAAAGATTGACAGCAATATCCAGATTACAGTTTCCAAGCTCCTGTGTATCATCTAAAATATGGGGTATAAAATATGAAGTGTTGAATGCCATTAACTTTCAAGAGGCAACAGATTTATTCAAATTTACCAAATCCAAACAAGATTATCATCAAAAATATGCCCAAACCCGTCTATTGTGAAAAAAAAAAAAAAAGAAAAAGGGAAAAAGAAAAAAGAAGAGCGCACATCTTTTCAATTTGATGAAGCTTTCACCCCAAATTACAGGCTGTGAATACCCACTTATGGCTGCACTAGACAAAACTACTCTCTCTGAGCATTTTCCAGCTCGCAAACAATGACACACAGAAAGCCTGGAAGCCTAAAATACACAAGAATGCTTCAAGTCAACCGATAAATGCAAGCTGTATGGTTCTACTTACTCATCCAGTTTCTGACATTTAAGAAGCTCTGTTGACTGGTGAGATCAAACATTAGTAAAAAGCCCATAGCATCTCTGAAAAACGCTGTGGTGAGACTTCGAAACCTGAAGGAGGAAGAAAAAAAGACAACACAGCTCTATCAATACGAAGTGATCCTCAAAGCAAGCACTTTTCTGGCAACCCTGACCCGAGTAAAGGAAAAAGGAGATAAAGTCAAGCTTTTCTGAACTGCTTGTTCAGAAAATTGTATTAAAAAAATTATCTTGAAATCTGAAGAGTCTGCAAGATTTAGTGGACATATATTCCTTTGGAAGGAAAGCGAAAACAAAATAATGCTTGACTTTCATTTTAGCTACAAAGCATCACACCAGTCAACATTTATTAATCAGTGTGTTAGTAATTTACCAGAGGAAGCTTATATGTGAGAATATAAACACTGTCAGAGACTAACCTATTAGTTCAAATTCTGCCTGGTTTAACCGAGAATAGAGAAACACAGAGAGAAGGGTTGGTTAAAAGAAAAAAAAAAAAAAAAAAAAAGGAGAAAAAAAAAAGACACTAAAGCAGTTAGTTTATCACAAATCACAGTGTTAGAAATGGATTCACCTGCACTTAGTCCATGGATGTGTACTACTCAGTCTAGTCAGTATTAAACAAAGAGTAGGTGGCTGTTTACATGCCTTTGATTGTTTGATGTGACTATCTTCTGGGAAGCTCAGCTAAAAGGAAAAGGTAACCTTTCCTTGCAGAGGTCTAGACACGACCTGCACTCTCTAAGCAGTGTTCCTTCACGAGGGACATTGTTTACAGGCTTCCAGCAAAGCTATGGAGCTGGATGGAACTACAAACCATGAAATGCAACTCTGTCTGTCCCCAAAAGGTCACAAGCCTGTTCAAATCAGAAATGTGAAGAAAGCCCAAATAATATTAAAGCGTTCAGACAGCACTGGAAAACTGTGCAATGGCACTCTGGTGCTTTCTGTATGGCAGGGATCCATCACATCACAAAACAGCACTACATCATCTCGCACCAACCAGAAACAGTAACTGATATTTTCTGCCACACATCCATGAAAATAAAAAACCCCAAAACACTCTCCATGGAAACACGTCAGATACTCGACACTGCTTCTAGGGTTTCTGTTCGGGGGGGGGGGGGGAAGCCTCAAAACATTTAATCTTTTGCAGAGGGGTATACACAAATGGTGTTTGAGAGTAAGGGAAAGAGATGCAGACACAAAATTTCTGCTTTTCATCCAGCAGCAACCCCTCCTGCATAGTATTTGCACTGCTTATTCTGGAAACCTGAAATCTGCCTCATCGCTACTTTCTTTCCTCCTCTTTGGTCACTATTACACAGCAAATAGGTGTTGAGCTGCATTTTCTTCCCTTGTTGACAGATGAAATTAGCAGTCATACCAAAGACAACCACTTTATGACAGCCAAAACCAGTGTACATAACTAGCCAGGGGAAACTTAAAGCAGTACACACACTTCTCCCTTAAAAAACCCAATATAATTAAATTTCATGGTGACAAGTCAAGAATATCGTTGGACAGAACTAACAACTGTCACGCAGAAGACTGAGAAAATCTGGTTAGATAAAAGAATCCTTCTGCAAAGGAAGATTCTGATCAGTCCTGAACTCAATACCTGTCAGCTATGGTATGCTGCTGCAAAGAAGACAAACACAACTAAAACCATAAAAGATAAGAAGCAATTCTTCCACACTGCTCAGCACTGCGAAGACTTGAACTAGAACTCTCCATCCTGCTCGCGTGCTGGTGCTAAGAGAGGCTGAAACCAGCCTGGCGGAGGATAGAACAGAAAGTTTGCTCATCACAGAAAAGTGTGAGAAGCCCGGGGCACGTAATCTGGAGAGGACTTAAGGAAGGCATCAGGCTGCTCAGGACTATGTCCACCTGAGTTGTGAACACCTGTGAGAAAACAGACTGCACAGCCTCCGAGAGTGACCTGCTCCAGGGTTTAACCTCTCCCGTGGCCAACTTGTGTCCTACCTAGCTGGAATATCCTTGCTGCGGCTTGTGACCACTGACCCTGGCCCTTTAGCTGCGAGCCTGACGAGTCTGGCTCTGTCTTCTCCCCACTGCGTAGATGAAGATGGTAATTAGCCTCCCCTTAGTCTTCAGGCTGAACGAGCTTAGCCTCCTCAGCCCTCACTGGATCATCCTCCTGACCTGGTCTAATGGGACTCCACGGGGCTCCGGTTTACCAGTACAAAGTATCCCACACTGGGGGGGTGTCTGCAAATAGGAACCGTGCTCCAGATGTGGCCTCAGAAGCGCTGCGTGAAGGGGAATAACCACTTCCCTCAGCCTGATGGCCACATGTGGGCTAACGCAGCCCCTCTCTGCACCCTTCTCAAATACACCCTACCATCCAACCAGAAAAGATCTGAGATACGAGAACAGGACAGTTAGGTAGTATCTTCCAGAGGAGGTAAGAATCATAGCATGGTTTGGATTGAAAAGGACCTTAAAGATCTTCTAGATATTCTAAAGTACAAAACTAGAAGGGGTAACCAATGACCCAATAACCCACGTGTGCTAGGAACGAGGCAGCGTGCTGCTGAGGCAGGGAGCAGACCACCTCCAGTTCCCCCAGCCCTATTTTCGGAGATTCCCTGATCACTGCATCAAAGCAGTGTCAGAAAAACTTCCTTTCTGGAAAATATTTTCGTTGTCCTGATACACAAAGATTTTTGAGGATTTTTCACCTGAATGGACGAATGGTTTACCCAGAAACATAACTAACGCAGAACTGCTTTTCAGTGAGCTGAACTCCGTTACCTTTCCTGACCGGCTGTGTCCCAAAGCTGGAGATGCACTTTGAAGGCTTTTCCTGGAGATCCATTTGGTCCTCTGCTGTTGTATACCTAATGAGAGAGTCAAATCAGTACAGCCATAGAGCTCACACCGAAATGCAGCGCCTGGGTCACAGACTGTGACCACTGCTTTTGCGCAAAGCAATAAGGAGTAAACGTTCAGTCCTTCAGTAATAGCTCTTACCTCTAAAAGCCACTTCAGAGGGCTGCTTATAATAATATTTAAAACCCCAGGAGCCACATGAAACATCTATGAAAGCTGCTCTTTAAAGGTAATTTGGCCATATTTAGTAGTTCAAATTAGATACCAGATCTTTAAAACTTGGCATAGCACTGTGCTGAGCAAGCTGTCTCTGTTCTGTTTCATTGCTGTTCTTAGAAAATTTACAGCTGGCTGACAGGATTAACCACTATTATAAAAAGCTATTTTTTATTCATTAACTTCTGTTGGACATTAATGACTTCCTTACTAACTGCAACTGCAAACTCATGGTGCTTAAAGAAATCACTGTGACCTTTCGCTAGGGCTCAGTTCTTTATTAAACAGCAACAGTGTGTAAATTAGCTGTTGCAGTAAAAGACAGAGGAATAAAATGAGTATAAGCTGGGTTTGTTATCCGAGGTAGTTTAGCAGACTCTCAGCAATTTTAAAAGCAGGCAGATACCGCCCTTGCATTTCGATCAAGTGCACAGGGACCCTGTGGACACGTCTGTACCCAGAGGCTGCACTGACGTTACCTGAGGAAGCAAAACCCTTCCTCACCTGCCCTCCCTGTGCTGTAAAATACAGCATGCAGTTCTCCTGCACAAGCAAATTAATATTAATTGGGGGTTGGACTAGATGCTTTCTGAAGGTCCATTCCAGGCTAGACTATTCTGCGATCCTGTGGAGTTATTTAAACTGCTGTCATTTCAACAGGTAGCTTCTGAGTGCGACGTGCCTGCCTTCCCTTTCTGGCGGGTACCTCGTCTGAAAATCAGAAAAAGACCAATGGATCAACCGCACCATGTCTGTGAATCAAACCAGTTTGCTGGAGCGTGTTCCTGTGATGTTTAGCATGACAAACAAGGAATCTCACAGGGTCCTTTTTTAATATGACTTTTACACAACAGAAGAAACATATTTAACCTTTTGGATCTCTTTCGTAGAAGACAATGTATTAGATAAACCTTCAAGATATTTCAAAGCTGACAAGTTCATGTAAGATGCAGTTTCTCCCACCCTTACAAACTGTCTTACCCCAAAACGTACAGGAAGGAAAAATTACGGAAGAAATCTGTCTGCAACCTTTAGCAGAAAAGTTCAGCACTCTGGAAGCAAAGCAGCACCCATGTTCAAACCACATTAACGAGCATCTGACCAGCCAGGGAAAAGCTGTTCTTGTAATTTGCACGTGCAGACATTTCCTTGCAATAAAACTGTGTTTTTAATATTTTTCTCATACTACATCACTGGAATCCCACAGAGCAGAGAAGGAGCCAGGTTCCACTGCAACCTGCACCTGGCCTGGCCTCCACTTAACTGACCTTAATTTGCATAGCATTGATTATGAGTAATTTAAGCCATAATCCAGATCCATGGTTCTTTTATTCAGGGGAGCCCTGAACCCCCAATCTCCCAGGCAGGGCCTGCACATCCCTGTCACCATGGCAAAACCGAACCCACAGCAGCAGCCACCATCACCAGCTGTCATGAAAAAGTTGCCAGGGAAGATACAGGTGAATGGGGGAGCGATGCCCATCTTTTCACAGTATTCCAGTGAAATAACAGGAGTTTAAAAGCATGTGAAATGACAATACATTAATTTTGTATTTAATTTTTTTTTTCATATTTTTTTGCTTCATATTTGCTTCATATTGCCAAGGCATGTGTTTTCACTCAGCTGCTTCAAAACTGGGCAATGTTTTCATATTAATTAATAATAAATATTATAAATGATTTTTTGTTCTTACATTAAGCTGTTGGTTAATGTAAGAAATTTTCATTTCATTTCAAAATTTTCATTTTGAAATTTCATTTCAAAAAAACCCTTACATTAACCAACAGGTTAATGTAAGGGGTTTTTTTGAAAATTTTGAAAATGAACAAAGTTTTGTCAGCACTTAAGTTCTTGGGTACAAGGAATAGCTCACCAGGTGCTCCCCCCTTTCCTTGCTGAAAAGTTCTCCACAAGCAGCAGTTCTTCTGCCAGCTTATTCATCTCTGCACTGTCAACACTTCCAAGGATGTTTCATGCAAAACTCTTAGAAGTATTTCATTTAAATTAAAAAGAAGCAAATTTAAAGATGTCTCCATCTTTGAACTGGGCAAGTATTTACACTTCTTTTTATTAAGGAAAATTCCTTAGAATTGTCTATTTTTTATATGTCTATATAATTGACAATTCCAAAAGAATTGTCTAGGGTCTAATATCTTGTATTTATTATGGGTTTACTGATCAAGGAAGCTGAATCTGTTCCCTGTATTTAGCTGGTGTCAGGACCTATGACCGGATACACTAGGCACATTAAATTAAAACAAAGCAACTGTGCTCATAGCTGCAAAAAGCATCTGACTGACACTGCAGAAGACTAACATCAAGAAACAACAGCATGGCAGAAGGGGCTCGCACACCTTGCATTAAGCAGGTGTTAGGATCCACGGATCCTAACCTATGAGGATTCCTGATCACAGGCTGGGAACGCTCAGCCTCCAGCCTTGCTGCTGGCAGAGACTCGGAGAAGCAGCAGGACCGCTTCTTGTGCCTTTGCTAATGTACTGCGTGACCTGGAAGCAGGCTGAAACTTCTGTACGTTTCCGTCTTTTTCTATTTAAATAATGAGTTGGGGGGCTAGAGTTAGTTCTAGTCACAAACACACCTCATTCGCTAGCACTATGGAAACCTGCTCTTGGAACGATCCTTTTACACCAACGTGCAATAAACCATTTTACAATCCAACACGAGGATAAGGATAATGGCATTTTTCCCCTTTATCCAGTTCCTGATTATGACTTGCTTAAGCCAAAAACTAGACAAGGAAAAGCATTATCAACACATGCTATACCCCACAGTAAGAGAGGCAGCACACAGCTACGTAAAATTTGTTCTCAGCAGAAATGAATAAAGAAAAAAAGAAGGTGGCATCACTTGTATGAGACAACTTACCACTCGTTTTTCCCGAAAATCTATCCCTACTGTCGTGATGAATTTTGGATTAAATTTGTTATCAGTGTATCTGTACAGGAACGTTGTTTTTCCAACCCCAGAGTCTCCGAGGGCCAGGAGTTTGATCAGATAATCATAGTCTCCATCAGTCATAGTGCTAATTTTTAGGAACCTATGTAAAGAGAAGAGGAAAAAAAAAATACATTATTTAATGATAACAGCTCCCTGCCCTTCTGCTTGTTTTTGCCTCGTTTCTATTTTTGTTCCTTGAAACGCTGCTGCCTGTGGTCAGAGTTGAAAGTTGTGTTAGTGTATTTTGAAAAAGGCTAATACAATGCGGCAGTGAAACTCTCCATTCCAGTTCAGGTGCCAGGAGACAATACAACTTACACTTTCAATTTCCTAAATAAATAAAATTGAAACTCGGAATGATACAGTTTCAGACAAAAAGATTATTTTTGTTCGGAGGACGACAGTAAGAGCTATATTGTACAGAGCTATGAAACCTAGGGCTAAATCCTTCTAAGTATTTTATTATGAGTTTGAAGTAGTGCAGAAACAGGAGTGAAAAGGAAACTCAGACGTGCTCTCGGGGCTCAAGCTCTAACGGGTATTATCTGGGCTACATATTTCTATCCTGAAAGAAATATTTTTTTCCCCCTAAGAGAACTAATTAAAAAAAAGCCGAGTAAGCAATTATCCCAGGGCCACCGTTACTAAAAGGAAAGAGCTCCAACGCAGCTTCCTCTCCAGTACAACCAGATGAACCCACAGCTGCCTTGTTCTGTGAAGCACACGACTAAACCCACCCCCTCATCAAACGCTGCAGATTAATTGGAGTGAAGAAGAAAGAAAAGCAGATGGCAAGCCCACTGCCTGGGTTCGGCTCCGTGCCTCGGCTAAGCTGCTGCTTACACACCTCGGCAGCACTTCCAGGCTCTTTTCTGTATCTAGCAGTGACCAGGAGCAGCGCAGCCTCCCTCATTAAGCACTTGTAAAACAAATATATGCGTCAGAAAGTAATGAAAATTTGCAGAAAGAAGGAAATATTTATCTTACTTATCTGGGCTGCCACACAGCCCAGGCAGGAGCTCCTGGAACAAAGCGCATGGCACAGAAATTATTTCGGGAGTGGGAGGGGGGGGGCATTTCATGACCCCACATGGCAGTTCCCAGTTCCCAGCAGATTTGCTGAGTCAAGTGACCAGCGTATTTGGGAGGAAAAGCCAGGTACCAAGGAGGGACAGTTCTCCTGCGTTTTCTTCTACTTTGGTCTTTTCTCGGTTGGCCAAC
>JAVJGJ010000054.1:1532818-1544442 GCA_035590215.1 Microhierax caerulescens
GGAGGGACAGTTCTCCTGTGTTTTCTTCTACTTTGGTCTTTTCTTGGTTGGCCAACGCAACTGAGCACCCGTGTTCAAGGTCACTTGGGCTCCCGCCAAGAGAAATGGTCATCCTCCATCAGAAGAAGGACACATCATCTGCTAGCCCAACCTCCTTCAAGAACCACATCATGGACAGCCGGCTCGAGCAGAGCACCTTCATCAAATTACCTGCCAGCCTGGCCAAGCCTTCACCCAGAGGAGCACAGCCTTTCTCCAACAGCACTGCTTCCCCCCAGCAGGGTTTTTATTATTTCAAGCTCAAGGGGAGCGTTGTATTACCCTAAACCTCCCATTAATGTAGTTAATTTGTTCACATTTGCTAGGAAGCTGTCCAGAAGGAAAGGGGACCGATGTAAGAAACAGAACGCCAAAGTGTTTATTCACATGTACGAAACGCCCTGATGATGAGAAAACTGGATTCATATGAAACACCACCTAGTTTACATCCTCACTTACCTTGTTCTCAACAGAATTTAAGCCTTTGCTTTTTTCCAAACATCTTGCTAATCCTTAGCATGGATGAACAGCCATCCCATTCGGATCTCTATGCCGAGACTAATTACTGTGGTATGAGAGCAGGAGGCCCTGGGCCATACCCCATTTATAAAACCGCTGCTTGTTTCAGTACAAGACCTTAATTTCCATCAGAATAAAACCCACCTTTCTCAGCATTTAAATTAGCAAATACTGACCTGCTTTGACTAAAATAGTGAACTAAGCCCGTTCTGATTATCCTGCGTTTCAACAGCTTGAAGGATAAAAAAAGCTGGCTGCGTACTGAGCAGTTTCATTGTATGTGATTTATACCTTTGACAGATATAGAGCCACCCAGAGAGGCGGGCCAAGCTTTTGAGAAATTCATTTTCTGATGATAAAGGTTTTAACGGATCTAGAGAAAAAGGCCCTTGATCTGACAGCGCTGCTCTGCCTTGCACTGCCTTTGGTCTGCGCCGGGCAGCGGAAGGGCAGAGCACCAACACGGCAGCTTCACAGAAATTCATTCAGGGCTTTTAATCCATTCCAGGATATCCCAAATTTACAACAAAGCTCCACTGAGCAAAAGTAATTGCTCCCCAGAAGTCTGAGGAATCATCAAAATCAAAGTATTTCTGATCAATGCAGTAACTGTTCTTTAGGCATTTCCTTCAATAAATCTGAAAAAGAAAGGTATCTTGGGAGATGACTCCCCCCAAATGTTTGACTATTAATACAATGTATTAATTTGGGATTAAATGCTATCCCAAAAATCCATGTTCTCTGCAAGCTGAAGTTCAGCACCTCCTCGCTGTGCAAACGTGCAAAGCAGAATAATCAGAATTAACCAGCCCTTTAAATGCTGAGTAAAATATACATCAGACCAGGATGATTAAAACCCTATTTTTTGTAAAGCTGTCACGAGAAGGCAACTGGCACTCCTATTCCCCGGCACTGGCTGCTTTTCCAGAAATTCCTGCCCGTTTGCACCACGGGTTGCAGACGTGTTGCAGCCTCTCCCAGCCCGGCGCTAGCCAAGGCAGTGGCCCCTGCCACCCGGAGCCTGGGAACTGGCCTCTTTCCGCAAGGTGACTCCGACTGCGCTCTCATTCTCTGTACCGTGTAGGAAAGTCAGTCATCGGTTGGACAAAGAAATTTTATTCCTTCAGATTTTAAGCTGAAGCCACCAAATTGTTTTCCTCTCTTTGACCAGCTACGCGACGGAGACAGGAGCACAAAAACCTGGGTGTGGGGACAGCTTGATGGACCAGACCGATCCAGTCCCAGCACGCTGCCATTACTGGTTTACCACTTCCAAATCGCTGTAGTAGAGCAAACAAAGTTCTTGTTCCACAGGAAATCCGAGCATTCAGATTTTAATTTCATTTAGAACAAAAGAGTTAAAATTACCAATAATTATTCTTAGATGAACAACTAAGTGCGCTTTTAAGCATGTCTACAATCAACTGAATTTGAAAGTTCTGAATGTTTCATCTTGTTTCATGACAAATGTTAACTTGAACGGTACGTACAGCTGGAGTATAAAAATCATACACCATACCTGAAACAAAGCAAAATTCTTCAGGGAAGGAGGTTTGGTGTTCTTACAGAAAAGAGACTATTTCAAGAGAATTTCTTCCAGCAAAAAAATCTGAAAAACCACTTCAGAATTTTGCTATTAAGAGATTATTAACCAGCCATTTTTTAATTAAAATTGCAATATACTTTATTCAACTCTAATTCTAAATGGCTCGATATACTGAGCTGCTGAAAAGAAATACCCTTGGGCTGTAAGGCAAAAGCCTTGTACTGCTAAACCAAGGCAACTCAAGCGCCGATTTCCGTGACGACATTGAAAAAACACCCCTGTGCCTGGAACCTTCACTTCCAAGTCCTCACCGTCCTAGAGCATCTCAACGGACTTGAAGCTGTAACACCAGCAGCGGTGACTCATTTTGCCGTGACTGCATCCCCACCACAGACCGCCAGCAGTCAGAGCAGGCAGAGCAGCCACAACAGCGAGGTCTCCCCGGCCAGTCGTCCCGCAGGGCTCAGCAACCGGCGAGCGCCCACACAGACCAAACCCAATGCAATCTCACCCTCCAATTCTGTAGTTCGTGCCGTCCCTCTAACACCACCTCGCTGATTAAGCTTTATAAAAATGCAAAGAGCCCTCCTGACCATCCCTCCCAACCCTCTCTGCCAACATGGCCAACAGCCACAAGATGATAAATGTGACGTTCTGACGCTGTTCTTCCAGTCTGTGCATCTAGACTGAGCCTGATTTAAAAAACACTCAACTGCTTTCTTGGCAGACAAGATTCCCATCTAGATCAGAAGCAGCATCTTGTTTCTTGATTGATTATTTTGTTCCATCCCTATTTAATGTTCTCTTAACTACAGCGCGAGAGATCATTTAAAATCTGGCACTTGTCAACAGATACCCCAGAGAATATTTTCTTGATAGAGAAATACGGCTTCACATAAACCAACCAAACCTTAAGACATTCAGCTACAGCCTACAGGGAGAGGAAAATCTCCTCCTCGGGCGCCGTGCCTTTGCTCCGCGGCTCTGTACCCATGGCACAGAGCAAACACGCTGCGGTGCAGCCCACCGCACCCGGCTCGGCATGCCCACAGCACCTCCAAAGAGGGGACAGGAGGGTGCCAGTCCTTTGCACATCCATCCATCACCCCTCCACCTGGCAGAGCGGCCTCGGCACGGGTCAGCAGCTCTCTCTGATGAAACGCTGAACTCCGCTCCAGGAGATCCACCCCAGCACACAGAGAAGGCTACGGAGGAGAAAAGTTGTAAGTCTGGTTTTCTTCTTCCATTCATAGTGTGTTCCTTAAAAACGGGGAGAAAGGCAATTCATTGAACTCTAAGTTGCTTTTGAAACAAATTTCTTTTGGCTGGGAATAAACTGCAGAAAAACGGTTTCAATGCAGAAATTCTTTTTCATCTCAAGATGCCCACATGCACATCAAAAATAAATGAAGCAGGCTAAAATTCCGATGAACCTCACCTCAAAACACAGCCTGTTAGTCATACTTTTAGCCTCTCAGAATTGGAAAAGACTGAAAAATTTTAAAACTTCTAGAATTCAAACCTTGCAGATTTTTAAATTTTCATAGACTTTCCTAATCAAATAAGACTATCTACTACATTTTCTGATAACACATTTCCTCATTAACGAGAGAGTTGTTGAAAGGAGTTCAACAAGTACAGAAGTAGCTAACGGGGAAAGTCAGCTCCAGAAAAGAAGATTTTATTTCCCTTGACACACTACTAGTTAAAAGTCCAAGAAACAAAAATCTTGTACCAATAGCAGTAGCTCTAGAAAACGCAGGATATCACAGCGCAGGTACTGTACCAGCAGCTGGTCAGCAAGAGATTCGCTCCCTCTGCAGCAAAATAAATCGGCGCTGCTACTATTCACCCAAGCTGCTTTTTTTTAAACGTTGAAACAATAACCCCAAACCCAGTGCTGTCCTGAAGGCCAGCTCAGGGGTGACCGTAGCAAAGGACAACGCACAGACGTAGCGACTGACCCTTACCCAACTCGGCAAACCCTGAACAGACTGGGGGAAGGCGACACCAGCAAGCTCTGCGCTCCCCACCGCGGTGGGCGTTGGGAGACCGGCTGCTCCCCTCTGATTCTACCACAATGAGGCCAGAGCCTGACTCCTCCAGTGCCACCAAGACCTCCACCAGTTCTCCTTTTGACAGCCTCTGGTCCCTAGAAATGTCATCGGCCGGCACAAATTTGATATGCAAATAAAACACAATTCTGTTCCAAGAGTCCAGCGACGGCCTAATAGGCCAAATAACACTAAAAACCTACAAACTGATCCTGTTCAACTTTCTTTGTGGCATGGCACGAGCCATCATGCCCCAGGCCATGGGAGGACATGCCTAAGCACAGGCAAAGGTACTGGATTACATGAAGATGACCCACAGGATTGCCCAGAATGACTGTGGCACCATCCTTTCACGCCAGAGATCCCATGCCTGGATCCCTTCGAGGTCAGAAACTCAAAGCAGGTGAGAAGGACATTTACCATCAACATGTGGCACGCAGAGAGATGACCCCAACACCAACTTATGGTTGAAAAATACTTGGGAAAGGGCCCGAGAGACAGGTGGGCATTGACCAAGTTTAGCACAGCACCACCAAGAAGACACATTCTCATCCCCAAGCATTCCACAGACGTATCATTAATTTTCTGATAAACAAAGAGCTGCGTGGAGACTTCCAACGAAGAAAGGAGCAGAGAACTAGGCAAAGCTCATCTGTGGGAGGACAGGCTGCCTGCTAGGTTTCCTGTTAAGAGTCACTTCTCGGAGATGAAAAACCACCGACCGCAGCAGGTTCCTGCTGGAAATCAGAGTCACCACGTAAAGAGAGTTCTAAAATGCATTATTTCTCGCTCTGTCTCTCCTCCTAAAGAAATCACACAGGCTGTAGCAGGAAGACATCCCAAGATCGACCTGGATGTGTCTGGTCTTTGAAGCTCTTCAGCTACGTCCTTTGACTAGAAAGACAAAGCGCTGCAGCACAAACAGAAAGCCTCCCCTGGTCTTCTGCAGGAACACCAGAAAAATTCCTTTTCTTTCATCCTCAAGATTGTGACTGTCATTAACTCTACCACAGCCACAACTAGTACAGTGAAGAACCAAACTAGTTCCCTGTCACCCTCAAAACCTCACAACCTGTTACTCTCTTGCTGTAGGACACGTCTCGCCAATGCAGCACCCAAGAGAGAATCCCACGCCAACAGATTATTAACATCAAACTTGTTAACACAGTCATGTTAGACACTTCTTCCCTAGCAGAGAACATACAGGACCATCTGCAATGCAAGTGGAACAGAGAGAGGATTAAACTGAAGAGTGTATTACCAGAAAGTAGCCTCACAAGTCCTTCCCATGGGGGAGAAAGACAGGACGTAGGAAAGGTAAGATAAAATTCCATCTGGTCGTCCCACCACCACGCTGTAATTTGCCTGCAATCATCTGTTGAAAAAGCAGAGTCTCACAGCTGCCAAGTAAATGGCCCACAATGATCTAAACATTATTTTCCCTCGAAACCCAAACAACTCACTGGAGCTACATTGAGATGAAATTAAAGCTGGCTTCTCTGCTCAAAATCAGGCATACACAAGAGTTTCCGTATAGGAGCTGTGAGCAACAATATGTAACAAATGTGGCATTGGTGTGAAAGAAATGATCTTTCCTCATTTTCTTCCTTACAGTGGAAAGCCCCAGAGGACCAGACGGATGCTTTCTGGCACGGACGTCTCATGGCATTTGAGTACAGACAGCTTCAGGCTTCAGTATGTAAAAGACTCTTGGCAAGCCACAGCCACACACTACTCTCTTTTAGTAAGCCAGGATATCCTTTTTAATAGAGAAAGAAATATATACAGAACAGACTGCATTTTAGAAGTTCTTCAAATTCACAGACTTTCAGCCTTCACCCATTTGAACACAGGCTGAATGTAACTCCACAGGTAAGAAGGTGAGTTCGTTAGGACGCTCCTCGCTCCTCACAGCCACACGTGCCCTGCGAAGGAGCCATCAGACTTCCACTTTAAATTCTCCTTCAACTCATGAGAAGCCCACAGTGAGCGTTCACACAAGGAAAAAAACAGTAACATCTCCAAACGCCGCTTTCTAAATAGCTGGGTAAACACCAGGCATTCCCTAAGAACTCACTCACATCGCCGTACATCCCACTGGTATTATCCAGGATAAACCAAGCAGCACACGCTCAGTGACCCACATCCATCCGTGTTTTCTATCCACATATCCACACCTTTTGGCATCCTCTTCTCACGCGGCGTGCTCTGCTACCTAAAGCAAGTTGTACTGGGAGGGAAGAGCAGCGCTGGAGCCCTTCCGTTCCAGTTGATGTAGTGTCACTGCATAAACTCTCACTACGTACATACACAGCATATATATTTACATTTGTGTAGGCAAGGCAGAAGCGTAATTCAGTCACTGTCAGTACTAATCTATATGAAAAATACAAGCAATACGAAAAGGAAAAGGCCGGGGCCGCACCCAACCGTTACCAGAAGCTGTTATGACACTTCCCCAGTGCTTTTTTCCTCTGGGTCAAACACCTAGCACAAGACGAGTTATAACACAAGTGACCGTGCACATTTTCCCCTATTTCACCATTTCAAAAACCTGCTTGGTAAGTTTAGAAATTAGTTGTGGGTTGACCATGCCACAGCAGGTCTGTATTTAGCACGTAATCCAGTCTATCACGCTTGATTGACTACACAAATATAACCATGCTATTGACCAGAAAATAATGATAATTTACAAAATACCTGCAAAATATACAGGCCCAAAATGGATTTTGCAAAAGGCAGCAGAATCCTGCCAGTGCAAAATAACCCAGATGGCAAATACTCCTACCTTTCATTCACACTTTGAAAAGGAAAACAAGCACTGTCATTAATAGCATTTCAAGGAATGTATTCAAGAAGGAAGAATGCCAGCGTGAGGAAGTTCCAGTGGCTCACTGAAAAAAAATCTCATCAAATACATATAAACCATGTAACTCCCTTCGAGGGAGTCCAAAAGCTGTAGGAGGATTGGCTGCACATAGGGAAGTACCCCTGGTTAAACAGGAGAGAAGGGAGGTATCGGGATTCCTGTCACAAGCGCAGGGTCGCTTCCCACCCCACCGACAGCCCAACACGCTGTGGATTCCAGGAGAGACGTCGAGTAGCTCCCCGCTGACTTGCTGTTTAAACCCTCCAAGTCTGTCCTGCTCTTTTGAAGGCAGGCGAAGCCTACCATTCATTATGTTACTTATCTGTCTGTGTGTCAGGGGGAAAAAAAAATCTATGAAAATTTATGAGCTAATGTAGTTATCTGAAAGACATGAAGTGGGCTAGACTTCCCTTTTAACTGCAGAAGCATGGTATCATTATCCATACTTCATCTCTCCCTGACCTTATCAAACTCATGTTTTGAATCCAAAACTCATCATAATTCCTTTGTAAAACTCCTTTGACAAAGCCCAGCCTTAGCCGCTAAGCACACGACTACCACACTGTTTTTCTGCAGATCTCTGTTTAAATTTAGGAACCCTGATATGCTGATGAAGACTCCAAACTGGATGATTCCATCTAAAAGACCTGAACATTTGCCAGCTACTCATGTTTTTTCTAATACTGCCGTTCTTCTTGCCTATGTGAATCAATATGGGCAATGAACAGTTACCAACAGAGTAAAGAGCAAGGGGGTGGAAGGAGGAGAGTCAACTTCACAGCTTAAAAAGCCTGTCCTGGTAGTTGGGGCTGTCCTCCAACGGTTTGAAACAGCATCATTCCACTAACCAGTTACGCTGGTTTACAGTTAGTCAGCCCAAAGCCGGCCAATACAGCTCAATTTTGTAACCCAAAGTATCTTTGGAAGCAGCAGAAGAACACAGGGCTGACCACAATCAGCCAGGGGCCATCGTTAGCACTCTAACAGATCCCCCAGTCAACCCGAACTTGTCTTTTGGAGCATCTTCATAAGGAAGTATCTAATGGAAAGCCTAAATCATGATTAAGACTAGGAGAGTTTCCGTCTTGTGCTGCCTACAGATAATGGGCTGTATGTCTAGTAAAGGGGAAATAAAAATTAAAAAAAAAAAAAAAAAAAAAAAAAAAAAAAGCGAAGCACAGCCATACCCATACCAGTTTGGGAATGGACAAACTCCCTGACAAAAAGAGTACATCATTTTACAGCGATTAAAAGGCAAAGTTCCTATTACAGTAGTTTAAGCTGGGTGCACCCTTGACAGGTCTGTAGTTCTACACATCGCTGCTTTTCCCAAATCTTTGGGCTACTTTTTCAGTTTCTTTAAAGCCAAACCTCCATCAGGGTGGCAAACTCATTTTGCTGTATCCCAGCCCTGTGCAGGGGCTCACCTAGAAAGCTTTTCCATAGCTGAAGTGCAGCTTTATACAGTTCTCTCAGACCCTAAAGGGCGAGAGACTGGCCCTGCTGTTTGCACACTCAGCTCACACCTGACCCCAGGGAGTGCTATTACAGGTAAATACATTTGCTTGCACTTCATCCAAAGCCCCTCCACAATTCTCAAAGCAGTTTCCCTTTTGCTGTCAAGACAGGTAAAGAAATTTTTGGCATAACTGAAAATTAATGCCTTTTGCTCCATATTACTTCGGAAAGCTCTAACGTCTGGAGTGTCCCTTTAAATGATCTCTGCAATAATCGTTAGCTACGATAGCAGCTACACCTCCCTCCACACAGCAAGGCAGATTTCCACTCCCTACACCATTCTGTTTAAATAAAAATTTACAACAGCGATCAGAATGGTTTGGCTTATCAAATCATCTGATCCCATTTATCGTGGCTCTTTAAGGACTGCAAATTGTAAAGAAGGCTCCTCGAGATAGTAAGTCATTAGTTCTAACAAGCTAATGGCTATTATACATTTAAATCACTTATTTTGAAACAGTAAATCATTTCTTCTTTCTGCAGCAGACAATCTTAAGTGAACACTGAAGCAATCTGATTATTCCATGAAAGGCTTTAGAATTAAAGTCTATTGTACAGCTCAGGCACAGATCAGTTATCCCAGAAGTTTTAACCCCTTAAAGCTGGAGAGAGAACAGTTCTTGCTCTCTTCCAGCTGAGGCTGTACTGGAGAGGAGAAAGGTCTTTTCATGCCACTCTTCTCAACTCCCCGTGATGCTCCTCCTGGGATATCACTCGTGCCCGTGCCCGTGCCCATGCCGCTGCCGGCAAGCTTCCCAGGGTGTGCTCCTCCTTCCTGCACCAGTGGCCTTCTGCTCACATGAGGACATGGCAGGCAGACACCAGAAACACCACCTCCGAAGTTCTCACAGTAGCTGGTTCTCCTCCTCTCTCTCGAGCCAGCCCTACCTGTCCCACCCCGGTAACGCCAGCCCTGCCTGTCCCGTGCCGGGAGGGGACACGGGGTTTTAGGGGCAGACAAGCAAATGAAAGGTTTTGAGGGCAAGAATGAGGAGTGAATGAGGAGCTGCCACAAGCAAGATTAGCAATGAGTTTTACCACTCTAAGCTAGGGGAATTAGCCAGTTCTTAAAAGATTCAAAAAGGAAAAGTAGACCTTAAAGCTCCTTTCCTGATACAAAATTTCAAGATTACGTTACACTTTCTGTCAGGCATTTCAGAGAATTATCCATTGCCTGACAAACCTGCTGTGGTTTTGATCACAGATGCCTATTTCCACGCTGTCTGGCCGTTTCATAACGCTGCATTAACTAGAGCACAGTGCAGGGAATATCACAGCAGGGAGTGCTCAGCTGCAGGCACCGGGTCACGCTTTATCTCCGCTGCCGGACACGAGGACCTCCGCCCAAGCCAGCAACCACACCTGGGGGTGACAGGGGGAAAAGGACCGATTGCCACGCTCCAACTTTTTTCCTACCACCACCCTAATCAAAGCCAGACCTGCTGCATTATGCTACTGACCATGTTGCTTCCCCATGTCACATTTCAACACGCGAAATGCAAAACACAGACTTGCTGCTGAATTAATTCTGGGCTGGTTTGTTTCTCAATGAAAGAAAGAGCAAAACCAACGCTTCTGTGGGAACCAGCGTAACATATACTTACAGTCGCCTATGCAGCAGTTCTGAAGCCAAATACCTACCCCATGCTAACAGGAAAATCAGCTTGGAAAATTGAGGCTGCAGTGCATGAACAGTGAGAGAAGAACAGCTACTCCCAGGAAAAAAAAACCAAACCCAAAAACCAAAACACAAGAAACAACCCTAAACCCAAAAAACAAAGCTATCCAGTTCTTACAAATGCAAATTCAGACTTTCAGCAGGCAAGGCCTGCAGACACACAGGTAAGCAGCATACAACTGTATTTTGTGACGTGCTCTCAAGGGCAGTATATTTTTTCGAGATGCTATTACGCCAGCTTTACACAGTGACAGCATGTATTTCAGTAACGACCAGGTTGTGATATGTCAGCCTTAGCAGTTTCTAGGCACACTCTAAGGGAGCATGTTGCTACTCCCCAGTTCACACATTTTAGCAGGCTGCAATATATTGCTGTTTCTTTGAAGGCAAAAATAAGCACCACACCATGAGAGCTGTCGTTTTTCTCTGCAGCTGTTCAAACTTCCCTAGCACCATGTTTTAACAGAGCTTTCCAACAACGCTGTGTGCAAAACTGCCAACAGTGCCTTCTTGCGCATTTACTTATAACACCCCATCTTGAGAACTTCACACACAGCCAAAACCCACCAGATTTGTTGAGAAGAGTTTTTCAGCATGGGAAAACTGTTTCTCCTTTGAGTCAAAGTCTGATTAAAGAACTGAAAGAGGAGTCACACTCTCTCTCACTGGTGTGAATTAGCATAACTCCAAGACTCAGGCCTTTTTTCCCCAATATGCCTGCAAGTATGCAATTCATTTTACCTTTGGCAATTTTTTAATTTTTTATTTTTTGCCTACGGCCCACAGGGCACAGAACTACTTGAAAATAACTTTTTATAATAGACTTCAGAAGAGGCAAACTATTTCTCTGCTACTCTGTGTACCTGCCTTTCTCCTCCTGCCACAGCTACTCGCAAAGACGCTTCAGTTAAACTCTGCAGAACTTGTGCTCCGCTACGGACTTAAGGACCAAATCCGTTTCCATGATCCCTGGAAAGTCCGTATAAATGCACGGAAGAAGCCTCTCCACCGTAATCTGATCTATGAGGTATAAAAGTGTATTAACCACACATTGACATGACAATACTGTTCATGGTGTTTCTGAACCAGCTTTCTTTTTCTAATCTTTTTTTTTTTTTTTTTAATGAAAAAGCACGCTCTCCTCCCGTCTCAGCTGATCTCTTTATATACTTCATATCATATTCTTATCTCATTCCTCCACCCGAATTAAGGCGCGACAGCAGATGCTGCGCCGTGAACCCCTGCTGCCTGCTCACAGAGGAGCTATTCCCGGGTAACTATCGTTGGATATTATGGAATTATGGAATTAATTATGGAATTAGCACCGTGCTACGACACCCCCCCCCCCCCGCATCGCTCGTTGACACACGTCCCTCACCGGCCCACGGTCAGGGCTCTGAC
>JAVJGJ010000054.1:1544950-1569017 GCA_035590215.1 Microhierax caerulescens
CTCCTGCTGAGGGAAGCCCCCGCCGCCGGCCCGCCCCGCCGGGCGCTGAGGGGAGCCCTCCGGCGGGGAGCGCGGGACGCAGCGCGGCCGGCCGAGGCCCTGGCAGGCCGGGAGGACGAAGGGGTCTCAGGGTGGACCCCCCTTCCGTGCCTGCCCCTCAAGCCAGCCACCTTCCCGCCGTCCCCTCAGGGGCCTGAGCGGCGCCTTGGCTCTGAGGGGGAGTCCCAGGCCGCAGCCCGTGCCCTGCCACCGGCTCCACGGGCCTTCAGGTGCCCCCAGCCCGCAGGTGTTAGCACCCTTCCCCGGGGTGCGCCTGGCCCGAGCCGCGGCCCAGGGCAGCTGTAACCGATCACCCGCCGAACCCTCGGGGAAGGCCGCTTAAAGGGATTCTTTCCACACCTTTGCTAACTCGAGTTATTTCATCTTTTTCCCTGCAATCCACCTCCTGGGTCTCAAAACTCACCGTGAGGCGGTTGGCCCGTGGGGTTGTGTTTCAAACCGGGCCGCTCCTCAGCACCCCAGCGCTGCGAGGCCCGAGCGATGCGGCTGCGGGGGCTTGTCCGCTAACCCCGTCGCTCTGTGCTGCTGCAAAAAAAAATACCTCGCAGTATTTCATAGTAAAGCACAGCTTTTCCTGAAGCAGTTCCACACAACAATCCTAGGACTGGAGTACTTTCCGTGAGCTCATCCAGTCCAGCAGCACAGTGATAACCGTTTCTGCTATAGGCTTGTATATTCTACTACGGGAGCGTAACTCTTTACCCCAGCTTGAAACTAATCTCCTGTCTCCATTGCAGAGCTCTTGAGGCTGGGAGAGATGCTCCTAGTACTGCACGTTGCTCTTTTTTGTAGTTTGCACTACACTGCTGATAACTGGCACATAGTACTAGCGTAGTTTGGCCCTAAAATATCTGCTTTAAAAATAAGAACGCAATAGGCAGAAGAGGGAGTGAGAACAGCACACAGAAAAATCAGGGCCGGTGTTACCCTGTGTACCTGTTTTGGCAAGGTTATAGCACATTGCAAAGCCCTTGCGTGGCAGAGCTGCACGTTCAGAGCCAGTTCTAATAAATTCACTCAAATCCTTGGACATGTCACAGTTTCAGCAGGGTGTGCTGTGAAGTTGTAACTTATAATTCCTCTTTCATGTGTCATTTCTTGTGTGTGCGAGGTTGTCGGTGAGGCGTGGTGAGGAATGCTGAGGTATATCACACTGGAAAAGTAGGTTGTTAGACACAACACGTCATCGGGGGAGGAAGAAAGAGCGGGATTTTGAGCTTTATACCCTACCTGAACAACTAGGAATCCTCTGCCTTTATTTTTTTCCATGTTGATTTCTGTGTGTCCAGAGATACCTGCAAAACTAGGGTAGCTGCAGGTAACATTTCATGATCCTGGGAGGGCAATCAGGCTGCAGATCCTGCGATTTCCAGCACTTAGAGCCACTTCGAGGTGTGCTTAAATGGTTTCTGCCCTTCCCTGGGGTTTGTTACTGGCCATGCTTCAAAACTACGTTGCCACTATCATGAGAAAAAGAGTTTTTCTGAACAGTTTTATCCTTTCAGCTGCATGGCTTACAAATAAACCTTCTTACCTATGGCGCACACATCCTTTTTTGAAAAATACTTTCCATGCAGCTCAGCTGGGAACAGCAATCATCAGTTTAAGAACAGTCAGACCAGTTGCCAGCATTAGCTGCTGCAACATTCGTAAATGGGTTATCACTGGCCTGTTGGTCTGTTTGCCCTTTTCCCCGCTGGTAAATGCCCTGTGCTCATAGACGGAGGAGATCAAACTGTTGGCAAACATTTCTTTGAGGCCTCACAGCTCAGAACTTCGCACCCACACAGTATCCGACAAATTGGCTTGCGATCAGCAGTGATTCAGTTTGGCCACACAGGCAATTAGTAGCTCTGCTGGTTGCCAGCTCTTTTTATATAACTGGAAATGTTTTGCTATGATGGACAGTTTCAGACAGAAGCATTTCTCTAAAGCCCTTGCAGTTCTTAGATAAGTTTTCTCTTTATCTCCTCTAGGCTGCTAAATGTTAAATAAAACTATGGGAGTTGTGTTTCTTATGGGTCCCTTAAATTAAAGGCAAATGTCTTAATCAGTAACCTCAGTTTCCTGCTTATTCCTCTCACAATTAAAATTCAGTGTTATTCACAAGAACAGGAAATGTGCATGGATCCTGTGCTTTCCCGATAGAGAAATTCCATGTGAAGCAGCAGTGATTAAACAAGTACTTTGCAGAATTATTAGAGAAGATAATACAAAATTAATAATGGCAGGGTGGTTTTTCCTGATACACTTTTTTTTTTTTTTTTTTTTTTTTTTAATAGCGGGCTGGGTCTGCTTTGGAAGGAGTAGCAGGATGTGGTATTTACGTTCCCTCTGATGAGCATATTTGCAGTAACTACAATATTGCACCACAATGAAAGCAAATATGTTATCTCACCTGTTCTCCTTGTGCCTGCAGCCGGGAATGAAGACCAGCTGGCAGCAGCTGCCCAGCTCCGCACAGCCTCACTCTTTTCCAGACATAAGGAAGAAGTGGCAGCCAACTCCCTGCCCCCCCCCCTTTTTTTTTTTCTTTTAATTATCTCAGAAAGTTATTTCTTATTCAATTTTTTTCGTTAAGGCCTGCTCTACTTGGGGCAGGGGGCAGGGCGGGGATCATTTTAACTATGTTTCCCAAAACTGGTGTATGTCTTTAAGTAAGCTGTCTTAAACCAGTTCTTGTGCCTCAGTCATGGTTTTTCACCAAGTATTAATAGCGTTATTTTTCATCTCACTAATGCAAGCTAAATTAGTGTACATTCAACCTCATGAAACTGCTACAAGCTTCTCATGGAAATGCACTCAATCTCCTTCAGTCTTGCCTAACTCAGCGTGAGGCTGTGAGGACTGGGGCACGCTGCTCGCTTAATGGCAGCCTGACGAGTCACACGCGTCAGGTAGGATTTGACAGAAATCTGGAATACTGGGGCAGGCGACCTGCCAAGTATGTGACCTGTTGTGGGGAGCCTGAACACACATCAGACTGCCCAGTGGTCCTCCAAAGAGCTGTCGGTAGCAGTTAGTGATATTTAATGAAAGCAGTCAGACACGGGTGCATCTGAACCGAGGAACGACAGTGTTGCTAGCATATTTCATATTCTTTCTCATCCTGTCCTCGACCAAGGTACTGCCTGAGTTGCCAAGATTCTATGAGGATAAACTTTATGTTTTAACTGGTGTCAAGCGTGTTTCTTCACCCTCTGTGCAAAAACCTCCCCCAGACCAGACTCACAAGCAGTAGTATAAGCCATTTGTAAAATGCTTATTTAGATTCACACATAGAAACTAGATACATGACCAAGATGAATCTGGAGCAAAC
This sequence comes from Microhierax caerulescens, assembly GCA_035590215.1. NCBI lineage: Eukaryota > Metazoa > Chordata > Aves > Falconiformes > Falconidae > Microhierax > Microhierax caerulescens. The sequence goes on from JAVJGJ010000054.1 coordinate 1,548,330, forward strand.
AGTTGACTTAATTACACAAGGCCAACAAGTTAATTACGTAAGGCACGTATTGCAGATTTACTTAGTAAGTCTTTAAATGTCTCTCCTACTCTCTCCCCTTCCTCCTCCACTTCTCTGCCACCCACATCCTCTCCCAGTTGTGCTGGGCATCCACAAATGGTCCAGATCTCCTATCGCCCCTTCCTCTGGTTCATGTGCTCGCTGGTTGTTGGACTAGATGATTGTTGTGGGTCTCTTCTAACTGGAATATTTAATTCAGTTCTATTCTATGTCTGCACTCGTACACAGAGCTCACCTCTTGGTGCTAGGCAGTAATTCCACTGAGCTCAACAAAACTTGATCGATTTATGCCGATAGGGTATTTAATCCATTACATTTTTCCTAAAATAATAATTTGGAAGAATACGCTCATATTTTCTGCGCCATGATTATCCAGAGACTAATTAGTTAAGCGTAAGAGGAAGGAACAAGGTTGATTGGAAACCATTATCCTCTTCTGCCCAAAATGAAGACAAAAAGAAAAGAAGTAATTATTTAGTTATTTACTGCAACTAAGTTTTTGGATCAAAATACATGTCTCACCTAGAAGGTTGACCCAGATATTTTTCAGACCCAGAAAATGTTATTTCCTGGAAAAAAACCCCACCATTGTCAAGGCCAGCAGAAAATGACCTTGACCCTTTCTGCCTAGTCAAAAATTCAATCTGCAATTGCGATTTACATCACTCTTTAAAATCAGACCTGGTACTTAACTTCAGAATGTGCCCGTTTTTCCTAATTCCCTGTGTTACAATGTTGTAAATATTTGATGTGCCCAACCATTCAGAAACAAAGCGGGATGGCTTTGATGTTGCAAAGACCGAGTATCGGCACCGAAATAACCATCTCCATCTGCATGTATTTATTCCCGGGGAAGAAAGCCGTATAGTAAAGCCCACCTTGAACTTCATCAGGTCCTTAATTCCGACTTGGTCTCCCGTTTCTCTCACTTGCTGCAGAAGCAGCAATTAGTAAGCACTGGCCAGTTGGAAATGTGATAATGTTCCTTTTCAGTACCTGGGGCTGTTGCATTAGGGAAAAATGCTCTAATTTGAACAGGCCTGTCTTATTATCTTAACTTCATTTGAGCTGATTTATAACAGCTTATCACACTGTGTCTGTGTGGGTTCCTTTTCCCTAAGTTTCCTCCGGACATTTGCATGTTATCTGCAGAAACATTACAAACCCGGACCAAAACACAACGGAGAAGTATTTCATGCATGTTTAAACTGCATCTCTTTTGAGCAAGCTGCTCTTGTGTTTCCGCAGAGCTAGCCGCAAATTTGCTTTAAAATTCTGTGGAATCACTTTTAGAAACTCAGAAAAACAGGCTGAAGGAAAACACCCAGCCTTGTGCAGCTCCCCCTCTCCCGCAGTGGTCTCCTGAGGCACCAGTCAGTGGCATAACTGCAGGATTTGCTATTGATTTGTGAACCAAGTTAATTAGCAACACTGGAAAGGAAGCTGCTGGTTTGCAGGGTGGATTTTCTGGGATGACAGGGAAAGCGGAGCCTCCCTGTGCGGACACAGGCTCGGGTCCCTGTGGCTCTGCCATCCTGGTCGGTGAGGCAGAGACTGACCCACGGGGCTAAAGGAGAGACAAGAAGGAAGACCAGGGTTTACCCCAGTAACCTGGATGATGATGATGATGATGTGCACTTCTGCAGCAGAAGGAAGCACTGCAAAAATCATTGCCCAAGATCTTTGCTAAAGTAAGGGCGAAAAAGGAGCCTCTAGCGAACCTATGCAAAGATATGCAGTGATAAGAATGGGATAATTCGATTTCAAAACGAGCCAGTGAAATGGCAGAAATATAGGTGAAAACCCCCATTTTCTGAACCAGTAGCTCAAAATTGTTTGCCCTAGTTCAAACAAAACGTATTTTTGCCCGGATGAAGCAGTAACGATGGTCAGGGAGATCAGGTCTACGCCCTGAACTACCAGAGGATGCGGCTGTGGAGATCTCATTTACCCATCTCGCAAGTCCACAGCGGGGATTCAAAGAGGGTGGCTTTGTGAGCCAGTCACAGAGGCAGAGGACAGGGGACATCTGGGGATGTGGCACCACATTCTGTACAATCTATCTCAGTCAGTGGTCACCACCAACAAACCCACCGAAGCAGCTTTGTGCAAGCCATCAGCTCCCTGAAATATTTCCATGTGCTCATACATCCTGTGTCCAGAATAGGAGATGGAAGACCTTTTAGCTTGGGATCACATTAAAAAATCTTTCTTTGTGCCAAAAGTGGCTCTTTTCTTATTACATGCAGCATAGTGAGTGCTAAAAAGCTCTGAATGAAATTAATCTGTAAAACCTGGAAACAGAGTGCTCCTTAATGCGCTAAGTGAGCCTGATTTGCTGGGTGCCAGAAAACAGCGTGGAGTGCCGAGAACGAGGCGTGCTTTATCACCGCTAAAAATTAATCTAACAAGATTTCCGTAAAATTACAACTCACTCAGAAAAGCTTCTGGATGTACTCTGGCTAATTAAACCCTGCGTGGTCGGAGAGGTGCGGGAAGCCTTGGCAAAGCAGAGCCAGCATCGCCGGGAGCCTGGTTGCTCCTGGCAGGTGCCTCTTGCTCCCCCCCTGCACCTTTCTCTTTAGAAACTGCCTGGGGAGAATAAAATTGATGCTCGATCCCAGCGGGAAACTGGAGCCAAGGGCTGTGCAATGTCCCCCAGCGTTGCCTGGGGAATGTCCAAGGGCTGGTCGGGGCAAAGTGCAACACCCAGTGGGGTCTAAAGCGCAGCTGGAACCTGAGCTCAGGCAGCTGAATTGTTCCCCCACATTGGAGCAGGAGGGGTCACAGAAACACATGGGTAGACACATGTCACGTCAGTGCTTCACAAGCACTTCATACCTAGTTTGGAGAAGAAACAGGTCATTTGGCCCAGAAGGAACAAATGTGGCCTAAGTGCTCCACAGCTTTGACTAGAAGTGGCTCTTCACATTTCAATGAAAGTAATAAAAATGCACCGTGGAGGCAATCAGCAGTGCAAATTCAAATCAGACTCATCGAGCCTTGTTAGCTGCTGCTCGGCATTGACCCAGTTGGGTCCCAGATGGCTTCTGCAGAGCCACTGCTGTGTGGAGATGCTGTGGTCCAGAGGGGCTGCTGGCCTGGGCATCCAAATGAGCTTGAATAGCTGCTCAGGCTCCGGCGAGCGTGGCAGACGTGCTGTGCATGCCGTGCTGGGGCTGCCGGTGGGCCCTGCGCGTGGTCGATTGCCACCCCGGCCATGCTCTAGCTTGCTCAACATCCTCCCCAGGCTGTTTGATTATTTCCCCTCTAACCATAAGCACTCTTATGCAAAGGATGCGAATGGGAGGAAATCAGGCTTTTCCGCATCATTCCCAGGCTCTGCCATGATCGCGTCTCTCATTCTGCATTTTCCTGCCTAGCCGAGGTCCCTCCGCTGTGGCAGCTGCCATGGTGCACTTCTATCAGGAGCAAAGTACAAACCGGTTGGTTTTGTGGAGAAACAAAATATCCCTCCGGTTGGAAAATATTCCTGCTTTTCCCTCGGTGCGGCACATGCCGGGGGGGTGTGTGTTCCTTCCCCAGGAGCAGAGCAGCAGGAGCAGGGGGGGCGCCGAGCCGCCCACGGTGCCTGCTCTTGAGTAGTGACTGAGGAATGGAAACCTTGAAAGACTCTGCGATCGTCGATCGGAGCCTGCTTTAAAGTATTTCAGTATCTATCCGAGCCTTTTATTAGTTTTTTCCTCTCTCTCGGCCTCTCTCTCTTCTTTTGGTTCGTTATTTGCAGGTCTCATGTATCAGCGCTTTCGCTGCCAGCGCCTGGAGCACAAACAGCGTGTGAGGCTTTACACAGGGCGATCCTGTTCTCTTTAGAAAGCCAATATCTTTTGTTTTCCATGGAAACAATCTGTCAGGATTTTATAATCTCGATCAGTGGTGAGAGGCTCGCTCGGCGCAGCTTAAGCCTCCTCCCTGCAAGAACTCGTAGCTCTAGATGCTGCGTTTTCTTCCTGTCTCTGATGTCTTCACAGGTTTGCATGCACCTGGTTTTAACTGGTAAAAGTTCCTTTTTGCTTCTTTTTTTGCTTTGAGGGGCTAATTCTCAGTGCTATACCTTGCAAGAAGAGAATTACAGGTTGGTTTTTTTTTTCTGAAAACAGAAAGTAATGTCTTGAGACGACTATGAACAAGAAAACAGTCTTTAATGTCAATGTTTAAACTGAAATTTCAGTGCTCTCCTTTTTAAAAAATATTTTTTGCTATTTGAAGTCTTTAAGGAGCCACATAGATGTTCATGGAAAAGAAATGTAAAGTTCAGGCACTCAAAATTACTGACTACTCATGAACTTTGAATTCTGTGTTGAATTGTGACAAGTTGCCACTCAAAAATTAATTGCCTTTGGGGAACTTAAAGGACATTACTTTGTATAACTTACCCAAAGACAAAGAGTTTTGAGGACTAGAAGCTCTAGCACGTGAACCAGGTTCAATTCCAAAACTGAATATTCCGAGCAGAATTTCTAATTGGCGAGCCACAAACCAAAACACGTTTCGCTGAAGAAGCGACGGCTCAAACAAGTTGGAGACCACACTGAATAGAGAATAGCTGCTGAAAAAAAAATCACCTTTTTTCTGTCCGGTTCACACGGAAAAAGGAAGGAGAGGTTGAGAGTGTGCCGCCCTGAACAGGGGTCCATGCTCTTGCCTTGGGCTCAGTGAGCAGCATCCCTGCAGATCCCATCTCGTCCTGCCTCCCCGCTGTACGTTACCGGTGGAGGATGAAGGATGCCTGAAAATGTCACCTACCTGTCCTCTGCTGGTCTTTGAGCATGGGCATTTAGTGCACATTTCTGCCATCCTTCTTCCCAGCAAGCACTGATGTCCCTGAATAACGCCATGTCCTGGCTATGAAGATTTTTAAAAGCCGTTTTAGAGAAGAGGAGATTTCTTCCTTACTTTGACTGAGACGTTTTCATCCCAGGGGGGATGGAGACAGCTATTCTTGCTGAATGTCCTCCCTGAATTGCCTATGAGCTGTGCTGCATGAGAGGCAGGAGGAGACATCATTCAGAACTGAAAGAGCATTTACCATGGTGTGCGATTACAAAAGAGTGGATTTAACCTTTTTTGCCCTGTAACCGTGTACCGTGCTTATTAGCCTTCCACTGGAAAAAAGAGGATGGTTATTTCTGTTCTAAACCAGTGCCACAATCGTGTTGTGAGTTACATCTGCTCGGTGGGACACTTTCCCGTTCTGATTAACAACCCTGAACCTGCTGCTCCTGGCAGCTCAGTCGAGCTGATCTCTGGGGTTTCAGGGTTTGTTCCCTTCTTGTAAAGGCAACAAGGAACTGCTTGGAATTTTTCTGGCAGAGATGTACAAAGGATTTGGGAAATCTGTTTTCTATCCTGCCTGCTGCTAGAAGTATTTTTAAACCTGTATTTCCCACCTTCGTGAGACGGTGCACAGGAACGTGCCAGCAGTCAGTCAGCAAGTCAGAACCACGTTTTTCCATAGACTACGGAAAAGGTCCATGGCAAATAGTTACGAAAAGACGGAATATTGTCAGAAGAGGTAAACTCGCTGCAGGGGTCATCAGCACCTCTGTTAGAAAACATGGTCTGTGAATGAAAACAGGCAGCAATTAGGTGGGTCCGGGGCTAGCTGGGGTAGGAAGCATCCCTGGGTGAGCATGGCCGTGTCACTGCATGGGGACACGGCCACTCGTCCCCGGCCATACGCAGCATCGCCGGCATCACCCCGTAGGTACATCCAGGGTGGCTGTCACAGCAGCCCAGGGCTTTCCCTGTGCAGCACCATGGCACGGGCATTGGTGGCTCCGACAGCTTCCCACCTTGGTGGCTGTAAGCAATTTTTGGTGGTCAGCTGAATGATTGTGTTGCACTAACTGCTCTCCTAAGCCTTCCAGCAAAGGTGAGGAAGAGATCTGAGGAAGCTTGCTCGGTCGTTTGGTTCCGCTGAACCAGGTCACTGCTGTGGGGCAGACCAAGAGGCTGAGAGCCGCAGACTGATGAAGGAGAAAAATGTAAAACTAGGTGGAAGTCACCTTATCCCTCCCTGGAGAAGCTGCGGGCGGGTTTCCTTATCACAGACCTTTGCTCTGCTGAGCTGAACCTGCTTCAATCTTTTAACCTATGTTGCAAAGTGGAGATGCCAGAAAGGACTATTCTAGGTGTCTCAGCCCAGTCCAGGTGACTCCCCACAAAATGGGAGTGGGAAAAGGTCCATGTCACTGCTTAAGCGCTTTGCATCCTCGCTGAAGTCTGTCTTTTGATGTCTCATGAGCTGAGGCAAATCCCAAGCCTCCGGGAGGTCACTAGATACCTGTGCATCCTACATCTTCAGCACAACTAAGCACCAGTCTGTAATTGCTGACCTCCTGGGAGTCCATGGACTATTTCTAAGGGACCATGAAGGATAACTGAGGAAAACCAGTCTAGTGGAAGCAAGCAGAAAGTAATGAAGCAATGTGTTCCCCCAAGGAAACATTGAGCTGAACAGATTGGATTCACCCCGTCAAGGGATCGATGTATCTCATCTCATCTTCGTCACCTGAGCCTCAAAGCAGGCTGAAACCAAAACGCTCAGTGCAAGCTCCTGCAGCAAAAACTAAAACCCACCAAGTTATTCTTAAAAATCACTCATGTTACTCACACAGCTGTGCAAGACTACCTTATTGTAGCGTGTAATCATTTTAGTAAATATATTAAAGTAGAAAAAAATTGAGATTTCTTAGCTGAGAAGAGAAAGATACTTCGAATCATAGAATGGTTCACTGCTAACATTAAATATTGGATAACCTCTGGAGAAAGAGTCGTTCTGCAAATTCTGTTCCAGGGGGCTGATCTGACCTGCACAGTGCCAGGCACTGTGGGAAGCCGGGATGCAACGTGGGTTTCTTACCCCCAGAGCAGCCTAGATAATAATCTACACCTTATAATCATGCAGAAATACCTTGTGAATATCAAAACCTTTTTTGTATAAGCAGGGGCTATTCTTTTTTAGGGCACACACTAAATTAAGAAATTGATAGTTGCTGTAATGGCACCAGGTTCTTTCAGGTACATTGGGCAATGCTGTCTGGAGTGCGCTGCGAAGAACAGACTGGGGATGCAAAGAGGGATTAGCGTTTGTACCTAAAAGAATATGGAAGCTCATTAAATTAAAAGCTGTATAATAGGGAATGTATATAATAGTGTTGTCTAGAAGAAAAGCAATTGTTTCAAACCAAGTTTTCCAGTTCCACAACCTACACCTATCACTAGTCATCTGCTTACAGAGGCAAGAGATGAAGGCTGTTTGTTGCCGTGTTAAGCAGACAGCAGAGTCTGCAGCCTCTGATGAACTGTCTGGGTTATTTTAAAATTTTAAACATGTGAGAATCGGTGATTTAACTGTAACGAAACAGAACTGGTTTCGTGCCGCCTCTGTCTTACAAGCGTTTTCCTTGCGATCTGCTCCTCCTCGTTCCCATGCAAATCCAGATTTGTCAGGTATCGCATTAGCAGCACAACCCTGTAAGCTACACTTTGCAGTTCCTGTAGAATTATCGGATATTTCCAGTGTAACCTATCCATTTTAGACCTATCAAAGAAGCAACGAAGCCTTGCAGAGAAGTGCTGAGCAGCACTAAAAGGCTGAGCTGCAGCAAGCATCCTCAAGGCCAGCCGGCGATGGCAGGGCTGGTGATGCTGCTCTTGAAGCAGAGAAGAGACAATAACAATTTGTCAAAGTCTTGTCAGTCGTGTCTATCAGATGAAGCGTTATTATCGTCCTGCCGTGACTCGAGGGCTCCTCTCTAACAGCTGAAGTGGAGGGTTCTGGCTGGGGACTCAGGACCACCGTGACGGTGCAGGAGCCCCTGGGCTGGCCCGATGTGTTATTGCACACGTGGTTAACGCCAACGCTTCGGGGCAGGGAGGGTTGGAAAGGGAGTGGGAGCAAAACGGAGACACACAGGGAGGAATCGGGGCTGCCACCCTGGGGAGGGCTGTGCCTGGGCAGGGCGAGTTTGGGCACTGGCTGCACGGCGGTGAGGCTGCTCCGTGAGGATGCTGCCGTGCAAAAAGGAATGAGTCTAAATGCCAGGCATCACCGGCTACAGAACCTGCGTTAGCACAGCCGCTTCCCAGGGAACACCATTACAGGACCACTTTTCAACAGCCACTCCACCCATTGGCAAGAAATTGGTTTTTTTCAGCTATTGTGGGACTTTCTCTAGCAGCAATAATCAATCTTTACTGTAACAAACATTGGCTGTAACTTGATTCAAAATATACCTGAAGAAATTCCAATAAGGCAGAGGGGGAAACTGCATTATGAAGATATCACAAAGTCTTCTTCAGAGGAGGAGCATCCACCCACGCAGGAGGCCTGAGCACACTGTGGCAAAGTAGGGGTGCAGCTCTGTGCATGCCCACCTGCCCCCCTCTCAAGAGCAGCATCGGCCTCTCTTGCTTCTCCCTGCTAACCCCAGGTCCCCAGTTGCCTGCTTCTGGGTCCCATGGGTCCCCCCTGGTTGGTGCATCTCGGTGTCTGGCTGCCGGCGCAGGTTATATCTGCCCTGGGAAATAACAGGTCCCCGGGGCAGCATCAGGCAAGAAATATTGATTCCATGACTTATAGTTATTTCCTCAGGCAGTTCCTCGAGGGAAGCATGTGAGGTAGTGCTGGGAGATTACAAAGCAGCCTCGATAACTGAAAGAAGCTCTGCAATTCAGTTTGATGCCCCTCCTTTAGATCAGAAAAATACTTTTCCCAAGTTAACCCCACGCGATACTCTTTGCTCTCACCACCCGTTTCTCTTGCGAAAGTTCTTGCACCAACCTGAACTCGAGGACACGAGCAGCCTGTGCAAGGTTTTGTAAATATTCCTGAGCTCTGGGGATGCTATTGCACTGAGGATGGCATCAGGCAGGCGGTGGTGGTACTCCTCTGTGCTGCCTCAGCCGGGAGCCCTGCCCTGGCCCCAACGCCTGCTCAGATGCCCGGGCATCGGGCAAAGCACTCATCGGCTCGCGGGCTGTGCCTCCCAAGGCACACACGAGCTGCTCGATGGCACAGCTTACCTGGCAGCAGCAGTGCTGCCTGCAGAGGAAGCCCCCTCCTACCTTTCCTCCCCCCCACTGGCACCTTTCTAAACAACCCAAAGCCACCCATTTCCACCTTGCAGCCTCAGCAACCCTCCCGCTGGGGTGAAGTAATAACCAGACCTGATCTGTGCTCAGGAATGTGCTCAGAGCAATATCAGTGCCTGTTATTTATTGCACATGATCCCAGTGGCATTTAATGGCTTTTTTTGTTTTGGGTTTTTTGGGGTTTTCTTTTGAGTTCTTTGAAATCTGATCAATTTTTAGCTTGGCATCTTTAATCTCTGCTGAGTGAGCCTTCAAGGATGCCCGATTTCCACTTGTGGGTTGCAGGGCTGTGGGGATGGTGCAGAGCAGGGCCAGCAGCCTGGGCTTGTGGTGCTGAGCCCGAGTGTTTGAGGATCTCTTTGGCTGGAATTTTTTTATTTTTTTTTATGTATGTGAAATTCGAAGTAGTTTTAGCCAAAACAGGGCATTTTGAAGAATACCCACTGGACAATTTGAGTGTAAAGTCTTCACCAGCAATCCAGTTCTTCTTAAAGCCACCTGGATTGCTTTAGACCCTGGGATGTCAGTGCCAAAACAAATAACTAAAAATAACAACTGAAAATCATGTTAAAACTCATGAGAGAACAGTACCCAAGACAAAAACATCTTCCAGGAAGATCTTGATGCTTTTCACTTCCAATCATTATTCCTATGTAATATCTCCATCCTCAAAACTGGTGGATATGAAGTAATTCCTGAATTTAGGTTACAAGAGCTGGTGTGAGAAGCCCCCCACGATCACATACTGGTCAACTTTTTCCTCTCTTCCTAAGTGAAGGTTGACCTGGAAGAACCATTTTGAACATACTTTTGAAGAACATACTTTTGGCAGCGTTGAGACACCAGGAGAAGCCCTCTAAGCCGAATGTCTGGACAAAGGGACAAGGTCCTGCACTGACCACTGACTCTGTCGTGCTGAAGTAGGATTTTTAGCTGAAGGCAAAGCCAGGCTGGAGGTGCTTAGCATCCTGGGGATCATGAAATTCATTAATCAGGATGAGTCTCCATGGCAGGAACGAGACGTGGCACGGGGATGGCGAGAAAAGCGCCTCGGCCAGTCCATGTGCACAGGGAAGGGAGGCAGGCTCCGAGGCAGAAATGAGCTATGCTCTTTATTTCCACAGCGATTTCAAGTATAAACAGCATCCCTTTTCACTGTGCACCATCTGCCTTGATGTAATTGCCACGAAGAAAGGATCGGTATCTTTTTTTAAAGTTGTGATCATTTTAACATCTACTATCTCAGAGCTGGCAAGTGATCTGCGTCCTCTGAGTCAGCCTGGTGGCACCCGTACGAGTTCCTGCTCCCTCATTTTACAATGTTTTACAAAAACTATCAAGCCAGGAGAGCACGAACAAAGCCTGCAGCAGGTTTCAGACAAGGAGGTCTCCTCACCGCTCCACCTCGGGCCACGGAGGCCAGGCAGGCGGAGAAAAGACTTGCATCTCTGTATTTTGCATTTACTGCTGCAACAAAGAGCTCACGCAACGTGGGCACACTCGTGTGCTCGGATTAGGTGATTGCACCAAAGCAGACGCAGCGATAGCCATAAAGCATTTGACTGTTAGAGGACAGTTAGAGAACCTGTGGATTTGCAGCCCAGTTTTAAATGTTTTACTGGGGTGGAGAGAACGGAGAGCGGTTCGTCATGCGAACAAAGAGCCGTATGCAGTACTCTGACAAACAGAAAACTTTAGGATTTATCTACAAAGTAAATGGGCACTTGTTATCTAGAATGATAAATCTCTGTTTACAGTGTAAATAATTTCTCCCTCCTACTCCAGTGCAAACTCATTGCCTGCAGAGCAGAATAGATGGTCCCAACCAGACCCCTTTACTGCTTTCCCCAAGTTTCTGTCTGGAAATTGCTGGGGAGGAACTTATAAAACAGGGGACATCTGGCAACAAAGCCTGATGGAAGCAATTCCATTAGATAAATGAGTATTTATCTACCATTTAGCTTTCTGACATGCACTATATGTTTGCCTCTACCATTTCAGACAGTAATTTTACAGATGGGACCATTACCCATAAATTTACTCGGACGAGAAAACTCTATTTAGTGTCTTTGATTCCAGCAGCCATTGCTACCAGGCTTGTGAACGGCCGCTCGCTCCTTCCATAGGCACCAGACCCACGGAAGGGGGTCTGGGGGTCTCCCCTCGACCTCCACCACCCCATGGGAGTGGGGGGTCCCCCTGGACTCCCCTTCGAGACATCTGTCCCTGTGAGATGCTTTCCCTTCTCCTTTGCACCCTGGGGGAGAGGGGCTGCGGGAGGTCAGGGAGCAAAGCTGAGCCTTTGGCAGGTCGAGCCCAAGCTATAAAATATCCATGACGATGGAGCCGCGCTAAAAAACTGCACGGAAAATCCCAGCTTTGGGAAAAATGTTGCCTTAGCAACTAATTGCCAGCCTGCTTTTGCAGAGGAGGCTGTTTACGCATGGGTTAACTTCCTTGCTGCCGCAAAGGCTGCACAGGGGTTACACCGAAGTGATAGCTACCCATCTCTTATCAACTCCCCCATGCACAGACTGAAGACGCCTGTGCCCAGCAGCCCGGAGCAGAGGGGGTGGGGGGTGCTTCTCCCAGGGTGGTCTCTGGGGGGGGTCACATTGCTGGCACAGAGGCACGGAGCAGCAGATCTGTCGCTTCTCCAGCGCAGGAGCAAGAAAGAAAATCCCAATTCACGCCTTGGCTTTCACTACGTATTTGGGGAACCAACGTTGCGTTTCCCAGAAGTTGCTTAAATCTCTTTGTGTATATTTTGCAGTAACGGTGCGTTATTTTTCATCGGAAGCCTGACAGATTAGGTCCTTGCTAACCTGATTGCCATTTGCATATAGGATTTAGTTAAACCGTAACGTGAAAGGTGCTGTTTTGTAAACGAGAGGCATCCTTTGACCACCTTGAGGTCACCCGGGGACCCGGGCTCAGAGCTCGGAGCTGCGTCGCCCGCAGCGGCGTGGCTGAGTCTCCCACCCAACGCGTTCAGGTTTTTTCCCACGAATCGCACCCCGAAGGGCAACGTTTCCAGAGGCGACCATGCCTCCAACACCAACACCAGTCACCCTCATGAATCACAGCTATATAAATATCAACTCAGGCATTTTTAGAGATGCACTGGCTGCAGCATCTTGCGGAGCTGCGGGCGGGGGTGGGGGGGGGCAGTTGGTTGCCCGAGCTCACCACTGCTCAAAAGCCACATCTGATCTGTGCAGGCAGAAGGGAGGACCCAGGCTGGCAGTATTTAGACACTACTCAACAAATATTTAAATTTACACCTAACTTTGGGCAGACACACAGTCCCTGTGGCCAGAGATGCTTATACAGACAGGAGTGCTTAGCACTCCTGGCCGCGTTACGGCTACATCATTTTGATGTCCTCTTAGGAACATCCTATTTAGATGTTCCCGGAGATGCTTTGCCCCTTGAAACACCATACAATCTAAAAAAACTCGCACTGCAAATGAGCAATAGTGTTGAGAAACTTCTGCCCTCCCCTGAGTCACGGAGGATGAATTCAAACAGGGCAATAACAACTAACAGAACCAAGAACGTCGGTGATTTCTATTGCCAAAGCTTTTTACAAAGCAAATCATACCTGACAATTACAGGAGTAAAATTCGTATCCCAATATTTGAGGGAACAAGTGTCTGTTTAAACAGAGGAAGCATGTAAAAAAAATTCAAATCCCGACTGCAGATGGGGGGGGGGGTTCTGCAAGACTTGAAATTTGGTGGCAAAAAACTTTGTGAATGGTCCCAGCAGGCTTGGAAAAACCTGGCTCATAAATTACTGACACAAATGCCAGCGTCTCACTGAAATCTGCATGGCATGTGACACTCAGGTTCTCTGAATAATCAAATCACTCAAATATTTTGCATTAAAAAAAAAAAAAAGAGAGATATTAAATCAGATTAATTTGGTGGAGGAATCCCAGCTCTCTAAGACCAGCCCTCGTAGGGGGGTGATAAATGAAGGCAGGGTGGAGGAGACGGTGCTGCAACGGGTGACTTTGCTCTCTTACGGCAATAAATCGGGTGCATTAAAAATGATGAATCCTGGTGGTTCTGTGATATAGTAAAAGCCACTGTAAGGGTAAATTTAGTAAAGATAGCCTGAGAAAAGCTTCTCTCCTCATTTCTTAATTTTAATTCAATTACGACACTGTTCATTCATAAAAAATAAAACCTGTAAGAATTTGAAAAAAAAATTAATATCTCAATAGCTCTTGGTTTCTTTAAAAATCTATGAGAAGGTTTTAAATCCCCAAACCTGAAACTGGCTGTTGCTCCCCAAGACGGCACTGTTCCTTTCAAAGAATAGACAACTAGGCTGCACCATAAACCTCAGCAACACAGCACACAGGTCAGGGCAAACCAGCTTCAGCCCCTCTGCCTCCTCATCCTCGCCGAGGGCTGCAGCACTGGGCAAGGGGAAAGGACACAATTACACCTTCCCTGCCCAGAAGGCCCCCAGACTGCTGCAGAGCAGGAATACACAGGGGGTTTACCCCACGCTTCGAGGGATGCTGCTGTGTTATCCCCAGAGAGATGGGTGCATCCTGGCTTGCTCAGCTATAAAATATTATCTAGGCTCTTAGAAAGCTGCTGGGCACCCTTGGCTACAGCCCGGCTTGCCCCAGGTGGCATCAACCCAGGGAAGGCAGAAAAAAGGAAAAGAAACACCATAAATAATTCCAGCGGAGACCCAGCTGGGCAGTTGGCAGCTCCCTGCTGCCCCACAACGCTTTTGGTGCTGAGCTGGAGGGACAACATGGACCGGGGACCTGCCAGGGGGGGCAGGTCCCCCTTCCCTCTGTGGACATTTGGCACCTGATGGGGGCATTTGGTTCTGCTCCTGAAAATGGAGATAGATATATATCCATTATATATATTTTTTTTTATTTTTTTAAAGGTCCTGGGAAAGTCAGGTGTTTCTCCTTGCCTTGGGGAGCATCCTGGGATTCAGGAGTACCCTGGACCCCTTTTGGCTGTGGCAGTGGGCTCCTGCACACATCATGCTCCTGGTTCTTTGCACACCCCCTTGCTGGTCCCCAATTTGGTGCCTACAGTATTCCTTGGACAGGGCTGGGGGTTTCCCCTTCAGCACAGAGAGGGGATCCCTAAATCCCCAAATCCCAAACACGCCATTTCCTAGAGCCCTGCTTGTCATTTCACAGCATATGGTAAAGTTCAAGTTCAACGTAGGTCTGCAGGGGTCCCAGCTGGCTCAGAGCCCTCTGCCAGGCACCGCAGAGACACCTGCGAGCACGGGCAGCCCAGAGGTGCAGGTGAGGGAGCACTCCATCCACAAAGCCGTACTGGGAACACTGGGCTTGTGGTGGAAAATCTGCTTTTCATGCTTTTGCATTTCGGAAAAGAAATGTCGTGGAAATGTGCTCCAGCCCCGACGGCTTTGCAATCAGCTGATGCATTTACATGGAGCGTGTTGGCCTGAACTGCCAACAAACCAAGCTCAAATGTTGTCATATTCCTCCACATTAATAAGCATTATCCCTTTTTATCACTAATAAAGGAATTTTGCCCCTAGATGAATCGTTTCCTAAGTAAAATGCGCTGCGTTTCCTTGGGGCTGGAAACGTGGTGGTGTGGTGGTGATGGACTCGGTACCTCTGCTCGGAGGTGTGAAGCTGAGGTCTGCCTTCTGCTCCCTTCTAGGAAAATATAGTTCTTTTGAGAGGAGACACAAACTTCCAGGCTTGGGTTAAAAGCGGCGAGGTCTGCGTGCTGCCTTCCCGCAGCGGTGACCGAGGAGCCCGAGGAACCATTGCCCACCTGGACAGTCCAGTCCAATGATCTCTATATTTTTGGAGATTAGATCAAAAAGAAACGATGCTAGTTGCCTAATTCCACCCCCAATCCAATCGCATTTGGCTGAAGAAGACATAAATAAATCCTGCTCCCGCAGGTTTAGTAGGAGCCCCCCTGGGAAGAGGAGGGATGAGGTTAAGGATGCTGTGGTGGGTGCTGGCACCCTTGGCACCCGTGCTGTTTCCCCGCCCTTTGCAGGGGTGGAGGGACAGAGGAAAATGAAGCTCTGAGATTCATGACAAAATCATGATTCAGACTCACATTCACTACTTTAGGAGACAGATGCTATTTTAAAACAACTGCGTACGTCAGTTATGCTCATTTTTACCCTGATTGCTTTGGAGGAGCCTGGTAACATCATTTACCTTACTGCTGCTCTCTTACACAGCACAGCGTTCCAGGGTAATTTCCATTGGAAGGGACTTCTGAACATCCCCAAAAGTTGAAAACATGAAAAAATATATATATAATTTTTTTTTTTTTCCCCCTAGATGAAACCAACGTCTGCACAGCGCAATATTCAGAGCAGCATGTCCCTGCCGAGCTGTCCCCTCGCAGCCCCGGGGGAGCCCTGCACCAGGTCCCCACTCACTCCGTGGCCTGAATTAGCAACGTGTGTGAACACAAAGCGGTTCACATCTCCAGCACCGGGTTTTTGGAGGCGACTGTGGAATAATAGTTGCTGGCTTGGGTAAGCAGGTGACATGGGCAGGAATGCAAGCAAACAGCAGACTGCCTAGAGCCCAAAAACCAGCTCGCCTGGCACATCCCGTAGCCCCACGAACGCTCGCTCTGTCTCCTAGAACAACATTTTTAATGTAAGACACATTTAAAACTACTTCTTACGTGGCAGAGTAGAAGCAAAGGTTAACCATGCTAAATCCCCGAGTCAATTTTAATAGAACATTTCCCTGTTTATCCTTCTGAGGTAAGAAACTTCATATTAATCTGAACTAATAAACAAAGTATTAAAGCATACCATTAGGAAAGAAAAGGAATCAACTTACCGGAGATCTAGCTCAAGTTTAATCCTTCTGCTGGTTTCCAACTTCTAAGCAATAATTTATTACTCCTATATAAAATATTAAAGCCGGTGCCTGCAGCATCACCCCTATACTTTAAGGTCTTGAACATACCATTTCCTAAGTCCTGCCCGGTTACCAGTTTCTGCTGACTACAAGAAATGGGGTCCCATTAGCCCTACTCACCCCCCTCACCACAAAGGCACAAACCACCCAATTTATGGCATCTCGGCTTATCCAGGGAAGCCGGGAAGGGAGTGGGACGTGCCTCCCACCCACGCCGTGCACATACAGCTGGAGCTGCTGCCAAGGCGCTCAGGCGTGGAGCCCGGGGCGTTCAGTTCGCTGCGTTCATACCCCTCCATGCCAGGGCTCCTGCGCAGGCACTTTCCCTTTCTTGCAAGGAAATATGCCCCACGACAGATGACGATGCTTTCCCTCGGAGGGCAGGATACAGCTCGTCGGGTGCATCTCGGGAGATCTGGTTTAACGCTGCGCCAGTGCATTAAATGTTGCTGCTAATTTCTTGCTCCAAGGGGCTTAAGTGATAAATTTGGCTTAGGAGAGAGAAGAGTTAAAGAGGCTCTAGCATCTTCACATCTCCCGTTAGGAAGATACAGCAAACCCCGCTGCAGATTTCTGCCAGCAGGATTTGAAACCCTACAGGAGAGAAGCTGGAGAAAAATGAAAATATTTCCTTTCTTGCCCGGGTTGATGTGCTTGCTGTTCGGCAGCAGGAGCCGGGTATCGGGCAGCAGGGAGGATGCAGAGCCCCAGGGATGCGATGGGCAGCTGGTGCCGCTCCCTCCCCAGGGCTCTCTCTGAGGGCCCCGCTGGGTTGAATAAAGCAGATTTTGGGTCAGGGACCAAATTTGCCTCTGCCCCGGGAGGAGCAGCCGCGCGGGCTCCCGCAGCCTTTCTGCAGCAAGGGGATCGCACGTATTGCAAACGCTGGAGTAGCCCAAAATTTGCTGTTTCTTTCTCTTAAAACAGGAGACACGGAAGCACAGCAGGCATGAGCATGTCCCTTATTTTCTGCCTTTCTCCTTAACCAGATGCTTAGAGAACCTTGGAGGTGTCTCTCACCTCCAGGAATCACGTTTGCCCAGGTGGGCACCCTCCTGCAGCATATTCCTTCCCATGGGTGTGCGGAGGCGGGGGGGTGGGGTGGGGGAGGACACGCCACGACACATTGGGAGAGTTTAAAGCCAGTTTTAACTTGCAACCAAAATGTCAGTGGAATTGAGCGGATGGAGCGGATGGAGGTTCCAGTTACAGCACAGTGACGTGAGAGCACCCTTCGCCAAAACAGGGGGAACCGGTACAGAAACGCCGTTTTCATTCTTTTCTTTCAAAAAGGGGACGTCGCTGATGTCAGCGCACCCTAAAACAAGCACCCCTTTCTCGGATGAGTGGATGCAGCAATATCCCAGGGCACAGCCTGGCGAGGCGGTTGGACTGATGGAGACCAGCTTCTTGCACCAGCTCCCCGCGAGAGCTGCACCAGGCTCCCGACAGCCAAAAGCCACCGGTCCCGACGGCACCGGGGGGGAAGAGCCGAGCGCTAGGGACTCGCTGTGGATACGGAAGGCTCCAGATACTCTTTACCATATTCCAGTCTTCAGAGAAGCATGTTTTCCCGATCGGCTTGTCTGGCACAATCGAGATTTTCCCCAAGATATCTTGAGGGAAAGATGCAATCTGCTTCTCCCTGGCATCTATTCGCTTCTGTAAACTCCAAGGCAGAACAGTCATCAAATTTCTGTTAGCAATGCTTTTTGTTTCTGTCAATGAAAAATTAATCTCAAAGGGAATGTGTTTTTCTCCAACTGCTTGGTTTTTTGTTTAGTAAAATGCCTTACAGACACAATTCTACGTGGCTAACGTTCTCCACTTGTTAGCTCCCACCCCACTTCCCCAACTCATGTTACAGCCGTGATTGCCAGAACGGAATATTCAAAACCCAGCGGTGGGTTTTCGGCGTTGCCAATAAACAGAGGCAGCTTGTGGGAGAGCGTAGAAGGAAGCGGGCACGGTGATGGCTGAGGCACGAATAAACAAGATTTTCAGCCCACCCGAGCTTCACCCGTCCCATGCAAACCTGGGGGCTCCACCCTGACAGCCTGCAGGCATCTCACCCACGCTAACGAGCTGATTTTACAGCCCATTGCTTATTTCACAGAGGGTCTCCCAAACCTCCTCAAGCCCCCTTCCTTGCTCTGCACTCACCTGCATGTCTCCAGCAGCTTCCGCGACCTCCTGGTGCCCATCTCGAGTTGCACAGCCTTCGCTTTCAACCGCAAACCCTGCTGCTCGTCATTCACTGTTAACTGCAAAATCGTCTTGGGATTTCTAGCTAAATATTCCTACCTATCAAATGAAAAGTCTGCATTTCAGTGAGAGCTCTTCGTCTCCCACCAGCCCTCCTTTCCCCACGGTGAGCGTGCTGTAGCTGACAGCCTCACACGCTTATTTCTTTTCAATGAAAAGGATCCCTTTAATTAGCCAATTCACGAGGAAGAGGATCTCATGCGGTATCTCTTAGGGACTTTCTGACATTTCTTGAGGATTAGCAGCGCCTTAATTATTTAAAACCTGCCATTTACTCTGTGTCCTACATCTCCTGAGTCAATTAAACCACACAGAAATGTCGACAAGGGCATTTCAGACGGCTGCTGCACATGGAGCGATCACAGGAAAGCTTTCTGAACCAACCCGGGGTATATAGAGATATACGGCAGTACAGGAGAATTGCGTTCAGGAGGGTGGAAAGGACACTGGCAGAACATCTGTTCAGTTATCCAGCCTGCATCTAGGATGGGCGTGAAGTACATCCCACCAGACAGATGTTCTTAAAATCAACCAGCTCCCCATTTCCAGCCTGGGCTGTGGGAGACCTCCTGCGGGGATGCCAGCATCCCCAACCTGAGCGCAAGGGCTGTCTCCTCTGGAGGGAGCGGGCAGGTGGAGCTGGAAAGCAGCAGATCCCAGAACAACCAGGTTTTGGCTGAGGAGCAGCGCTACGCCTTGTTACCTGCTTGTTTGATTGATTGAAAGCAGCAAAAAAAAAAAAGCATTTTATGAGTAAACAGCTGCCCAAGGGTGGTGTGCAGATGCTACTCGCTGAGTAGGTTGGCTAAGGCATTAGAACACCTTCATTAACAACAACACTAACAACATTAGATCAAGAACACCTTCCCTATTTCTACGTGAAAAAAGGGAAAGATCTACCATCTTTCTAATGGAAGAATAACCATCAGGCACACAGGTCTGCCAGCTTAATTTATGGGAGGGAAAAATGTGCTGCTTTTTTTTTTTTTTTTTAATAAAAATAATTCCAGTATTGGGAAACTCTCAAACAGGTTCCCTAGGAAGGCTCGGGGAGCTCAGGGATATCTACCAAAATTCTGAGCAAACCTGGTAGAGCAGCGTCACGTCCGCCGGTCCCCAGAGCCCGTGGGGCGCCCGCTCCGAGGCAGCGCTGCAGATCACCCGGGGACACCCGCTGCCTCTCGCCTACGGCTAATTCAGCGCTTCGGCCCCGCTGCACAGCGTGCGTCTTCAGAAGTACCTTCTGCTCCTCTGGAAAGAGCCGTACGGAAATTGTTGCCCTGGAGAAGCCTGAGTTTGCTTCCCCTCGCTGCAAACTTGGTCTATCACTTGTGCAGAGCCAGCGCACAGGGGGCATTGACTCCAGACCCCTCCTGCTTTTGCTGCTACAGAAGCACAAAAGTTTTAAAATCGAATTTTGATAGCGAACTATACAGCGGAGAACCATCCCATGATGAGGGATGAGGTGGGTGATGTCACGTGTGGGCATTTGACATTTCCCAGCCCTGATATCAGGGGTCACGCAAGGAGCTGTGTCAGAAAACATCTTGATCAGCCCCAGATTTCACGTGGTCGTCAGCTTGAAAACCCCTTTTACAGCAGAAATTCCCCAAGTGCTGCGAGATGTCGCCTCACGCCCAGGGCACAGCAGCCCCCGGGACCCCCCCAGTGCTCCCCATCACCCCAACACAGACAGAGCAGCCAGCTCTCGTGAAATAAATCCCATCCACTTCGTTCCCTCTCGCACTCCCAACGCTGCTTTGCTTGGTCCCACCAGCAAACGCCCAGGATGGGTTTCATTGAGCAGCACAGAAGTCACTTCACAGCAGACTTCGGAGCTCGTTTAACCTTTTCCTCAAATGCACGTCAGTAATTCGTTTCGTCCTCCCTCACAGGCTGTTCGGCATTCGTTTTAATACTGATTTTCCCTCTCCTCCCATGCTTTTCCCAGTACGCTCCCGTGCCACCCCTCCTCTGGCAACCCGCACCCAGCTTGCAGCCTCTCCCGTTCCACCCAGGGCCAGGCTGATCCCAGCTATCTCGGGGGTTTATTGCACCTATTATGCCTTTATTACCCCAAAGTAACCTCTTCTCTGCCCACTCTAAACCTACCCTCCAGGCTTGCCGGGCAGCGCGGTGCATCGCCTGAGCAGCAAGCACCCCAGTAACCCCCCCATCCACGGGCTGGTGGGGCAGGGCGCACGGCAGAGAGGCTCTGGGCTTCGTCACGGGCACGCCTGGCCCCTCCGAGCTCATTAAAAAAAAAAGGTATTAATTGAGGAGGATAAATTCCCCAGCCGAATGACAACGACCCCGCG
>JAVJGJ010000054.1:1577243-1613429 GCA_035590215.1 Microhierax caerulescens
CCCCCCCACCCCCCCTCCTACTGCCCACCCCCCTTTTTCTTTTTGTTTGATAACTAACCTGCCATGGTGGCATGGCATCACCCTGCTGCCTGGGGAGGGGCGGCAGATACTCAGGGGTGGGGGGTGGGGGGGTTGATTTGACACAGGGAGGCTCTGCAGGTGGCCCACGAGGGGGATGCTGCCTGGGCTCTGGGTGGTGGTCCCTGCACGCATCCCCGGGGGAGGGGGGGGTTACAGGGAGGGCTCTATCCTTCTCAAGGTCCTGCTGCAGCTGCCGAGACCTGCAAAGCATCCCAGAGCTGGCGGATGTGCATTATGGATGTGCTTTCTATATACGCCTCAGCCCTAAATGATGAGCGGGTGCTATTTATATACGTCCTGGGGTGCATCAGGCACTTGGGAGACGGAGGCTCCTCGCTGCGGGGGTACCACGGAGACGGGCACATCCTAACGAAGGGCTCAGATGCTGCAGAGTGACACCACCGCTGGCTCAGCCCCTGCCAGCCACCCTCAGGGAAGGGCCAGGAGTGATGGGGAGAGGAACAGAAGAGGAAAAAAATTAGTGCTGGGGGACATTTCCCGATGGATCAAAGGAAGCGAGTGATGGAGGTGCGGCAGCGCGCACAGGGGCTGGAGCAGAGCGGGCTCAGGTAGGGGACAGAGCGGAGGGCAGGGAGAAATGGTGAAGAATAGAAAAGGGAAGGAAAGAAAAATCACATGGGACACTTAAATGAGCCCCCAAATAAATGAAAGCACCAATGTTCCCTGCTAAAAAGCAGCCCGGTTGGGTTTTTTTCCCCAATTATGCCTTTTGTGAAATCGCTCCTGGCAACTGCTCTATTGCAGCTACAAGGGACGGTGACAGATTTAGGGGACGGAGATGTTGCAGGGCAAGAGGAGGGATTGGTGACCAATGATGTGAAAATTGGTCGAGGGGCTGTTGTTTCCCACGCGGGAGACGTGGCTGGGCGCTGTGCCGCGGGTGGGCAGCCGGGGGGATGCTCGCCTCACAGGGCAGCCCTCGCCCCTCAGCCTGCCTTCGGTTTGGGGGTGACCTGCCTGTCTAACACAAGTTTATCCAGCAAACCAACCCCCAAGCACCTGGGTCCTGTGTCTGGAGGGCGGTTTGGGATGCAGCCTGGGCTGGTGGCAGCTGCTGCAGGTACTTAAAGCTCAAAGAGAGGTCGGATGCTGCAAGCACCCGCTTGGTGAGAACAAAACCCCAGTACTCTTGCTTTTTTCTGACCCCACCCGGCCTCCCTGTAGGAGATTCCCAGTGAATTTAATGAGAATTGGCTCTCCAGCCCCAGGGGGTCCAACCCTCCCTGACCCTGCTACTAGTATATCTACCTCGCTGTCGGATTGCTGCAGCTCAGAGCTACTTGCAAGACGTAACCCCAGCGCTCTCCCTAACCTGCAAAATAACCTGGTCAGCCCGTGACAATGACACGTGGCTCCAACAGCAGCGATGGGGCACGCTGGGGGTGTTGACACCCTGCTTCAAGCTGCAAGTGCTGCTACTGCGCGCCTCTCGAGTTAAAATGCATCTATTTAAAACGCATCGTACAGGTGACTGAATTGCAACCGGTACCACATGGACTGATGCTCCCCCCTCCAGATGCAGGACCCGTGTGAAGGGCTCCGGAGAAGCACTTACACCCCTGCCTGGTTGCAACCTGTAGTTGCAAATAAAAGCATCTGCTTTTCCCTGCCATTGTAACCTCCTCGGTCAAACCTTGGAATGACAAAGTGCTCCCGGTGTCCCCGGGTTTACCTGCAGCCCTGGTACGACGAGCTGGGGAACTGCAAAGCTGCACGCCCCCCCCCCCCGAGATACAGACATGATGTTTCCAGAGGGAAAATTTCCATTCCCAGCTGAAATGCCTCATTTTTTATCCTAAATTACCTTCTCCTTAGAGACCACATCCCTATCACTCGTGGTCACAGGCCATCGTGCCACCAGCACTCAGCCCACGGCTGCAGCCCGGCAGGTGGCATCCACAGCTCCGGACTTGCCCTCCGGCTTTCCAGTGCCTTACACTGGAATTCTTTCCTGCATTTTTTTTTTTTTCCAACTCCACCTCGCCTCCCTGACCCCACTGCACCTGCCTCAGAGGGGCAGGGAGCAGGAAAACCTCCTCGCCTTGAGCTTTTATTATAGCGAGAATCCATTCTCACGGGGCATTCTGTGGGTTTTCTCGCCGTGTTCTCTGGCACCGGCGTAGGCGTATCGGTGCGTTCCCAAAACACGAGAGCAGCACTGTGTGAAACCTGGAGCCTGAGGTTCGAGTCAAGGAAAAGGAGCAGTAAATCACCCCCCCGGCCCAGCACCATGCGCTGATCCTGCCTTGTGCCCGGCGGACGTTATTCTTTGTCATTCACCAGAGGAAACCGAGTTTCTCCGAGTGGATCTCGCTGTCACCGTGGGATCTCCCCCTTGGGTGACCCCCTGCCAGAGCTGCTTTGAGGATCACCCTGTCTTTTTCCCATATTGTGGCAAGTTAATTTTCCTTTTTTTTTTTTTTTTTTTTTTTCCCCCTCCCCCGCAGTGTGCCACCCGCCTGCTCACTGCCACCAGAGGTGGCTGCCCAGCGAGCCAAGAAAGCGCAAAGCGAGTCCAGCAATAAAGCCGTCGGGATGGCGACTGGCAAGCTGAGGTTATCGCCCGCCACGGGTGGATTCGCAGCACGTGCAGTGTCATGCAAGGTCCCCAGGTTTGGAAAGAGGGGGTTTCTCCGCCGGGAGCTTACGCGCAGCCTCACGGGGTGTCACGGGGTGTCACACGTGCACCAGGCTGCAGGTGAGGACAGGAGCGGTGGCAGGACAGCAGCGCAGCGCCCCGGCGAAGTAAATCCTCACGTCTCCATTTACACCTCCAGCACTGCTGCCGCCCGCCTGTGCTTGGGCACTGCCACCCGTCTCTGCAGGAGAAAATAAACTCGCTCTTTGCTCGGGAAGAAGGTGGTTATCGCTCTGCAGGCGGGCGCTGCACCCAACGTCCACCCTCAGCAGAGCTTCGCCGCAGGGTTCCTTTGATGGAAGAAGGCTGGGATGTCCTCTTTCTACCTGTGCGCTGTCAATTCCTGAACAAAAAAAACGTAGCTGGATTTTGGAAACATATTTATATTTTAATTTTTTTTTTAGAGCTATTTTAGAGATAGATAGAAAATGTATATGCCCACGCATCCTGGGAAACGCTCCGTTTCAGAGGGTTCCCGCAGGGTGCCCGATACACGTGGCTCAGCACGGCTGAAGCAGCTGGAAAGACGAATGCCTTGCTGAGGACTTTGGGCAGGGGAAGCAACGTTTGCTTATGAAATGTAGGGAAAAGGAAGAGGCGTTCATGAGCTTGTGGCGCTCCTAGGAAACACCGTCTGGGCCAGCGTGGTGCTGGGGGGCTGCGGGAGCAGAGGCACCCCCAACCTGCGAGCCGGGGCTCACACCGCCCTGGGGGATGCTCCTGCTCTCCTATAAAGCACAGCCAGTTTAGCATTTTTAAGTTCTCTATTATTTCTGAAAGGAACACACTGAAGCACACACGCTGTCTCCACAAAAAAACCCAAAAAACCACTTTGTCGATTTGATTACAAAATCCGCTGTTTGCTCCTATCCGTGCTGCTGCTCCACCTGTTACGTCCCTGCCCGGCCGGAGAGGGAAATAAGCAGCATCCCTGACTCCTTTGAGGTGGGCAATTTACCGGGCAGGTTTTATTTCCATTTCAGTTTTTTGGTACCCTTCAAAGAGGGGGTCCCCCCATCCCGCAGACGGCGCCATCTCCAGCGACCCATCCGTGGAAAGCCACCTCCTCCGCAGCGCTGCCGTGTCCCGCCTGCCCAGGCTGGTGACAGCCCATAAACCCACAAAGAACTTGGCAGGTACCTTTGAGGGCGCTGGGAATTTCCCGGCTGGGGGAATGGATAACCCCGGCTTATAAAGGGATGCCACCCTTAGAACGAACAAGAGCATTCTATAAACAACTTATATTATTTCCAGCCACGCAGCCATCGCAAACCGACTGGGATCCAACAGCCCTTGGCTCGTCCTCAAAAGGTCCCCGGCTCCTGAGATGACTCATTGCTGCGCAGGTTGCCCGGGGTCGGGGCGTGGGTTGCGTTTGTCTGTGTTTGCATTGCTAAGGATAAAGATTTCTCAACATTTCTAACCCGGCTGCGCTCAGAACGTACCATAAAACGCAGGAAATTTCCTTTTGTCCTCAACGATCTATAAAAACTCGCCTGGGCTGTAACAGCTCGTTGGCACGAGAAGGAAGGTGCGAGGATGGAGATGTAGAGAGCAGGTTTAATTATTAAATCATCCCGTATCGAACCTCTTGAAGTCCTACGGAGCCCTGCCACGGCTTTTTTGGCTGGTGGGATCCCGACAGAAGGCATTGCAGGAGGTGTGGGCGCGCACGATGCGGGCTTAAAACAAAAAGGAGGGTGCGTGAACGCATGTGACCTCTGATGCTTCTTTAAGAATTACCAAAAAAAATAATAAAAAAAATTCCAATAGCTTTAGGGGTTGCTTTCATCAGTTGGGGTGAAGGATTTCTTGCTTTGGGGTTGGTTGGTTTAGCCACCTTGCAAGCGCCAAGCCACGGCACCGAGCCACGTGCAGTCGGCGGATTCACGGAGTTTAAAAGCCTCCCAATGCTCCTGTGCTAATCTCGCCACCATCAAGATTTTTTTACAATTAATTTTCTGTAGGAGGAAACTGGTCGAACTATCACGAGTAACACTTTGCCGGGCTGTAAAACACGCACCTGTAACGACGACACGCGGCGTGCAGGGCCTGGGAAAAGAGAACCCCTCCCAAGCGGAAAAAATAACCATTTTTTTTTTATTTTATGTCGCATTTTATGGGGTGCAGGAACCTTTTGCTTTATGGCAGCTGGTTACCGAAACCCTAGCGCATCTTCTGCTGTAAAACCCACTCAGCGTGACAGCGGCCACCTCCAGGGGATGGCTTGGCAAGGAGACGGGACGGGAAAGGGGATTTCCCCAAAGGTCACCACGTGAAGGACAACCAGCCCCGAAATACAGCCAAGAACCAGCCTCAGGCTTCTCCTCGGTGACCCCCGACACCAGGCGTCCCCCAAGCCAGGGAAGTGGCTCTGTCACCTCGGAGCAGGTTTGAAGCATCCCCCTCCCCCGGGATTGCTCAGGGCTCGCAGCGGGCGATCGTGTCAGGGTTTGTCACTTCAGTGAGTCACGACTTACACCGAACAAACTTCACTCACATGCACGGGGCTGCTTGAATCTCCCGATTCGGCTCAAGAGATGCTTTAAATGGCTTCTACAAATTTCTTACCTCTTGTCACTTCTTCAGAGGTTGATTTCACCCCCTGGAAGATATTACACGCTTCTCTGGAACGTGTAGTAACAACCCTTGCGGTAGCTGTACAGGGCTAATAAGCCACGTAAAGCATTTTGTGAATTAATTTGGTACTGCAAGTGTCCCATGCATTTTATTCCTGCTTCTGATTATGATCACCTAAAGATGCTGAGGTCCATCGCACCGAATAGAACTATGTAGTTTCTCAGGTAAGAAATATTATCTGCCATAATTCAGATTTCTCACGGGATGCAACACAGCCTTTACTCTTGAAGTAGCGCTGCTTCAGTCAATGATTTACCCGCTGCTTTCAGAGCATCCCAGGGACGGACTTCTGCATTGAAGAACACCCCTGGTTTTGGGTGAATTGCCCTGTGGTACCCCAGGAACGGCCCGAGAAAGCCAAAGCTGCCAACTTCCCATTCTCCCAGTGACCAAAACGAGGTTCCTCCCTGGGCTTTGGTCTATGCGATACCAAAGGGAGGCGAGTTTAGGAGACAGCTGTGCAATGCACAGCTGGATCGGAGACCCCAAGCTCGTTAACCTGTCTTTGCAGCGAGCACGTCTGCACCCCCTGGCAAGGTGCCCTCGTGGCCCCCAGGATGCAGAACATCTCCCGATGGGCAGGTGATAAAGCAGCAGCAACAACCAGAAGGTTGGGACCAAAACTAAAAGCCCGAGCAGGATTCTCTCGGTTCGCTTGTGCTCCTTCCCATCGCCTTAAAGCAAATCCCTCAAAGAAGGGCGAGTCGGAGCGAAGAGCAAAGCAGAACCAAGTGTGAGAAGTTCCTCGATTCAGATCTTTGAGCCGCCGTTCCTGTCGCTTGCCACCTTTCTGTGCTTCAGGACCGAGCCCAGACGCTTGGTCCTCATCCCTTTGCATAAAGTTCAAGCCCATCCTTGCCATGTAAATTCAAAAATTTAATGATCAGAAAAGCTTCTTGAACAGAAGCGGACCAGTTGTCCTCTGGGTAAATAGCGAAAAGGCTTGGAAGAGATAAAGGAGACTTTAGAGGAGAGTCTCATCGTTTTAGGAACGAGACCTCGCTACATCTTGGTCCTTTCATCCTGGGCCTGCAGTACTGGGAGGGGGGAATAATCTAATTCATTCACTGATCTAAGAGAAAGCAAAAGAGGAGAGCGTATCTCATCGCTCCCTCAATATATTGCTCTACAGGGCTGAACGTTATCTGCAAAGGTGTAATATTAATGGCCTGGAATAATCCCAGGAGTTACAGGGCTGACAGCGCTCCAGCTCCGTACAAGACACAGCAACAGCCACAGATCCCGCCTGGCGGAGCTGCTCGATAACCTCACGCGCGTCTCTCCGTCGCTCTTCGCACCTAACAGGCATCCCGCTCTTCTGTACACACGCTCACAGCTAAGGGAAAAGCACTTCGCTCCGCTGGAGGGTCCGTCTGCAATTAGTAGACCAAACCTTAGTTTCCAAAAAAAAAAAAAAAAACCAAAAAATCTGGAAAAACATGCTATTTAGTAAAAACCAAACTAAAGCGTTCACAAAACACGGACCTGCTTTGGAAGCACGAGGGCATGGCCACTGCAGCCGCCAGGGCCGTAAGCCCCGCTGCTTCCCAGTCTTAAAGGAACAATTAGCAGAGCTAATTAATTAAAGTGATGAAGGATGTTATGGAAATATTTCTCCTGGTTTGGTTATGTAGCACACACTAATCGCACCCTTCTGTGGCCTCACGGAGACCAGCAAGCAAAAATTACAAATATTTATAATTGGAAGTATTCCACATCCCCATCTCCTCTCTCTATATAATTATATATAATTAGAAATTTAAAATTAGACATTCCGGGCTTTTAATACATCTATATTTCTTTAGGTATTTCTTTTATCACCGATACAACCACCCCCTTTTACTGACAGCTACTGTCCTGCTCCACGCTGCCGGTAAGAGCATCCAGCTGGGTGAAGGACCCGCATCTGTCGAGCTACGTTTGGAAGAGCAGCTTGTGGTCAAACGCAACACAGAATAAAAGCAGCACAGCAAACACAAGAGACACGAGAAAGAGAGACAGACAGAGACACCAAACCTCTCTGACAGCGGGTCACGGATCAAACCCAGCCCCAGGAACCCCCAGCTGAGAACGCTGGCTGAAACCGGGCACCGAAACGTTTGGTAGGTGCCTACGAGCAACTTCCAGACGTGATGCCGTGGGACTGCAGGGGTCAGGGGGCCCAGGACAAGAGACATCACAGCCATCGAGGTAAGAAACCGCAGCTTCCCACCTGCTCTTGTGCTGCGAGATCTGTTATGTTGCACGGCAAAGGAACAAGAGAGCAGAACAACCCCCTCCTCGCTCCCAGGACAGCCTCTCCCCTACCCGGTGGGTGCCCCTGGCGCCCGAAGGAGGGGTCTTACACCTTCCTTTGCCCAGCTGCGTCGTTTGAAAGCAGAGCCTGGGGCTGACCGAGCCCCAGCACCCCAGGCACCAGCCTGTTTCTCTCCTAACACCTGATAGCACTTGATACCCTCATGACAAGCCAGGTCTCCAGCCCTCGGGGTGCAGTGAGGCTCAGAGGGCTCATCCAGCCCCGGTGCTGGTCTGTGGGGCAGGGGTGACAGTGACTAGTGAAGACACGGCACAGAAGACAAACTGCTCAAACACCAGGCAGGTCCCTCAGGGGGGTGGGGTGTCCTGGCCTGGGTCCCGGTGTTGTTTCTGACCTTTACAACCGGGGCTGGGCTGCAGGTTAATCCCGGGGCGGTGCAATTCCTCCTCCTGGCCACGTGAGCGCTATCTTTTCCCCAAGGCGATGAATGCTTTGGCCCACCGGGGCCCATGGTCTGGCTGCTCCCTGGTGACCGAGAGGCTTTGCACGACCCACGCACGAGGCAGCGCAGGCGGCTGGGGCGGGTATTTGCCGAGGGGGGTTGCACGGCGGCTCCCTCCGCTCTGCAAACAGCCGGGTGGGAGGGGGAGCGCGGCGACACCTGCAAGCGGGGCACCCCAAGCACCCGCAACTGATAAAGCTGAAGAGGAGGATGACCTTCAGCCGGATTAAAGAGTAGCCAGGGGATTCCCGCGAGCCTTGATAAGAAATGAAATGGACTCCCAACTGTACGTTTCACTGAATCCTTGTTTATTATGTGTTGATAATAAATCAATAAACCACTTTGATCTTGATTTGATTTAAACCCCATAAACTAAGCAGGTATTTCCTGAGGCGAAAATAAAAAAATAAAATGCCCGAACTCATAGGAAACGGAGAGAGAACTCCTTGCCTCCCCGTTGCAGCCATCCTGTTGGCTGTGATTAAATATTTACACAAGAAGGAACGGGAACCTGAGGGTTGAAAATGTGGCATAGGTGCCAGTCCAGGAAATTTGGCCCCTTTTGGGGGCTTATCTCTCCCCGTTTTTTGCATGGGAAGAACGATGCCTAACCCAGAGCTCATCTGCTACGGAGTCGACATCCTACCGGGATTCTAGCCTCAGTGATTTCTTTCAAAAGCAGAGAGCAGTTTGGTGGCAAAGTCAGCAAAAGGAGTTAATTGTCTTCGATTCTCGGCCCCAGCGAGAGGAGTGCAGTTAGGGGAGGGAGAGCAATGAGCCGAATGTCTGCCCAGCGCATTCCTGCCGCCGCTGGTAGACGCAGGGCTGGGAACACCCCACCTGGGTTGGGGACAGACCCGAGGGCTGTGAACACGCTGTCTGTGCCGGGACATTGCCAGCTCGGAGCGCTGCCTACACCACAGCAAAGCAACGTAACCTTCAGTAGCGTGGGCGAAGAGAGACGGTGGGATAACGGGCGGTAAGCTGAGCAAAAGGCAATCGTCACGGTAAAAATGACTTTAATATACAATCTATCAAGTTACATCGTGCTATAAATAAAAAATGAAAAAATAAAAAACAAAAATACGTTTTTATAATTAATAACCCCAAATTCTTTTTTTTTTTTTTTTTTTTTTTTTCTGGACATCTCCTCTGGATGAATATAAGCAAGAACAGTACCAAAAAGTATTGCTGGAAACGTGGTGGTTGTGAAAAAATACTTGGTGCCATTAACTGCTAAGAGAGTTTATTTGCCTGTTTTTTTGGCAGCCTTTGGGAACTTCTTAAATTCAGCCTGTTCTTTGAAAAAAAGCTGAGCAAGGATATGATCTGCTGTTGCATGGAAGTAGTCATTCATACGGAGAGTTTCCAGCTGTGAAGAAAAAGACAATATTTGAAAAAGAGTAATTATAGCTACCTGATCTATTTCACAGTATTGGTAATACAGAATATTAAAGTGCACCCTAAGTCCCAGGTGAAAATGAATGGATATAAAAGTATATAAGTAATGACAGGTTACATGGGGCTATCAAGGTCACTGGAGATGCGTAATCTTAGATAAAGACACCCTTGCTCTGGCTCCCAGGGTATAGATTTGTTCAAGGCCTCTGAAGACCTCTCCCTTTTGGGGGTGCTCAGCTTGTAAAGACCCTCAGCCTGCCCAGTCCGCCCAAGGACACACTCCGTTTCCTAAACACCAGCAGCGCCACACGCACGAACACGATCCGAATTCCATCTCTCTTATGCACACACATGCACCAGCATGTCACACCCTACCACAGACCTTTTCTTTGCCTCCCCCACCTCCTGTTTCCGTGTACAGAGTTTTGATAGGTGTTGCATGCCAGCCATTCATGCCAGAAGGAAATCTGCACCGCCAGTGTGCTCGACACACACTTAAGAGTTTGTTTTGCAAGGGGTGGGAGCCAAAGGACTAAGCTGACATGCATGAGAAAGGCGTAAGGTTATGTACAGCTGAACATTTCTTTGCTTCCCTTGCCCGTATGAATTCTCACCTGGTTTCCTGTACTGTAGGCTAGAATCAAAAACAAATCCTCATCACATAAGCTCTTGATATAATGTTGCGTTCCAACAGGGAAAAATATGACATCTCCAATGCCAATGTTAAAGTTGGTGGTGACTCCAGAGAGAATAACTCCGGCCTGTTGCAAGTAAAGCAGTACTATTCAACAACAATAATTTTCAGTGTATTGTTACTGGATAAACACACAGCGACGGTCCCAGCGCGGCAATAAAATCACCTCACGTAGCATCAGCACTTTCACTGAGACCCTAGTGAGAGGGTCCTGGGCAACACCCTGAGCAAGAACCTTCATTCCATCTCAATTATCTTTGCACTTCACATTTGCATGGAGTGAACCCCATATAATAAAATCCTGTACCCTAGATCGTAATCCTCACTAAATGTTATCTATTTATCTGTCCCTCACGGAGCTAAATCAAAAGCATTGCTTTTTTATTTTGTACTCCCAGAAATCGGGGGAGTGGTGATTCCTGTAATAAGCAGTTTGCCGAACAACCTAACAAGGTGGACAAATTCTGCTCTTTGTACACCTCCACTTTGACTGGACAAGCTTCCACAAATGTAACTGAGATCAAAATTTTGTGTGGAGAAGCAAAATGCAGGCCCTGAAAGTTTTATAATACTACTAATTGTAGAATCCTTAATTGGGGCTGGGAATCAGTTATGAGGTCTGTAACTGGTTTAGAGCCAAAACTCCACTGACTTGCCCCTCACCCATGTAACAAAAAATTACCTGTCCGCAGCCGCTAATGACATAGCCCATCTCATTAGCATTGAAGTGGAAATGAGGCTGCCCCAGTCCGTTGCTGAATATCCGGAGAGTTGCTAAGGTAAGGGTATTTTCATGCTGAAAAGCAGAACAAAACTGCTCAGAAAACCATCCAAGTTCCTTATATCCCTGTTACACACGACAAAGCAGTGACGAACCCACAGAAACTGCATACTACGCCTTATGTTTAAATAGCTACAGTATCCAAGTAAAAGCGCGTACCTTGTTCAGCGACTCACTAAAAATTTTTTCTGTTTCGTTTAGTCCAGTGTTGTTTATGCGGTAGCGAGCCCACTGGAAGATTCCTCCTGGAAAAGGATATTCTGCTGACCCTGAAACAAAGGCAGCTAAGAAGCATTTCCAGCAAGGTTTGTTTAACATCGCTTGTTAGTGTATTGGCCAAGTTCAAGTCATTACTATGTACTAAACTTGAGGCCTCGAACCTTACGAGCCTCTGGCACCAAAAAGAAAGCCCCTCTCGCTGATCTATCCTTCAGGCACTAGACACCGCCACCTCCTCGACTGTGTTTGTCTGTAGCCGGATAACCGCAAGGAAAAACTCCAACTAGATTTTTCCATCCTGCATCGCACTCAGTATCAACGCACTTAAAAGAACATGCCAACTGCCAGTATATTAATTAGCCTTAACCTTTACGGCACTGACCGTGTGTCACAATATTTTGTAAAGTCCTGCCGATGCAGAAGGACATTTTGCTCCAAGCACAAAGATTTTTGTCACACAAACACACATCTATTTCTCGTGACCTCCCTCAGCTGCGTGTGGAGCTCTGGACCTGTATTGGCTTTTTATAGCTTCTCAAATAGACTATACTACTTGGAATTCAGTTTTATCATCTATCTTTATTAGGTGCTTACTGATAGTTGATAGATCCAGGCTGTAAGGGGGTTTAATACAATTGCTGATAAACCAGTGATTATGGTTCAATACCGTTTATGAAGTTGTATTTGTAAAAGGAAAGGGAGGACATGATTCGGTATATGGTGAGGTATTTATTCACTGACGTTTCACGTGCAAATGCCAGATATTCTAAGCAGCTCAGTCGCAGTCACTCTCCAGCTAATCTGCTGCACGGCTTCCTGGCCTATTAGATTTTAATTTCTGAATGAAAACTTTAGGTTTAAGTTATTGCTTAAGCGTAGCAGGGAACACGCCAGTCCTGGTTACATACATCAGCAAAGAATCTTGAGCTGGGAAGCAGTTACATGCCCCGCTACTTACAGGCATTCTGCTCTCATACCTGCTGTTGCAGATAGAAACATTAAAACCAAAAGGGTAAACTCCTCTCAGGTAAGAATCAGGTCATAAGTCTTCAAAGTGCAGTAATTAGATGTATTATCAATATATTTTTCATTTCATCTCCTTGATTTCTTATCATTTCTCTGTATACTTTTTAACTCCTGTTTCAGTGAATCGCTCACAGATCCCCTCCTCTCCCCCTCTGGAGACACGGAGAGCTTTATGCGCAGGATTCTCAGCTGTGTACCTTTGAGATTATAGAAGTACTGCCACACCAGGTTGTCCGGAGACTGCACATAGGTGGCATTTTGCACAAGCTGATCTAAGTTTGATGGGAGGTTAACGGCTTGATCTTCTTTCTGTTTCTTGAATGTTCTGATGAAGTTAACACCACCTTGTGGCTGTGGGACACACGATGCATGTTAAGTTGACAGATACACACAGCAAACTGCAGAATACAAATTTTGCTTCGTTGAAGATCCCACCTTAGTACCTGGTGGTAGATAAATTCTGCCTTGTGGACATGCCTCATCTCTTTAATTACCCTGTCCTGTCAATACTCAGTTTTGCTCCTTTGCTCTGCCCTTCCTCCTCGGTTACTACAGAGATTTGCAGCAGAAGGGAAACTCAATCTGTTTCCCATCCAACTGGTTCAGGGTGGGAAGGGGCTTATCACAATCCTGCGATTTGAACACACAAATTCCTCAGACTCCACAGAAACTGTGGCCACATTCTTGCTTGTAGGACACTGCCAACTAGAGCGAGCTCAAATAAGATCCATTTTAGCAAGGAGATGGACTTATCTATAGTTTCCTGTGTGATCTTCTTATGGCACAGAATTCATCACAGGGCTATTGGGAAATTAGCTTTGGGCTTCACTATTTAATTTCCTTTTCCAACTTTGGAAATATGGAGGATCCTTCGTGAACTGGGAATAAATATGAAGAGTGGAGGAGGAAAGGTTTCTCGGAGAGAGCAGCATCATTTCTTTTTCCTTGCCCAGAGAGGGACACACAGCACGGCACAGTGTTACACAAAGGGCACGTGTACGTCCTTCCACGCTGCTGGGACTAAAGAGAGCAGCTGAGGTAGGGAGGGTCCCCTCCGAGAAACAGAAAACCTGGGCTGCCATGTTAATGGATAGAAGACGAGATAAAAGCTGGCTGTTCCATCATACAGACCTTTAATGCTCTAGCTGCTATATCCTCTGGGGTAGAGAAAAAGGCGTCATCTACATCCAAGGTCTGAAGTTCTTCATGTGTTGTAAAAAAGAGCAAGAACACACAGTCTTCTGATCCTACGTTCTTTATCCAGTGCACAGTGTTTCTAGGGAAGAAGACCACTTGACCAGCCGTGACATTGTATGTCGTAACCACGCTGTCATCTGCACCAATTACTCCAATCCAGGCAGTACCCTGTCACATAATCACAACTTAAGAACCGTAATGAAAGTTTCCTCATTTAATCCTTACGCAGCGAATCAGTAATTCAAATAACCGGAAGGTTGTTAGAAAAAAACAGATCCTGATGTACCCTCTAACAAGCCTTTGTGAACTTAAATCCAGAATAGAATTTTAAGCGACAAAATTTTAGAAGGTTTAAGGAATACATGACCAATACACATTGCACATACTTAAACCATTTCTTACTAAAGAGGCTGAACACCTATAAAGGAGTCATCTTCGACCTAAACCTGCTGGGCAGAGGCCCAGGTGTTTGTGGAATGCCCTAATCCAAGGAGGATCCTCCATCCAGCTGGAGCTATTCAGTTCTGATGCCGATCAAAATATGAATAATTATTCTTAGATATAAATTAAAAATTGAGATCTAAGTACCTATGCTTCCAAAGAAACATAATTCTGCTTTCAAATTAATCTGCTATCTTGCATTCCTCATGGTCAGTTTCTATTTATTGCTTTTGTTTTCTTTATTTTTACAGACTGGAAAGCTGACACTCAGGTGAGACAGAGCAAACCTTTGAAAAGGAGGTTTATTTGGAGGGGAAAGGGGAGAGGTATTTGGTCCAGGAAAGAGAAGACTGTATGGGAATACAAGAGTCTTCCACACAGAAAAAGTTGCGAGAAAGAAAGATGATCTGAAGCTCTCCAAAGCCAATACAAAGGGAGAAATTAGGATTTTAATTTTTTTTTTCAATTAAAAACCCCATGGTTTGTGTACCAGAGGATTCTAATGTTTTGTGTACCAGAACATTCTAATGGTTTGTGTGATGAAACATGGGAGACAGCTACTTTTTGATTTTGTAATAGTTCCTTTGTTGAAAATTTTTAAAAACTGAAGAAAACTGTGAAACATGCCTTAGGTGTTCTTAACATAGATCTTAACAGGGGACGGAGTCAGAGGCTTTCTTAAGAACCTTAACAGTCCTTCATCTCTCTGATTCTGTGATGTTTCTCCAAATTAATTACTTTAATCTTTGTAAGCACTTGGATAAGTAAATAAAATTATGTAACTTTCAGCTGTCTAAAGTCTCCTCTGACTTCAGTTTTCATATTTCCTTGGAAGCTACAGGCGTTTGCTACATAGGTGAGTACCAACATTAAACAGCCTATTTCAAGCATCTTCATTTGAAAATGTTATTTCAAGCAAGAAAACTGATGTCATGAATCAATCGATGGTAATTTTGCTTTTATTACCTGTTAACATTTCTATATAATGTATATGGAATTATTTTTTTACATATGTGCATCTTCTATACGTACATGATGCTTTAAACTCCAAAAACAATTGGGAAAGCTCAAATCATCAGATAATACCTGTAGCAGGTAGCCGTGTTCATTGGCATTAAAGTGCCAGTGGGGAGCCCGAAGCCCTTTGCTTTTGATCCGTAAGGTTCCAAAAGTCATTTTGGAGTGATGGTTATTGATACTTTTTCCAAATTCCATTTCTTCATCACTTTGATATTCATTTGCATCCTTCCTGAATCTCGCCCACTGAATTTCGCCACCTGGGTACACATGTACCTGTAAAGTTAGTGAGGGGGGAGAACTGGGTTAATCGTTGACAGAGGTGACCAAACAATCCAAAACTATTTCAGAAAATTTTTGGTCTGCGTAATACTGAAAGTGCCTATTCCTTTTCTCAGTGAGGATTCTCTCTGTATGTATTTAAGTCACTTTTCACAATCTTTTATATACTTTCTTATGTCATGATGTAATAGTATTGTTTCTACAAGCGAGAGCTAAAGAGTGACATCAAGAACAGTATTATCTGCTCCTCCTCTTTTTATATGATTCTGGACATTGATTAGGAAAATCAGTGGCATATATGCTTAAACTTTTAGATTAAAATAATTCAGAACACTTCCCAAGTAAGGCATTTTCCTGAATTTCTATGGTTGCAAACTATTTGCACCTGAAACTGTTCCTTTCCCAGTATTTGCACCGCCTCCAGAACATGTTTTGTACTTGAAAAAATCACTGAGGAAGGTCATATTAAAAGGGTTGCTCTCCTCTTAAACACTTTTGTTTCCATTCTTAAAAACATTTTCTGTTTGAAAATTAAGGTCATAGTTACTTTAACATGAAAACATGCCAAAATGGCTGTTGTCAGTTTAAACTGCCCTACTACCTAATCGATCCTTTTCCCTCTTTTACTGAAAAGCACAAATTGATCAGGAATTTTTGTACATATATAAAGATAGATTTAGAAGATGGAGCATGTCATCAGAATTTGCTCAAAGGATAAGTTTCTGTGAGTATCAATACACCTAAACAAAAACTCCATAGTTCCTAGGGCTTCATTACATTGCCAATTAATTTGATTTAGCTCCCTGAAACAAGATCATGCAATTAATTTTTTTTCTTGCAACATCACAATTTGTTTAATGTCAGTCCTAAGAACGAACAGGTTAGTGTGCTACTCAGCTTACATTAAAATTTGATCTTTCTGGGTTTGTTTCTCAGAATTTCATACTCTGTAATTTCAGAATCACACATAAAATGGTTGCCTTCTCTTGCAAGCCTAATTTGTTGGAGTAATTATTTAGCTCTCCAAGAGGCACTCCAGAGATCCATAGCACTTCCAACATCTGCTATGAACCGGAGTGAAACGCTGTCAGGAAGTTTGTGTCTCTCCCCATGGATTTTAAAAGAAGCCTGAATAACAGATTTAGACTGATCACCTAATCTTAAAAAATAGTTAGGTGAAATGAATTCATTAAACTTCTATATACGATGCTAGAATATTATTGCTCAAGATGAACAATTTACCTTTGATTTCCCCAGGTGATTCATGAACTGGAATCTGATATCCACATTTTTTTTATCTGGTTTGGGGGATGATGCACCATCATCTTTAACATCTGTCTCTTTCACAAAGACCGGGTTGTTTACATAGACCAAGGACAGGACCAGCACTCCTATTGCGGTGGTGATAACACAGGCCAATAGACAAACTAGAAAGGTTTTCATCAGGGACCAGCTGCCCTTTCTTTCCTGAAATTGATTAAAAAAAAAAAAAAAGAAAAAAAAAAAACCAACACCCAAAAAGAAAGCTTTATTGGATTTAACACACAGGAGAAATTTTGTGATAGTTCTTTTGTAATCAAAACTTCAGAAACACGGGTACAACCGAAGTACTAGGCCCAGCACAGGGAAAACTTACAGCATATGCTATCAGATTGTTTTTTTGTTATTTCATCAAGTAAAAGCACATCTTCATCATCCTGCGGTCTTACAAACTCTTAAACATTTGTATTTCCGTTGCTGTTTCTAATTTATATCACGAAACACTGAAGACCTGCAGCGTCAACTCATGGCAAACTTTCATGCCTGGGGCAAAAATTCTGCCGCTGCTTTATGGCACATCTCACACGGCCCCAGCTCCATGGCAGTGGAGAAGATGCTCTGGGCATCATTTCTTCACCAAAAATTTCCCTTGTGGACATTCAGACTTCTGGAGGAGGGTGAGGGGAGAAACAGCTGGGCACACAGAAGCACACAAGCCCTTTATAGAAGGCCAAGGCACTTCTGGCACCATAAGCCATCCCTTTGATGAGGATTTTCAGTGTTTCCTATCCCTTAACCTTTTTTGCTGCTGAAGTTGCAGCTTCAGATGAATAGAGACTGCATTATCTGCCCCAAACTTTAAAATTCTACTGATTCTGTGTGCACAGCTTGATCTACCTTTAAGAGCCTGAGTTTTCAGACACTGACTGCCTGAAAATGAGCTATGAATGTTGATTTCTTAAACTAGAGAATCCGAAATGAAAAAAAAAATAAATTGAAGATTACTTGTTGATTTTAACAAAATTACCTTTTTCATAAATCTATTTGACAAAAGCTCTTTACAAATACATTTCACTTGCCAGCAGAGAAATGCTCAAAATATCACCCTATGCTATTTGGTAATAATCTTTTCTTCTGTTTAAACTAATCCCTTTTTAAAGCTTGTGTTCAACCAAGTATCACAGATATTTGATTGAACACAACACAGACTCAGACCACAGTCTCATCAGAGCTCAAGGCTTTATAGTTAAATGCATTCAAAATCCCCATTTTCCAGATTTGAAGGACCTTTAATTTATAGCATTTTCACAGTAGTGGCACCAAATTGATAATTATTTTTGAAGTCAAAAGAATGCTGTCCATATTACATAATAATAACTCACATAGAACGTTCAACCTCAGCACAACTGTGGGGAGTGAGTTATGTTGTAAGAAAATCACAAGTCTTGGATTATTTCTAGCCAAGAAGCGGCACTGTGCTGACTGCAAACAAATGGAACGGCTTATGAGCGATATTCCAGCCCTTACTGCATGAAGCTAATTCAAATCCCAAGAAGCAAAAACTTTAATGGGAAAATTACAGAGAATTACTTTTCTCAAGGGCAAAAAAAGAAAAAAGAAAAAGAAAGAAAAGATGAAACAGTACTCTTAATGTGTAACTCAGTAGAGATACTAAACATTACCACAAGATGAGCTTCTAAGTAGGTCTTTCTGTTAAAATCAATGGGGAATCATCCAAAGATAATTACTTTGCCCAGTAGTTAGAGGATAAAGAATTTAGCTATTAACTTAAGCGGGGCCAGGGAATTACGTCTCACAGTTCAGATCCTAGCTAGTGCACATGGAGCTATGCACTTCAGGACCTCAGAAACTGACGCCCTTTACAGCTTTTATTTTCTTCAGGACCTTCTGAATAGTATAGGATTAGGTCGTATTACAAAATAAGTGTTTAATCTTCAGACTGACTGCATTAACAATGTTTTGATAGCACTGTAGAAGAAAATGACTGGTACCTCTTTGTTTGGCCACTCTTTTCCTTTTGAAGAACTTTGTATGCTCTCTCCATGCATTTCAAATGCCTCGTTATCCATTTAGTAAAACTGAAATAGATTAGTCCACAGAAGACAAGAAAAGAACATTAAAACAAAAGGATGTTAATTCCGATACGTGCTCAGTTATGTTACAGAGTCCAGGGAAGTGACTCATCTTCTTCTGCATAGTAACATGAATGGCATTTAGTGCAGTACATTGTGCAGAAATATGGTGCAATACAAATAACTCTTCTTCACTAAACTAAACCAGAGAGGTCAGACAATTTCCACATTCAGATTTAACGTTATTCATGTATCACATGAACCCTAAAACACAACATGACAATGAGAAAGAGCCTGAACCATCAAATATTTGGAGGGGAATTAAAAAAAAGCAAGGCTCATCTACTTCCTTCACCTATGCTAAGGACCTAATACATTTAAATTACAGTTTTGCCTGGTTGTGTAATCTACTTTTACAACCACAAAAACGGTTGAGGTTCCAGAACTTCTTTGGCAACCCATTTCCCTGCTTAAATATTATTGTTTTTCGAAAGGTCTTCCTAAGCCTAAATTGCTCCTGCTGCAACAGAACTGTTAGACTTTACCCTCCTGCAATGGACCAAACTACACAGAAAGTGTCCCACTAGGTGAGACCAACAGTACATCCAGGCTGGTATTTTCTGTCTGGCAGGACTTTATGAAATGACAAGGGAGAGAATAGCTTGGCCACTACGTTCAGGTTACACCTTTCATACCTCACACGTACGCATAACTGTTGGATGAGAGCTGCTAAGCGGGAACAGCTCCTTCCCTTTAGATGTCATTTGATGAAAAATTCCATGACTTTGTCTTTTCTGAACCTGCTGATACTCCCTAACCTCCTAAGTTTACTGCTTGCAGGTCAAACCAAAGAACACTTTTCAGTCCTAAACAGATCTCCTGCTGGCTCCTTTAAGGCCCCCTATGTTTCTATACTGTAGGATTTGAGCAACATTAAACACATGCCCCCCCCTCCAAGCTGGAGGTCCAAGACCTTTTAGTCTCTCCCTACTAGGCAGCTCTTCTAGCTCCACAACTGTTTCAATGTTCTCTAACTCCACAGCCTTATGAAAATAAACAGCATTAGACTTCACTGGTAACGGCTCTCCAAGCACCGATTTCTACCCATCTTTACAATTCCCTAAAAATAATGTAATATAGACTATTATTCCTCGTTTTGAGGCACACAAGCGTTAAACATTGCTACTCAGTTGTAAAAAGGAAACTAGGTTTGTGTAATACACAGAGTACGTAATGACCTCTCTCTCTCCTGTGTTGTGTCCCCCCCTCATTTCCTTGATATATTCCATGTTCGATTATGTGCTTCTGAATTTCTGGGGAACTGAGGTGAAGCCGGTTCTTCTACAATTTTTTGGTACCATTTAGCTGCCTTGCCGTTAAAAGGTAAGACCATTATAGGACTGCAGCGAGTTCGAAACGGTACTGCAAACCTGAAGATGGCTTCAGCCATTTCTCCAAGAGCTTAGTGTTAATGCTGGTAGGCGTAGTCCACTGCGCGCGGGTAGCTTGTGCAAGACCTATCAGTCACATGTTCCCTGCCATAATCTGAGCTTTCTCTACCACCCGTTGCTGCTGCCGTTTTAAGTAAACATTACATCTTCCCTGACATCAGGTATTACCCTGTAGGGAGGTCACGGGCCAAATTTTCCTTTTTCCTCCCTTACATCAATAAGATACCTAGTGTTTACTAGCATAAACAATAAGGAACTTTAGCGTTATTTTACTATCTTTGAAAGCACTTTCTCCTTATCTCTCATTTTTGTGCTTTGGACTTTCCAAAAAGCACAAAGCCCAAGATGACTCATCTTTAGGGACAAATCTAGCTATTTCCATTATGCTTCCTGGAAGACCATTGAGGGCTGCAAGATTTATTACTTTTATTTTCATTGTTCCATATTAGGATATCCTGCAACTATGTCTTCAATATATGTATTTTTATGAACTGCTAAACTCCTGAGCATCTTCTTCCTAGACTTTTTTCATAGGATTTTGCAAACAGATCTTTGAATTTCTTGTAGTTGCATTTTTCTGTTCTTCCTCTTTTCTGTCTAAAAATCTTGAAAACCTTGCAAGAAAATTTTTGTATTAAACTTCACCTTCTATATCAAAACCTGACACCACCCTAGTCTAAAAATACCCTAGATACTCATTCAGTTGATTTTCCCCAACATATATTTGGTTAACTAGTATCTATGCCCTCAAAGCAAATTATTCTGTCAGTTGTTTACAAAAATATTCTCTCCATCTTTATCCTCCTTGGTTTGGTGATCTTGTTGGTAGGTCCTCAACATAACAGTACCCTGGCTTTTTTTCTCCTCTATTATCAAAAAGATACTTCTAACAGATTATGTCCCTCTAGATTCTAAGCTTCACTACAAAGCTAAATATTCATAGAGAAACGTGTCTTCCCTCCCTTTTTCTTCAGAAGCCACCTCCACTTTTTTCCTGTATTAATTCATTAACAAATGAAATATTCCACCATGTAAACATTATGTTGCCTAAATCACAAATTTATATAGAACCTTGTACAATCTTCCATTTAGTTTCCATACAGTCTGAACTAATACAGACATCTTAACGTTAAGCAGATATTCACTATCCTGTTTTCCGTATTGCTTCAGTCCTTTTTATAAAAACTCTACATCCATGGTTACTATCCCTCTGGTCACCCTTCCACTGATAACATTTACATTCTTCTGTCATCAGTCCCCCTAATTCTAGTTTAAAGCCTTCCTTCCCAAGGTGGCAAGTCTAAACTTAAAGCAGCACTTATTTTTCCTTATGAGATAAAGCCCATCTCTCCCCAGCAGTCCTTTCTTTTCTGTTCTGGAAGAGCTATGAAAGCTCAGCCATTTAAATTGGCAACAGCAGGATCAGGTCAATTAAAATTAATGAAAATTTTTTCTCATTTCCCTTTCAGTAGCAATTATCTGCACATTAAGGGAACCATCAACTATAAAGTTGACCAAATATTTTGAGTAACAACACAAAAATTAAAACCCATGATAGATCACAGAATCCATGATCAACAAGAAAGAAAATACATGTCATTATTTTGAAGGGTTTAACAATTCCAGATATTTATATATATGTGAGAATCCATAAGCATCTCTTGGAAAACAAATACAACTGCTCTGGCAGCATCAGAGTTACATAGGAAAAGAATTAATTGGTTGACAATGAGCAACTGTAGGGTTTGTAGTTTTTCATATACTCCTTTTGAGAATAAAACAGGTATACACTCTAGCTAAATTAACCCTCTGTTGGCAGAGCTGTTAACCTTCATGCTATCTAGAGCATGAAATTAAGTTTTCTTACATCAGCACTTTTTTGTATTGGTGTGAATACAGCGATGGAGAGATTTCCTAATACAAAAGAACTGTTACAAAGGAAGAGATAACTGCAGCATATAGCGATTACATTTCAAGATCAGCATCACAAGGGACTCTTTCATGAAGCCTTTAAAGGGCTAAAATCCCCAAGACAAAAATCCCATCTAATTTCCTCCCACCACGCCAAGTCACAGTCTTACCCCAGACAGGATCTTCACAGGGTTCAAGAGCACGATACTCGTCTTCATCAAAGCCTTTACTTCCCTCGGCTCCGTTTTACTGATATATATATACACTGTAATTCAGGAAGTGCCCTCCTCATAAAAATTTCCTGTATATGCAAATACATAGGATCACAAATACTCGTGTCCATCCTTAGCAAACAGCTCTTTTCTATATAGTCTTGCTACTTTATTTATTTCCTCCAAATCCTGGCCTCTCTTTCTGGCTGCACTTTTGTTTTCCCACTATCGCTACAGAAGACTAGATCAATAAAATTCCTTTTCTCTGATCTAGTCTCAAGAGCAAAACCACTGACATCTTAAATATAGCAATTACTTTTGTTTAGTACTTGATTTACATATTCTGTTGTTTTTCCTCAGTGGCAACTTCTTTATCCTAGCTTAGAAGCAAACTAAATTCCAGCTATAATTGTAAGAACTGATCAGTGTAGACAACAAAAAAGTTACTTTTTTCTATTGATAAGGATCAAATCCCTCTTTAAAATACTCTTTAATGGCCATAAAAATCCTGATGTCATTTAAAAAAAATATTTTTATGTGAAAACAGGTGTCTCCGCTTACTGAATAATGGTGAGGTTTTTTTATTATTTGATTCTATTCTAACTGGAATTTCTATTGTTTACAGTAAGAAATTGTGCCACTTATTTGCTTAGTTTCACACACTTAAGGTACTTTTATCTTGTGTAGTACAGCACCTCACACAGTGGACCTTATTCATGATCAAAGCCTTTCATACCTGCCCCACAAAAGTTAGTAAATAGGAATATTTAATATCAACAGTACTTTTCTTTGTTACCTAGGTCTGTGTGCTATTAAAAAAAAAAAAAGTTGGGCCTGTGCCAAATCCTCTAAAGTGCATTAAACTGATAAAGCAGAAATATCTGGAGGCTAATAACTCCAAAGAATGAGGAATCTCACAAGTATAGATAGGTATGAGGATACTCAGAGGGGGAATTAATAAAAAAAAAGACTTTCTAAATAGCAAATGAACCCTGCTCTACCACCAAGAGAAGCTCTAAGGGAGAAGGGTGTGCTTGACATTTGTCCTATACACCCTTGCAAGCAGGATACAAAGGGAGCATGATATAGCCTCGAAGTACTCTCACAGGGCACCAAGCCTTAGCTTTGAGCCTGCCTTGCTTGCGCTACCAGCACCCCAAGGAGTACCTATACACCTAGATGAATAAATCTGCCTTTCTACCATGAGCTAGAAAGGCACAAACCACCTTCAGGAACAGGAGAGCTATGATGGCTTTAACCAGTGCCACACTAGTTGTGCCGAGCATTTGAGGTATGCTCAAAATGATGCAGCTTACATACTATGAATTCATTGGGATCCATACACAAACATGTATGACATCAGGAAAACCACCTCATCTTTCTTTCTGTATCTGAATGCTTTTAATAAAATGACC
Source organism: Microhierax caerulescens (assembly GCA_035590215.1). NCBI lineage: Eukaryota > Metazoa > Chordata > Aves > Falconiformes > Falconidae > Microhierax > Microhierax caerulescens. The sequence continues at coordinate 1,600,783 of JAVJGJ010000054.1, forward strand.
TCTGGCAAACCAATACCGGCTTAATGCAGACACCAGTTATACCCACAGTATCAGTGGGTTTGTACATTCACATCTCAGCAATGCAACGCGTTATAAAAAGTTTCTACAAGGAGGTTTTCTAGGAGCAATTTTATTTTCTATACTCTGATCTAGCACAGCATCTAAGAAAGGCCAATAACACCTGCCTGAAATGCACTATTGTATATTACTTATGACCTATGTATGTCCTCATGATGTCACGACAGCCATAAAATGAAGTCACCTATTATTGTATCTCTGCTTACTAATTCTTAACAGGAAGACGGGAGAAATACATAGGTAATCTTCTTTCTACTTCTGATTTCATTTCTCAGAATTAGTACATGCTCAGGTACCTGCTTTCTCATGTGTACATACATAAACATGCAGATTTCACTAGAAAGGCACAAAATGCTAGGCTACATTATGTAAGCCCCAGAAGAGGTACAAAAGGCTCCTTTCAAAATGTTTGTCAACATATTTCAATTTACAACTCAAGTTACTACTTACAGCTTTTCTCTTTGTCTCTCAATTTTCTGTTGGCAAATGGCATTAAGTCCTAGTTCTCTCTCCTGCACAAGTTCCAGTGCTTATCAGTGGCTTTCACGAGCTAATTCTATTCAATTATGCTGGGGGGGGGGGAAGGGAGGGAAGAAAAAATAATCTATTAATACTCTGCCTATTTAGGCCCACAAGGATTTTATATGCTCTAAAGCCAAGAACAAAGCCAAGGAAAATGGAAGGGTGATTAGGACTTGCCAGTAACAGTGATAACCAGCTCTGGATCAGCTCAGCTGAAACTTTCCATGCCCCTAAACAAGGGCCTTCTCTCCCCAAAGAACCAGGCTTCAGTGGAGTGTGAAAGGAGGACAACTCTAGAAGACTTCAGATGCTTTTTGATACACTGTATTTGTTAAGTTTGTGGTTAGGGAACCAGGAGCATACAATTACATCAACAAAGTCCTGTCAGAACAGCACTGAAAATATTACGTAATTATTTTATTGCTAAACCTCTCTGCTTAACTTTACACACAACGTTGAGCTCCCCCTGTTTCTAACAGGCCATGTAATAAGTGATGAGTAGAACTGGCCAAATAGTTTTTTGTAAATTCTCATAAACACACAGATTCTTCCATTAAAATGTTGGCATTATTTTAATTAAATATTCTTTAAGAAGTGGTATATATTGTCACATACTGTTAGATCCTGTTGGCAGCACTAATACTCAATTATGCTTTGAAGTAATTACTAAAAAGAACAAATATGTACAGAAATACCAAATACAACATTTCTGAGAACATGCACTGGTTCAGCCTTCAAAAAAATTCTGACAAGTTATTTAAATTATACAATATTAAAACACTTCTAGGTATCAGCTTCACAGATTATATTTTTATTTTTTGTTTATCTTCATGATCAGTCTCCTCTCATTGGTTACTGTTATCTTCAACAAGACTTTTCCGACGTGACAAATGGTGTAAAGCCCTAGTTTAGGAAAAAATGAAGACTTTAAGAACAGTTTAAGAACTTTTAGGATTATGAGTTCTCATAATTTAAGTTTGAATTAGATAGTTTGCATCTCTATGTCTAACTGTACCACTTAATTGGTTGTAGAGATTTTAAAAAAATACATCTTGATGTATTTTATAAAGAAAATACTTTTTGCAACTGAAATTTTAGATGTGTCTTCTCAAATACAGGTGCTCACACAAACACAGCTACTATTAAATTATTACAAAATGGGTATTTAACACAGGATATTAAACTGCAAAACTTATGTCATAAAATAGCAGATCAATACTGAACGTCACTATTTTTTTAAATTCAAAAATCCTTTAAAATCTTTTATATTACAGTATAGAACTATACTACAACACTGAGTTTCCTTGAAACATATGTCCTACATAATGAACTCGTTTTCCATTCTGCCTTTTCTCAAACTTATTTCTTTAGTCATTTATAACTGCTTAGTAGGACTCTGCTGATTCCATTAATAAAATCTGTTTTACAGCAATTATTTTCTCACTGTAGTGAAAAACACAATATTTTGTGCCACATTACATACTACTCTAACTCTGATTAATTAGTGCTACACATAGACTTTAAAATAATCTATTGAGTAGCAGTAATTAATCTATTGATACAAAGGAAATACAAATGCTTACTTACAGAGTATGTCTCTGCAACTATCCACTAGCTATTTCTCTGCTCCATGAACTATCATGTTTTTAATTAGTCACTACTGGCTTATTCTTAACAAACTTTTCAGATCACATGATAGCTCTTAGCTAATTGATCATTCCTTTTCTGCACTTTATGAAAATATTGAGAAGCCAGAAAAAAAAAAAAATCAATGGTCACTTACTTCTGAATAGAATTAGTAAGAGGGATTATCTCACTGTCACACAGTTTTAATTCAGCCTCTGCTGTTTCAGAAAGCTTTAAAAAAAAACCAAAAAGATTGTTAACGGAGGGAAGGAAGAATAGCTGAATATGCCAGAAAACATGAAACTTTTATAGCACGTTGCATTGGAAAGGATTGCCAACAACTTTATAGCATCATAAAGTAATTTAACTTGGGAGCAATCTCAGGAGGTGGGCTCCTGCTCAAAGCAGGGGAAGCTATGATGTTTTACAGCAGGTTGCTCAGGGCTTTTATTCAGTCACATCTCGAAAACCTGCATGGTCAGAGACTGCACAACATCTCTCAAACAACTTGCTCCACTGCTTGGCTATCTGCAGGGTGAAGAAGTTTCCCCCAATATCCAGTGTGAAGCTCCTATTTCAATTCATCCCCATTTCTCATCCTTCTACTGTGTCCCACTAGGAAGACCCTGGCTCCATTTTCTTGATACCTTCCTCAAAGGTGCAGGAAGATGCCAATTAGATCCCCCCAAATTTCCTCTCCACCAGCCTGAACAAAGGCAGCTCCCTCAGCTACCTGCCCCAGACAAGTGCTGCAGCCCCCAACCACCTAGGTACCCCTCTACCAGCTTCCTGACATCTCTCCTGAAGCGAGGGGCCTCAACCTGGATGCAGCGTTAGAGATGTGGTTTAGGAAGCGCGGGGGGATACAGAGGGACAGACAAGCATTTCTCTTGACACGTTGCCTGTGCTCCTGTCCATATAGCCCGGGCCCTGTTGTTCCTCCTTCACTGCCAGGGCACACAGATGGCTCCTATTCAGCTTGTACCTACCGAGACCCATTTCATTTCATGAAAATGTCTATTTCATGGGCATTTTCAACAGAAGAGCCAGCCTGCATTACTGCCATGGTTTCTTCCTTCCCTGGTATGAGTTCTTGCATTTGCCCCTGTGGAATTTTGTGAGGTTCCTGTTGGCCCTTTCCCTGAACCTGCCTGATGCAGGTAAATATGGAACAGTTTCATCCACTACCAAGCCTAGGACATAGGGCTTAAGAACTGTATGCAAGCAACACTCTGAAAAAGATAAACAGTGAGGGTAAAAGTCTATGAAATCATTTTCAAACAAAAGTGCCACAAAAATACCAACTCACTGATGCCAGAGGAGACAAGGCTTTTGATAACGTGCCCCTGAAATAATTGACGGGGATATTACCAGAAGGTAATTTTTTCCAATCACAGCCGTTGCTAGAGCAGGGGAGAGCAAGCCTGCTCTCTCCGGGCACGACTGCTTGAGATGTCGCCATCTCCTGGTGCTGCTTTCTGCAGCAGGGCCGAGGCCACGGGGGCGTCAGTGCCCTGCCAGGCAGCGCCCCGAAAACAGCAGCCGCCGCAGCGAGAGGGAGCGCTGAGCCTCCCCTTCGCAACAGCAACAGCAACGAGGCAGAGGGGATGCAGGGCACAGCAGTCACGAGCATATTCTGATGCAAACTGGATTGAATCTGCTGCCAGTATTCTACGAAGACTGGAAACCGAAGTCTATAAAAGAACTAACAGTTTTTCCCAGAAATGTACACAACCATTGTGACAAGATATGACATAAGGAAACTGACTACTCACTTTCTCAAACTCTTCCTTTTGCTCAGCAGTTTCATGCTGGCTTGAACTTCCCTGAATTGCTTGAAGTTTAAACAACATTAGCTTCAAAGCTTCAAGGGGCCTGTGATGATGACCTCCAGAAAAAGTATTTTCCTAAACCGAAACCCAAAGAGTTTGTTGATCTTGCAGTGCACATAAAATAAACAACTTCTGAAGTTTCCCTGAAACAAATTTGAAGACTGATTTCTGAGTGTTTCCTTCTACCTAGTCTTCAAAGGTCTATTTATAAATTGCACATGTATGATGCTACACTGGTTAGTCTTAATTTATGCCACAGTACAGTCAGTGAAGTCCCTGTAAATACGTAAACAGTTAGGAAGGCCTGAAGCAAGGCCTCAGCCCTGGCTTGCGTGAAATAATTCAAGAATATTAAGACTGTCAGTTTCTGTAATGCTACAACAGCAGTACTGGAACATGTTTCAACATTTTATGACTGACAGAGCAAGTAAGCTTCCCTAATGATAAACAAATTTATTCATATGATTAGCATCTATATGGTATCTGCTCATTCTATAATCAAAAAACAAATTAACTCAAGGTGACAAAAATTTGTGGATAATTTAGAGATGCTTGTGTCCAGAAACGTCTGATGATCTAGCAAAACCAAGAGAACAGGAAGCATGAAGAATGAAATACAGTGAGGCACCATGCATCAGACAGAATAATTTGAATTACTCATGCACAGCCTTAGGTTCTGTATCAATGAACTCCTTTGGGAAACAGAAGTATGTACCACAGTGGAAGAACTTAAAGGGTGATGCTCTGTTTACTAACAAGATACAAACCCAGAATCTTAGAGCAGTTAAGATTCAAGGACAATAGGGTAGAAAGTAAAGGAAATATAACAGCACACAAATTAATAGTATGCCTTTTAACTAGAATACTGGGCTCCGTGCTCATGTCCTTAACTAAGAAAAGGATAAAGGTGCATATAATCAAAATTAAAGACTGAACAATATTAAGACTGTCAAGAAGGTGGTTAATATGTAAAAAGGGGAATAAAATAATGAATAATCAGAAGAGTAAATTCAATCCACAATCCAATTCCAGTGCAACAGCATAAATAATAAGAAATATATTATTTAACTTCTCTCTTGAACTTGACTCATACTTAACAGTACATCAGCCAGGCTATGAAATTAGTAGTATTTAATACATCGATAACAAAAGGAATGTCTTCTTTCACTCAAGGCAGGAAAATTATTATTTAAACGAAACATGAAGTGTAAAAGCCAAACTATTACTAAGCAAAGCATTTTATAGTTAGATGCTTTCTTAATCGTAATTGTGACCAAGGGTTAGATTATAGGATTTAACAACTATGAACTCATCATGCTCAAATATGACTAAACTACTTCAGTTAGACTTTCTACTTCATATATTATAGAAAAAGAAAAACCAATTTACAGGTACTCCCCCTTCTAACATTTAGCAGTCTTATATTTTTGGGCACTCAGAAATACATAGTCACTTTTACTGACCTTACTTTTGTCGTGCAAACAGTCTTCCAAAAATTTGTGTATGATATCTGCCTTGGGGAATGGTAGAGCATTCTCCACATCCTCACAGCACACAGGCACTGGTGGTTTGCTAAACCAATGTTAAACATGCAATGGAGAATAACAATAGGTTTATAAACTAAAATAATTGGTTTAGGATATAGTCATTACGATGAAACCAGATACACTGCATCACTGCAACACCAAGGGGGAACTGAGTAGTCTTGTCAGCACTTCGGTGTATGACAAACTTTTAACTATTTTTTCCAGTTTTGACAGTATAATCAAAACATGGGTAGCCATAAACATCAACAAAAAATGCAAGATAAGGACTTCTTAGCTATAATTTATTACACATGGGTGTTCTTACACTTGGTACTCCTCCATTAATATTCTGGTGGCTAGCAGAAGGTTAGATTATTAGCCTCTCTCTCAACAGAAGCACGAGTAGTACCACTTCTGTTACCAAATGCAGGAATGCTACATTTTGAGGCTCTTGCCTGTTAAATATTGCTAAAATTAACCAATAGTCCAAAATCTTCTGAGGTAAAGGGAAGTCAAGAGACAACACCCAGAACCACATACACTTAAGTTGCTTCTTCAAAACCACAGGAAATTCTAGTATTTATTTTTAGCACTTTTGATCCTATGAAATAACCTCTCGGCTCTTGGGATAACAAGAATTTCACTCCCAAGACCACTCCAAAACTTCCCAAGGCCCCAGTGCTTTTTTATTTTTTTAAAAAACAAGGGACTTCCCACTATTAACTTGTTTTTCATAAACTATTAATCATAAACTAGTAAATATGTCAATTTAAGTTCCATGAAGTAATTTTTCTTTTGAAACAAGTGTTTCTTATATATCATCGATATACAGAGATGCTACTAAAAGGCAACAATACGTAATATTGATAGCACTCCTTGCAGGTCAGTGAAAAAGGGAAAGCAGTGCCACAGTACCTTGACTTTGAAATACCAAACACTTAGCACTAGCAAGAAGTCTAATAGTAAGTCTTATGTACATGCCACAGCACAGTTACTTATAATCTATATACAAAAAAGCAATTAAATACATTATGCATTTTCACAAACAAATTAGTTCAAAATCTTTATGGACTTACAAAGCACCTGGAACATTTTCCCATGTCGTCTCTGCTCCTAGTGTATCTGTTGTAGGACTACCATCATTTTTCAGAGTACCTGACAAATCTTCAGTTGAACTCTCCAGACCTCTGTTGACCTTCAAGGTAAGTAGGTCAAGCTGGTCCTCTAAAAAAACCAAGGATACAATGCGTCCAACCCTCTTCAAGGGCATTATTTCCATATTTTAATTTGATGTGATAGTCAAAGAGAATTACTACAGATCAATTAGCAGTAAAAATATTTTACAGAGAGTACAGCACCAATACAAGTCCTTTGGTTATCTTGGTCTGGCACGTAAATCCTCAGTACCAAATGGGACCTGCAAGGTTCTAGCCAGTACAGTATTTAAAGTAGTCAAAAGCTTTTTTTTTTTTAACATATGTAAACTAAGTATCACATGCAGCATTCAAGATTAATGGTTTTCATGTGCTTTCATGCTATAGAAAATATAATCAATATTAATTTGCAATATAATGTTAAATATCACTTATTAATATCATAAGTTCTCAGGTTAGTTTTCTTACTATTTTTGTACAGGTTTTTCTAAAAGCTGCTTTTAAAGACACTTGAGAGAGAAACCACGCAACATATACATGCAAATCACATACACATACATAATCACATATGGAACAAACATTTAAAAATAGGTTGAGACAAGCACTCAAAGTGACAGACACATTCTCACATATTTTTTATACCTAGCCTATTCATGATCGGTAAAATTTTCTGTGTGAAATAAAAAAAAAAACAACCCTGGATGTAAAGTTCATCATGCATACGCATTAGGAAGGTATTTGCAGACATTTGCATATCCAGCATTTTGTTGCTTTGAATTCACAACATAAACAACATTTTAACTTAGCTTTTATATATAACCTCTTGGAAAATGGGGAGACTAGCATTTATGCTTTGCATAACAAAGAAAAAATATTTTTCTTTTTAAATGAATAAACTTGGAAGCGAAGGTAATTAACACTTTGAAATGTTAATCTCTCATATCAAAGCAAATCTTGCTGATATTTCATAATACAAAGATGGTGCTTCACCACAGGACAGCCTTCCGGCTTCGGAAGGGCGATGGTTTGCTGCAAAGAGTAGCTACATGAGAGAAAGGAAAGTCTCCACATAAACTAAAGGCACTAGATAACCTAAATATATGAGTTACAAATACCTCCTGCTGACTGCATAAAGTAGAGAAAAAGACTGCACAATAAATGGTATTTTTTACCAATTTGACAGGTTCATTTACACTATGTTTAGGAATCTCTTTCCCCCAGGGTTACAACTCATTTCATTTAATTTAATGCTTGAAATTCTGTTACAGTATTTATGGAATTAATGTCATTATCTTGCATTAAGGTACTAAATATGCCACAACAATAAACACTTTGCTGTAAAAGTAATGCTTAAATATTGATTTATATATGAAAACTAAACAGTATAAAAGCTGTTTAACTTGGTCAGTTACTAGTACGTGCTTCAAGGGATTTGTCAGAGATGGAAGTGAATAAATCTACTGTACAGTGCAGACCAACATAGCTAGTGTTGATTTAAAAAAATGTACATGTCTTTATATGCATACCTGCAAAATTAAAACATAAATTATATGAAATATAGTTACCTCTAAATGGCTTTTTAGAATGTCTTGAAAATGAGTTACCAGATGGGAAGCATGCATCTGGACTGTCATAGTTGCAACTCCCTTCTACTTTGTTATCACCTCTCAGATCCAGGCAAGCATTTTGTTCAAAAAAATTAGAACAGTCTTCATCTACAGACTGTCTTTTCCTCAGGATCTCAAAAGCTTGTGGAGAGGAAGCTTTGCCTTGTATAGTAGAACTTTGACTATCACTTTCTTTGGTTGATCCACAAAAAAGGCTGTAACTCTTAAGCCAGACTGGGTAACGAAAATTGGGAACACTACTTATCCCAGATACACTTAAGTCAGACTTCTGACTGGTAAGCCACCTTGGATAATTCTTAGAAGAGTTAGATTTCTCTGCAAAAGACAAGAGTCTCAAGCTTCCTTTAGAGGAGACAGAATTGCACATATCTGGTGCAGACACAATGTGTTTCTTTTTGCTGAAGTCTTTTTGTGGATTCTGGTGAGCAACAGCTTTCCCATTCTCCTGGAGACTGAAACCACTCACAGTATCAAGTGATGAGGTTTGGCAAGGGCAGAAAGATGTTTTAAGGGACCATCTGTTCCACTCACTACTTTGATGCTCTGATTTAAGAAGATTGTGTTGGACAAAGGGCAGTGATCCATCTGCTGGAAATGCTAACAGATCATCTGTCGCAAGACTAATCGAGTCCGGGTCACACTCACTCTGCCTTCTAGAGGGTGAAGCAAGAAAACCTGATCCCACGTGCTGATTAAAATCATCCAATACTGAAAAACAAAGATATTTTACATGACTTGCTATACTTTAAGCTTACCAGGATACATCTGTAAGATCTAACATGAAGTAATAGTTTAAAGCTGAAATATATTCTTTACCACGGGGTACTGAATTACAGTTCTTGCAAGAACAGTTCCACTTCTAATCAGGATCTTGGCAAGAACCTTACCAATCAAAACCCCTCCTTTCATAGTACATTTACAGCTTTGAATATTTTCTTTAATTTTTTATTTGAGAAACAAGAAGTCAACATTATACAGCCTATTTTTAGTTTTGCATTCAGAACTGCATATTTTGCAGATACATCCTTAGTATTTCAGACCTAGTAGCAATGCTTCCTCCATACAGTAATGTCAGGAATGGCTTTCCCTATACTGAAACTGAGCACATTTACTAGAGAAAAAGGTGGCTAAAACCAGTAGCTTGCAAGGCAAGTAGCCAGCCAGATAATGGGCCTATGGACCCATTCTGATTCTACAGAAACTTACATGCTATATAAGATTTGACTTGACAGGTTTTCAGGGAAGAATTATAGCATTAAATGCTTTTTTTTAACTGAAGCTCTGAAGCTCTCTGATTCACAAAAATAGGTTTGCCTCAACTAGTACCTGGAAGTGGGGTTTTTTTGAGTTTGTTTTTTTTTTTTCCTCCACTGTAATACACAGATTTCAGTTACTGCTATTAGAGACTGTTGTAAGATAGAAAGCATACAGGTAATAAAAAAAATACAAAACAAACTAGGTAATACATGAACAGAGATAATAAGACTTCTGCAAAGAATAAGAACAGGGAAATTTCAGAGTAAAATGTGAGGAGATGACATGTTTCATAGAACAGTTTCTCATTTTTAGTGATAATCAGAATGCTTATTTTTGTTTGGGAGATCAGTTAAACATAACTAGAAGGTGGTTTGTATTGAAAAAAATATAACCTAAAAGCTGAACACTGCTAAAAAACTGTTGTCTTGATAGAAAAAGAAAAGTGTGAAACTAGAGGAAAGTCATAGGCTACAGTAAAAAAAAAAAAAAAAGGTCCTGAATAATACAATATGCTACCATAGCTATCCACACCAATGCAACCCAGGAAACCATCCTTTTTCAGGTATGAAGTGTGCCTGTACTTAGGACTTTGGCATTTTAGATGTAACAGACACAGCATTTCCATTCTAAATTAGCTCAAGCACAGGTTATCTACTCAAGAACTTCTCAAAAAAGTTCGTATAATCAATTAAGTCTTTATTCAAGCTAACTAATAGTAACAAAAGCCAATTCAAACCCATAAATGTTACCCAGCTGCGTAAGATTTCAGGCCCAAAAGTATCTCATAAAACTTCATGGATAAGAGGCAAATTTTGCTCTAAGACAGAGCCTTATTTAAGGGAACTCCCTCAAATAATTAGATTCTGATGTTACTTACTCTGGAAACTGATTCCCCCCCCCCAAGATTCAGGTTTAAGCTACGATTTACACTGTCTTTAGTATATATTCACACACAGAAAACATGACTTGTATCCCATACTCTATGATTTGTTACTGCATCTATGAGCACGGTCATGAAGTCTTACCAATCCACCAAGCACTTACAAAAAAGCATTATACAGGGAATAGCAATTATTGCTAGCTATAACCAAGCACCATTTACTGTACCACCATAAAGACTTGCACACAGTTGTACAGGGACTATTCCTTCAACAAAACACATCTGTTGTGAGATGAGGAGGTGCAATACCATGGGCAGTGAAAACAAAACAAAAGAACAGAACGGCAAATATCAAAACTTAGGAAACAACATATTTGCAGAGACATACCACGTTTTCCTTTGGCATGATGCTTTGAAAACTTCACTTGTTTGGGAGTGCTTTGACATATGCAGATTTTTCCAGTGCTTATTTCTGAAGATGTGAGACTTAAATCAAAGTCTTCAATATATGCCTCCAAAGCCTCAGAAGCAGAGCTGTAAAGCTTGCCCTTGTAGTGGATCAAGGTGTTTGAGTATGGAGTACTGCTGTCAACGCTACAGTTTGTTAAAAGAGAAGATACCGTTGAATCAGGAGAGCAGACGCTACTTTCTTTTATTGAGCTTGTCATGGCTTTTATCCAGGTTTTTCCTAGAATCTTTACTCATTTTTTTTATCAATCTAAATGGAAAAAGAAACAAAAGTGCAAGTGATTGTCTGCACTGAAATGTCATCTCACGAACTGTAACGTACTAAGGACTTTTTTAACTTTTGTTCTGTAATTCTTATTTTCCTAAAAATTACTGTTTAGCTATTCAAACTGCTGCTTTTCAAATAAATTTGTCATACATACCACCCCTGGAATCCTCAGCTAACATGTTAACAGACAAAAAGACAAGTAGCTTAGCATAAACCTCTAAACAAATCTATGTTACAAGAGCAGGAAGACATCGCCCTTGCAGATATTTGTATACAACCGGAATGGGTACATACAGCAAAAAAGTTTACAAGCCCTGTGGGAGCACTTACAATTGTCTTGTCTATGAAATCTAGTCAACTGGATCCAAGCTGCTTTTGTAACCCCACAATCTGCAAATTGAAGAGCTGGAAGCACAGACTGGTTCCAAATGCTGTAATCAGGACGGTCAAGATCACTGAAAGAAACCTAACAGTTCACTTCATCCCTGTAGGTAAAACACCATTTGAAAAACTTGTTAGGATGTTAAAGAAACAGGTTGCTGTAACAAGTAATAACGATTAATAACTTTGTTATATCCAGTATCGCACACATATGAAGATCACCACGCAATGGCAGCGAAAAGATTTATATGAAAAAGGCACAGTGAGGGTTAACTCTTCCAGGCCCAGCGGTTCTCTCCGGAAAGCCGAGGAGCCGGGCTGGGCACCGGCCCAAGGGCAGCGCGACCGGCACAGAGGCCTCCCGGGCCCCATCCTCACATAGCACCCGGCGGGCCCACACGGGCAAGGCCCAACCGCGGTGGGCACCCCCAACTTCCTTTCCCTCAGAAGCACCACCTAAAGCAGCACAGCCCCTTCACTATGCCAAGAGGGTACACCAACCAACACGCCAGCCCTACCCTGGGTACCCCCGACCCACACCGGCCGCTCCTGCAGGCTCCGCCGCGCAGCGCTTTTGAAGGGACCGCGTCCCTGTACAAAATGGCGGCGCGCAGGCGCAGTGGCGGCCGGGGCGGCGCGAGCGGGACTACAGCTCCCGGCATGCCCCGCGGCGGGAAGGCGGGAGGGGACGGTCGGTGTGTACTCCGCGCTGCTGAGGTGAGTGAGTGCGAGCCGCTGCCGTGTTCTCTTCTTCCTGCTGAGCCCCCGCTGGAGGGACCGCTTCTGCCGGAGAGTGGCGTGGGGGGCTGCCGGGGGGGCTGCCTCCACGGGGGGGAGGGTCCCGCCGGGCAGGCCTCCGGCTCCGCCGCGTTTTCGGTGGTCGGCTTGGCCTGCCAGCGCTCCCTAAACCGGCTGCGGGTTGGGTGGGCCCGGCCAGCTCCCACCTCGCCGGAGGCGCCGTGAATTCGTGCCCGGTGGAGGGTGGGTGATGTGCTGCTCTCTGCCCTGCCAGATCGGAAGAGCGTCG
>JAVJGJ010000054.1:1613483-1632082 GCA_035590215.1 Microhierax caerulescens
GATGGCACTGAGGGGGCTCTGGAAGGGCCGGTGCCGCCCTTTACACCACGCAGCCCCGTAAAGGTATAAAGGTAACTTTGTGTAAGAGACTAGCGCGGAAGGGTTCGGTGCTGTCGGCCTGAGAACCACAGATGATCTTCTTCTGAGAAGAGCTACAAGAGAGAGGTTGTGCTGGTTGGAAGGAGGAAGGCTGGGGAGGTGGGAGCTGCAGCACACTGGAGATGCCGGCATTTTGGGGAGGGCTGGGTGGAGGATGTCTTGGAAACGCTGGTTTCTGCAACCTTCCATCTGCTGGAGCCAGGCCTCTCAAAGCCAGGCTTGCCAAAGAGTTTCCACAGTAGCACGGTTTATCGTGGTTGTTGCATAAAGCTCTGATGTAAGAAAAAAACCTCTCTTCAGTTGTTTGGGCTTTGTGTGTGTTTAACTACACAAGTTGCTACGGGGCTAATGACTTTAGCAAATCGTGGCAGAATTGGAATCCCAGGTCATACACTGTATAAAGAGGGAAAGTTTTAATGTGGGGTGAGGATGGATTTAATAGGGAGTGCACGGTGTGGCTCACTGGGCTGCAATTCATTCTTTAGATCACACAGCTGCTTCTCAGTATCCCAGACTGGAAGGCAGTTACAGAGTTTTGTTTTTCAGAAATCAAATATGATGAATAAAAAGTTCATTTGATAGAATCACTCAGTTAATATATACTAAAGCCTGTAGAAAGAAAACAGGAATGAGCTCTATGGTTTTTGCTTTAAGGAATGCTTGTATCATACACCAGCAAATCGCTTTTAAATCTTTACAGATAAATGGACTATAAGAAAATTGCAGATGAAGTTGCAGAAAAAATTATATCATACAGTCAAGATACTTCAGGATGGAGAGTGATAAAAGTTTCAGTAAGAAAATATTGCTTAATGTTGTTTATGATGTTATTTTTGTTGAATAAATTTTGTTGCAAAAAGCGTTTAAAACTTTTCCTTTAAAAATTAGTTGGTAACTCTTTAACAATTGCTAAGTTTTTATTTTTCCTTTTTCTGCATTGAGAAAAATGTTACAGTTTCTTCAAAGCCTTCAAAAGAGTATGCAGGAAATATGTAAGTATTTGTGTTTTGTTTGTCATTGTAATGAATAACATCTTCTTTAAACAGTGACACCCAAGATTGACATGGTTTAACCCCAGCCAGAAACAAAGTATTCACACAGCTGCTTGCCCACTCCCTGCCCCCAGAGGGATGGGGAGGAGAGTCAGAAAGGAATGTAAATCTCTAGGGCTGAGATAAGAACAATTTAATAACTAAAATAAAACAGGAGGGGAAAAAACCCAAAACAACAATAATAATAACAACAATAATAAATATAAGAAAAAGGAGGGAGAAGGGGAGATGAAAAAGGGAGATGAAAATCCAAAGGGAAGGGGTAAAAAAACCCCCGAAGTGATGCACAATACAGTTGCTCACCACCCACTGACTGATGCTCCAGCAGTGATCCATGGGCCCAGCCAACTCCTGCCAACTTACATATCGAGCATCCTGTGGGTGGAATATCCCTTTGGCTAGTTTGGGTCAGCTGTCCTGGCTGTGTCCCCTCCCAGTTTTTTGTGCCCCTGCAGCCTTCCTGATGGCAGAGCATGAGGAACTGAAAAGTCCTCGACTTAGTATACTAGCAACAACTAAAAACATCAGTGTGTTACCAGCATTGTTCCTACACCAAATACAAAACACAGCACTGCACCAGCTGCTAATAAGAAAATTAACTTGTCCCTGCTGAAACCAGGACACAAAGTCAACCATGTTCTGTCCTTTGTGGAAGTGTTAAGTTTGATTCTGTTAGCTGTAGAGATGTTCTTTGAGTTTTGTAGTTACGCTGGGTCAGAAGTAGGGCTGGAATACAAAAGGTGGATTTCCCAAACAGTTTTCAAGTGTGCTATAAAAATTAAATGCTGTGTAACACTTGGTGATATGGAAGAAGTAGATATGAAGTCACAGTTTTGGCCTGAAGTCAGTAGTAATTCTTCCTGGTGGAATATTCTATTCAAGGCATTATGTCTTACCAGCTGGGCTTTGCTTTTCACTCTTTCATACTTGTGAAATGACTGGTACTCACACATGCAGATATGCTTATGTACTCTTTTTACCTTATCTGTCCTTTGTACCTTTTTCTGTCTGGCACCTGAAACTGATTTACTGTACTGAGAAGAAGAAGGCAGTATAATCTCTGGAAGAGCAGCTTCTTCCTTCCTTCTCTTGAGCAATGAATTCTGTGCTGTCAAACAGCTAGATTTGGCCCAAAGGGTGGAGTTAGGCCAGGCAGGCTGAGCTGATCTCACAGCTTGCTGTTGCTGATAGAGCTGGCTCTGCTCTTTCCGTTTCTTCCTTATGCCTCTCTCCTGGTGCTGCAATCCTGCTTCTCATTTATGGTGGCTGTGACACTTGGGTGATTGTTCACGAGGCTCATTGAGCTCATTAAACAAAGGGAAAGCAAAAAAACCCAACCACCACCCCCTGCCAAAACAACTCACTGAAGAGAAGTGTGCAAGAGTGGAGGAAAAGAGAACACTTGCAATATGTTCTTAGCATCTCTCTCTTTTTTTTTTAATGCCTAATGAGTATTAAGTTATACTAAATGCCAATCTAGACAGATAGGCAGTAGAGAAAATTTGCATCTGATTCTTTTTTGTTCTCAGTATGATGAGATATTTGTGATTAGTGGCACTTTAAATCCAAAAGTCTTGCTTTAATTTTCCTAATTATTTCTGAAGGTTTGAGCAAAGCAAGTGTAATTACAGAAGGCAATGCTTTATCACTAATGCTACAGAAGAATTACTCTACAGTATTGTAATGGAAAATAGCGTAATATTTCATTAGTATATGTTAAAAGTACTGCTACCTTAATAAGAATTTGAATAGTTTGTGTGTGGCATTGTTACTGTATTTCAGATCTTATTTCAAGACAGGTGGATGTGAGGGGATGAGAGTCGGGTTGCTTAGACTTCATAAGAATGTACCTGACTTATTTTTGTGAAGGAAAAAAAGAAAAAAGCTATAATCTTAATCAGGCACAAAGCCATTTTCAGTCATACTCAGACCTGTGTGTAGCAAGTCCTTTGCAGTTCGAAGCATCATTGTGTTTTCTGCCATTTCATAGAGGGAGTCAGAATCTTTATTTTTGTACAAATATTTGTCACATTAATAAGCAGTACTGATCCCTGGTGTATCTTTTGTGAAGGAATACTAGCCGTTTCTAGGAGCAAAAGTATAGCTGTTCCCATTTTCCGTGTGACATCGAATATTTAGTAACCACATATCACAAATACCAGTTTCTTTTTTTGATTGGCAGGAGTATTAACAGTTTGCTTTACTTGCTAAGTGTGGGATCTGGTAGTGAAAAGCAATAGAGATCCTTGCTTCAGTCAGGTGAAATATTTTCAGCAGCGTTCAGGGAAGCATTAAACTGTTTGTTGAAGTCTGAGAAGGATTTTGTTTGGGATTATGTCACCTAAGCTCAAGAAAGGCAATGAGGTATGTATTTCAGTTTGCCTAAGATAATAAAATTAGATTTGGTGATCCAAGTGGCCTTTACCAGGCTTACTTCCTCTTTTTCCGGTGTTCCCCATAATCCACTGTAAAAACTGGAAATGGAGATTTTTCACAAGTATGCCCTTTCTTTTATTCTAGCAACTGTCTTTCAGAAGCCTTGCCTAGAAGAAGTCTTCCTGATTAACAACTCACTGAGTGTAGGAGAGAAGATATGACAGGATGCAGGCGAGAACTCCTTAGGAGATTGGTAAACATAAGTTCACGGGAGTTATTCCAAATATTAATATGCTGATATTACCTGATCCTGCCACAGCTTACTTTCACTGGTTTTGAGTAGGCATTAAAATGTTTTCTGTTACCACCAGACCTGCTGTAGTTAGTGGAGAAGCAAGTTTTTGGAGTAGTCATATATGCCCACGCTGCACGTGCTCCATCAAGGCAGTAAGTGGTGACAAGGAGTTGCTGCAAAGTGAAGAAACAGACCCATGATTTTACAGGGCCTCTGTGTTTGGGTTTGAACTTGGCTTTCTTTGCTCTTTCTGACTTACACTCGTGCACGATCAGGGTCTGTAAATATGATTTCATGTTTCTTAAACTGTTTGCAAGCATAATCTCCTTCGAGCTTATCTGTTATCACACAGCATCCTTCACCTTTGCATTAATTGTTGTCTGTGAGTGCTTGCTGTAGTGATTCAGTTTCTCCAGGAACTAGGTGTGAGAACTCTCAGTATTAGTGAGCAGTTCCCAGCATTACAGGAGTTTCCTATTTCCTTGTGAGAGGCCCCTCTTCTCTGTGAACTCTCCCTTGAACTCCTCAGAAGATTATGAACAAAAGCTGGAGAAATGCCAGAATGTGCTAGTTCATAAATAGTGAGAAGATTTGCAATCAGTGTCAAAGTGGATTGAAAGTATACAGAAAAAATCAATTAATACATTAATTGCATATGTTTAAATTTACATGTTCCTCTGTAATAGCTCACAAATAATTCATTTAAAATTTGGAGTGTCAAGAATGTAATGGTCTCAAAAATCAGTTACAGAATAGTAATTTTTATTTCTACTTGAATCTCAGTCAATCCACCAAGAACAGTTACATCCGTGTGTTTTACCTCATTATAGCCTGGCATCCCCAACTGCTAGTGCTTATTTTTGTATAACTTACTTTTCCAGTTCATAAATGTGAATTTAGATTCTGTTTTTTTGCACAATCTAGATACCGTGGAGAAGGGATAATTCAGGAAATCCCTAGTAAAATTATTCCTTTTATGTATCTTCCTGAATATCGAAACAAATGGGACAAAGCATTACAATCTTACAAGCTGTTAGAAAGGATTGACCAGGTAATATGATAATTTAATACAAAGATTTTATTTTAACTCTTTCTGCATGCATTATGATGACTAAAAAGACCTCTACTTGGATGAAGAAACCTCTCAATGCAAGATACATTCTGGGTCAAGAAAAACTTCTAAATGTCCTGCTTATGTAAAATGTGTATGCAATGTGTCCTTCCCCTTAGGAATTCTAGAGTAATTTAAAAATTAGGGTAAATTGAAATATTTCTAATGAAACAAATGGCCTCAAACATGCCAAGGGTGACAGCAATGACAACAAAATGTAGGGAAAGCTCCCCTCTCAGCAAGCATGGTTTACATAAACTGAAAAAATCACCAAAGTTAAAGGCAGCGTGCAAATTGGATTGATGCTGTGCTAGTGCTGTGAAGGACTGTGTGTTCTGCATTCCAGTTGCCTGGGCCTTTGTTTCTGGCAGTCTGGAAACCCAGAACTCCAATGAAGAATATCAGTTCTGCGTTAGTTGGTTTTGATCTAACCACTTGAGAGAGATGACCCTGTATGTGGAACACATGACACATGTATGAATGACAAGCGTATGAAAGTACTCCCTAAACTGGGAGGGGCGGGGGAAATTCCTCCTGGTTTTGTCTTCCCTGAACCTCTCTCTCTCTTTCCTCTGCCCAGATCTGCTAGAGTTGGTCAGGTGACCAACTAGTCACCTTCTTTGCTGGTTTTGGAACTGGTTTAGTTTAACAAATTATACATCCTGGAACACAATATACAATCTAGCACATACATTTTAATGCAAATAAGCTTTCTAGCTCTGCCAGACATGGATACTAGATGTGTGCATTTTAAGTTTTTGCACACGGACGCCATACTCCTGCCTCAAATCTAGGCCAGAAGGGGTAGCAGTGAATCCCTACCCTGTGCTACTGGTAGAACCCTTTCATGGCACGTTCTAGTTCCTCAGCACTAACTAGATGATGATAACTGTTGTCTTATGCTAACAAGTAGGAATCCATTTTTGTCACATACTTATTATTCAACATGTAATGTTGCTTTGCCAATTAAGTAACACTTAGCTTACATACTAATTGAAAAAATTACCTTTCCTTACTTGTAGGACACTGGTATATACCACAGTGTAACACACAGTTACGGTATGGGACTGATTTCATCAAGAGATTTTGTTGACCTGCTGCATGTTAAACCATACCCTGGTGATATCCTTACAACTAACTGTAAGTGGCATGTAACTACTGCATGTTTTCCTATTTTGGCTGGGTTTAGGAAATCCTGAGGTGAATGGCTGTAAAGTCCTGCAGCTTAAACACAGTATGGAGTACCTTGCTTTGCGTGTGGCCTTAGTAATGTTTACAATCCCCTCATGTTTATCCCCAGAACAAAGGGGTTTTTTAATACTAAAACGATCAAAATTGATCCTCAAAGGAAACACTGCATTCTTGGTTTATTCTCCTATTATGCCTCTCTTTGAAAAATTGAACAAAATGTAGTAGTAGTGTGAAAAAGGTAGAATTTATTTCACTATGTAAATTTAGTGTTTCTTTAAGAACACTTTTCTGTACTTAGGTGTCTTCCTGACCAGGTGCTACTTGCCCAATATGCTTTTCTTAGAGTGAACTGCTAATTTGCCCCATATTTGATTTTCTTGGAGTTTGGCTCTACAAACTTCTACAAAATCTGAAATTACTAATATTACAACTCTATGGCCAGCCAGGAAAATACCTCGCTGCTGCTCCATTTCTGTGCTAATCTTTTTTCTTTGGGTGGATCTTGGTACATGGCAGAAATCAACATTTTTCATCTTGGAACTTTACTGACCTATATTTTTTGAAGCCATATTATGACAATACTTTATTATGCAAAAATAATGGATAACTTCACAAAACAACTCCTCCTAACTACTACTGTGGATGTGTGCAGCAGTTTCCTCATCATCTCTGCAATTGTGTTTAATAATTAATGACATCTGCTGACAAACTGACTTCTTTGTCCAGAACTAAGCCACACCTCAACACTTCAGCATGAGTAATCACATCTCAAGGGTAATCCTTTTGGATATGCCTGCCCAAACATCTATAGAAGTTTTTATATTTATTGAATTACTTGCATAAATAAATATTTAATGTCCTCTAGGTGTTCCACCTACAGAATGCCATATTGTGAGATCTTGTGCCATCCTATAGCAGTTGGAGCAGTTTGTTTTTAAAAGGTATTTTTGAATCATATGATTGACATATATAAACATAATTAATTTGGTGTTGGTTTTTGTGTGTGGTGGCATATAGCCGTCAGCGTGGAATATTCCAGCTGCCCTCCAACTCCCTCTTGTGTCCGAGGCTATAACAATCCCTGTGGATATGTGTGTTCACCTCTGCCCGGGTAAGTATTCAAAGCCCCCTTCTATTAGCATCTTCAGTTACTCAGTTGTCTTCCTTGTACAAAGCTTGAAATTTACTGAACCATGCAGCTGTTTAAAAAAAAATATTTTGACAGTTTTATTCCGGGGAAGTGGTTTTGCCTCAGACTATCTTTTGAAAGAATTGAAACTTTATACATTCTCCACTTTTTCGTGTTAGTAATTTCAAGGGGGATGGACTACAAATTGTAAACATTTGTACATCTCAAGTAAGTTTTATTACTTTCAAGTAAGTGTTAACTGACGGAGTGTGCTCCTTTTATCACAGGAATCCAGAACATTCTATGCTAGTTGTATTTATTCAGCCAGAACTAGGAGGAATGCTTCCAGGTTCTGTAGTGGAGACAGCATTGCCTACTACTCTCATAAACTTAATCACTGATACGAGAGCTGGACTGAAAGCCTTGAAAGACCGTAATTAAATGTAAGTGCAAAATAATAAGCACATAAGTTTACTTGGATTAATTTTTAAAGTAGATGATGAAGTTTATTTTAATTGTGGTTTATGTGGAAATACATAAAGCTTTAACTGTTAAAATGGTGAGTGCTGGTTTTCTCTGTTCTTGGGAATGATCAAGAATTTACAAGTGCCATCAAAGTATAGGATGTCGCTTTCAATGTAATCAGGTGATGTTTTGTAGTATTTTTGCACTTTATATGCAGAGAATATATATAGACACACACACACAAGAATCTGGTGATAGAAATTACAGCAATGTGTAAATGCCATAGTCAAATATTGTGCCATAGCTTTAAACACACTGATAAATTCTTACCTCAGTTACGTACTCTTGACTGAAACAAGGAAACATCTTGTGTACTACAGACTTTAAACATGTTTATTAATTGTAAGTGTACAAGTGTAATTAGCAACTATTTCACTTGTTTTGGAATGAAATATTTAAAGAAAAGACTGATGAATTTGTATGTGGCATCTCATTAAAAGCTGCTTTTTATACACAGAGTTGTTTGTCATCTTCTGAATCCTGAGCACCAAACTTAAACACTTTTTACATGCTGACTAACTTCCAGGAACAAGCTGGCGATATGATTCATCTGCAAGTAATGTTCCCCATTACCCCTGAGTATGTCTAGTACCTCTAGTTATGAGTTAACTGCAGGAAATAGTGATAGCCACACAAATAGCAATTTCCTTTACAAATCACAGGAACAGTGGGGCACATTAAAGAATAGTGTAAAGATTGCCTTCATCTTCTCTGCTTAATCCCCTCCCAAGTTGTTAGAAACAATTAACTGCATACATAGTATGTAACTCAGTGAAATTAAAGTAAAAATTCCTTCCCCCCAGTCACTGGGTTAAGGTATTAATAGCAAATACTAAAATATGTTTGCATACTGTACTAGTTTTAGGGCAACAACTGAAGATTCCTCAGATAAATGTCAATTTATAAGAAAGAAAAATAAGACAGACTAATTGCTACCTAACAGAGTCACCAGCAGGTTTTATGTCAAAAGTTGTCAAAATGTATTTTTAATATTCACATCTTTATAATGTACAGTAAACTTTTCATAAATAAAGTGCCTTCAGGTGCTGATTCTTTCAGTATTACGAAAAACGATGCCAGTTTTACAAGGCGCTATGAATACTTCTGGAAGTCTTGATGATACTTCCATCACTGTGGCTTAAAATATCTTAGCAAACTGTTAGACTGTGATAAACATGATGCTGTATTCTTTCTTCCTTTATTTGTTTTAGACTTTTCAGGGGGGTTATTCCTAGAAGTTTTGGACACATGTTCCTGACTCTTCCATTCAGCTAGTAGTTCATTTTGCACATCTGCAGGTAGTTCATAAAAAGTCTTTGTGTCAATGTTGGGAGGAAATACAATTCCTGCTGGCCTACTAAACGTTTTACCCTCAGAAGTTGTTTCAAAGGCCTGCTTATCTTCATCCAAGACAGGGACACGCAGCGCAGTTTGGCTGGCTCCAGCTTCCAGAGATGACGGTTCTCTCTCTCTGACGGTCATAGAGTCAGCAGGTTGTTTTTCCGTACCACTGCTTGTCTGTGCACTTCTGGGATGCTCAGAAGAACAGCTGGCCCTGGACCTGTGTGCAGGCACAGCTGCAGATCCATGAGCTGACATGAGAGGTATACTGCACCCTGCAGAGTGAGTGTCACTGTTCAGTCCCTTAGAATGTGGGGGCGTGCTGTGTACCGCTTCTGCAAAACATACTGATGGCTCACCCGAAACGTTCTCAGTAGGCGTTGCTTCTGTTTTTCCAGAAATAATTTCTTTTTGAATATCTTTTGGAAGTTCTCTGAAGACTTCCTGGTCAATGTCAGAAGGCGGCAATAAAAAAGGGATGTCAGGAACGCCTACTTTTTTAATAATGCTTTTCTTTTCCTCTGAAAGTTTCCTAGTTTTTGCAGTTCCAGTTCTGTTGCAGTTCTGGTTCCAAGAAGCACTTCCCTCACCTTGTGAGACATCTTCCATTTCCTGTGGCAAAAAACATACAGAAAAGCATTACTATGTTCTGTGCAGTCTACTAGTGGCCAAGCACTATTTTACTAACAGCAAGTTCTTAAAACTATTCCTTAACAGACAGTAATTGTTTTTTTTCCCTTATCATGATCGGTAATGGTTTTTAAAATCTTACATTCAAACACAGACCTTAAAATGTACACACATGTAGGAATCCTTTTTGTATTTTAAAGTAGCAAATACTTCAAAGTTACATTTTATTGCTTTAAAACTCTGTGGAGCTTTGGAATACATGGTATGATGTTATATGTCATATTCCTGAGCAGTTGAGAAACAGACAAGTTTATCAATACACAAAACAGCTATGTCCAGAAGGAAACAGTAAATTCATTACACAACATAATTTTGAAGTTACAGAGGTTTTATATTATGTACTGAAAGCATCTTGTGGATGGATACTTTGCTGTCTAGCGTATGCAGCTGGGAGGTAGATTTGCTCAATTCTGAGCAGGAATTGGAAGTTCACTTGATCAGAAACTAGTGGCCAATATAGAGCTGAATCTTTGAATAATTTCTAGTCTGAACAGGGCGACCTGAGAATGCATAGTAAGGGAAATACTCACTGTGAAAGTATCTTAATAAAAGCAACGAGGTAAATTATAAGCAACTTTAAGGAGATTTTAGTCTACGGTAAAAGATGCTTCAGTATGATAATACCTGAGTAAGCGGCCTGTTTTTTCACAGATGCTAAATAAAGGGCAGATCTTACTGGAATGAACAGCCAAATTCAGCAATTATTTTTTAGAAGATATAAGCTTGGGTTTCTCTCCTCTGGAATTCTGTTCTTGTCAGTTAAGAGGCTTGATAACCTAGCTGGCTGTCCCATTCAAGATAGTATTAAAACTCTTTTAAGCAAGCTGTCTAATGAAAGAAAGCAAACAAGTAACACCCGCTCAGAAGACTCCAAATAAATCTTCATTTAAGCTTTAAATCTATATTGTAAATACAGAAGTATCTTATAACTTATCTGTAGATAGTTTTCAGTATCTTTCAGCTTACCCAGACACGTTTACGAGAGCCTGATGCTGGTGACATCTGCTTTAGATAGAAACCAATTGATCCTTTCTTGCTGCTAGGAAGATTTTTGAGGTTGGAGAAGCAGACGCTGAGAAGGGTAAGATGAAATGGTAGATCTACATCTATCATCTTTCGAAAGAGTTTCATTAGTATATCAACCAATGGGGATAAAATGTTGCCGCTTTCTAAAAGAAGAAAGGTTGGAAAAAAATAATGTGTATATAATCAAAAGTGACTGAATAAGATTGATTGAAATAGCAAAGGACAAAGGCAAACTTATAATTCCACATTCTGAACTTTCAACGTTTTGCAAGTGCACAGAAGAGATCAGTCATATTTAAGAATTGAGTATGCAGTACTATTCTTAGCAATATGAGAATATTTGTAACTCCCATCTTTATACCCTAGGGAAACCTTTATTCATCTCAAAACATGAATTCCTGAAGTATTAAATTCTGAACACCACTAAAGGCTTCCAAAATAATCTGTGGATATGTAGTCGTTAAGATGTTCATTCTGCCCTGTCAGGTATGTCCTCAACTAAACAGACTTTTCCCCCCCTGCCAGCCAGTAAAAATACTTAATTTTACAGCTGTGACAATTACTTTATAGTATGCACTTAGGTTAGAAAAGAAGAATTACAGAATAGAAGCCAAGCTGAATAGATTTGAAAAATGATCCAATTGTACCAAAAAGGGCCTTTACAGAGCCGTGTTGGTATATACCATTACCCCAACGCTGGCAATAACAGTATGGTTTATTGGAGTTTGTATGACTATGAACTGACAGTAATTATTATGCTCCTCCAATGTAGAAGTCCAGTAGCAATTCTGAAGTGAGAAGCTACACAGAATTTCAACAGCTTCTCTAGGCCTGTGAGAAGTAATTTGGGAATTGAAGTCAGGGAACAGTGATTCAGTGTGCTGATACAGCAGTGATACAGCAGTGATTCAGATTTATTTCCTTACCCCAGTCTGAATGAAGTGTCAAATGAATTGCAATTGCTGGTTGGAAAGCTTAAGTCTGAGAAGGGTGAGAGTCTTTATGTTGTTAATTTTCAGAGGTACATCAGAAAGATGTTTTATTACATAATGAAACTGAGAACGTAATTCATATCCCTAACAGAGAAAAGCAGATTAATAATCTGGGAAGCAGCCTCCAGTCACCCTTTCCCACCCCACCAAGAAATTTACTGTAAGGAATCCAGCCAGACTGGGTTAAAACATGGTAGTAACACAGAAGTTACGCCTGCAGTGGATTTCTGTATGGTTTTAGCCTATGTCATCAAACAGAGAAGTTTCCAAATATTAAGTGTAGGTAATATCACCATGACATTACATGACGGAATTGTACAGAGAAGTTAGGTGGTAGCAGCACAAGAAATTTTTCATACTTTCAAAAATTCTAAGTTTACCTTTTCCAAATTTCTGAATGAGATGAGGTGGAATAGGACACTGACGACTTTCCCGGTTAAACCATTTATCGGTTGAAGAGAACTGACGGATGGTCAATCTTACTGTGTGTGGTTGTCTTCCATCTTTGTATATTCTGTGGAGCATTAATGAGCACAAACCAATTAAGTATTTTTCAGAGGGTCTATGGAAACTGTCACAGCATCTAGGTTACCAAGTCAAATTAAATATTATGGATCTCTTCCACCTTCTGGCTTTGGGTCACTGATTATACTTTGGGTCCTAGCTGGTTCCCTTAATTACCCGTAAGTTAGAAGTTCAATACAATGTGAATACTGTCTCCCAAGAGTCTTAGCTGAAATGAATGTGAAAATTAAGTGGGTCAGTCTGCAACATTGCCACGTTTCAGTATTTAATACATTAGAAGCAGTACAGTCTATGCAGTTATACCCTGTACAATCCTCAGCTTTTAGCTTTTTGCTTTTCAAGGAAACATCCCCCCGCTTTAGCAGCAAAAGGTTAGCACTTCAAATTTTGTGATTAACGAACAGTGTCTGAGATGGAGATAAAAAGACTGCTTGCCCACCTTTAAGAACTGTAGATGATTTTAAGGCTAAAAAGAGCCACAGGATAGAAAGGGAGGATAGGGAAGTCACAGTAGTCAAGACAGAAGTAAATGCATCCTCTCCTGCTATGCTGGTGTTTTTGTAGAGTATCTTGGGCTTGGATACTGCCGGGGTTCACAGGGTAAGGGAAATAGGAAGAAATGAAAACGTTCTTTCAGCCTGACAGAAAAATGTCTGCTGTTCTACAGCAGGCATGCATAAATGGTGATCACCAAGGGTCTGAAAGTAGAGAAAGAAAACCTAGGGTCCCTCACGCAAATTAGTGAAGAGGCACCAGATACTGTGACACTCAACCAAAGCAAGGGAGAAGGATCAGCAGACAGAACATGCAGAGATCCTTATCAGAGAAGCTGCAAAGGGATGGAAGGGCTGGCAGCCATCCTGGGGGCAAGAGAAAAGACGGGGGCAAGAGGAAAGCGGGGCAATACAGCAGGACAACCCATGAATTGATAAAGACCAAAGGGGAGGTTGGAGAAGCAGGTGCTGTCCCTATAAATGCATTTTGCTGAGAGAAGAAATGTAGAGTATGAAACAAACCTAAACAAACAAACTCCAAGTCCTTTCAAGTCACAATTTCAGTCATCAGAAAGAGTACTGAAGAGAGTCACCTGTCTAATAGGTTAGGAAGCAGTTCTTCAATTTTCTCTTTAACTTCCACTTCTGATGAACATTTTTTAAAAGAATCTTCATCACTAAAGGACTGAAAAAAACCCCACATAAGTCCTTTTGATTTTATATTTACTTCAAAATTCTTAAGAGGAAAAAAAGTATCATAATTAAGTGTGTAGAATTAACACCGAGAGATCTTTGACATTCAAAGCTCAACTGAACTTCAGGAGAGGTATGCATTAATTTGAGTTGTACTAGAGAATACTTATAAAAATGCATCATTTTGGTTAGTTCAGCAAAGCTGTATAAAACTAAAAGCAATTTTTTTTTCCTCTTTGTAAAGTACTTTAGAACAATACTTGTACCTGAGGAGGGCCTGATGGAGTCACAGGGGAGTCATCTTCTCCGTAGCTGAGTTTTTGGATACGCTGAGCAATAGAAACACCCAGTTCTTTCTCTAACATAGTAGATGGAAATGCTTGAAGGTCACACACGTTCTTAACACCAAGTGTTTCAAGACGTTTGGTAGTTTTGTAGCCAATGCCTAAATAAAACGTGTATTAAAAATACACAGGAAAGTGAATATATATATAAACATACACATAAAAAACACCCACCCACATAGTACTGATGGTTATTTTCATTCCTGCAACAGAGGCTTTTCAGCAGCATCTTTAGTGAGTTGCCATTTGAGTTTTAGAATCTGCCATTAGAAAAGCTGTACTGGGACACAGCAGAAGTCTCCACACGTAGCCTGTGTTAATGCTTCCCAGCCAACAGTGCAGTGTGAGCACAGAATAATTAGGCAAAGTACTTCCTCAGAGTATTCTGTCAGGCTCTAATAGGCTGTTTTAGTAACTGTCAGTAGGTTTCCAATCAATAAGCTTAAAGAAGTTTGTGTTTAAAACCTAGTATCAACCACAATGTGTGTGTGGACTTCAATAAAAATAAACTGGTATTTTAGTATTTTTGAAGGCATCTTGTAAAGTGCTGCAACTCGTTTCTATCACAACGGAAAATTAAGAAAACCAAAGTCAAACAGCTTTTGAAAAAGACAGCACCCTAAACACACACCTGCACACCCCGCTGCCTGCTTGCGAAACTAGATTTTAAAATTATTTCAGCTATAATTTTTTCACTATTTTTTCTTAGCATCTTGAGTTGTCAGTGTGCCCTCCATCAGTGCTCATAGCACAATACCTACCAGGCACTTTTTGGATGCAATCAAGGCTGCGTAGTAGATCTTGACAGCTTTCAGGCAGAAGAACTGTTTGCTGATTTGGTTTAAAGGTCCCAGATACTAGTTTTGACAGTAATTTGTTAGAGGCCACCCCTGCACAGCCTGTGAGGCCCAGTCTCTCATATATGGCTTCCCTGAACTCTCCTGCAATCTGAGATCCAACAACTAGTCCTAAGTGCGTTGTATCATGCAAATTGATAGCTGCAAAGAAAAAGAAAGCAGTGTTCAGTATAAACAGTCCCCTAGTTAGCTAATTCTCTAGCTGCAGATATTTTCTACGTTGCATTAAAGCAGTATAAGCAAGTACGGTCTCACGCGTCGAGTGGCATTGCCACGGCTTCTGTATCCAAGCTGTTGTCTAAAACCAGGGGCATTCTGTCCAGGAAGCATAATGTTTAGAGAGTGTTTTAAATATAAAATACAACATATTAAGGGGTATCAAAGAAAAGCATTAAATATCACAGATTCTTGTACCAATGTCACTGAAGTAGATTTACAAATCTTTATAATTTAGAGGGCTGTTGCAGTTAAGCCTTTATAACTCACATGCAAATGTCAAATGAGGCAAAGGACGATTCAGGCTTTTCCCTCCTCTCCAAACCACAATCAAAGCTATCATGATAGCTTGAAGTCTGGGAAAAAACCCAACTGCTTTCCTTCCTAGTGCATGAAATGAGTATCACAGCTACTGAATGTGCTTTGAGTATCATAGCATAGCTACTGTGTTTGTGTTTGATGATGTACGAAGCAGCTCAGTTAGCTACTTCAGTCTCAGTAAGTCTATTCCTGACCTAATGGCTGTAGCAAACATTTAGGGTTTTTGTTTGTTAAAAAAATCCATTAAAAAAACAACTGTTAAAATACTCATTCCACTTTGCCACTTGACAACAAGATTCAAGCTGAAACAAAATTCTATGTCTTACTACAGTAAAACTTCACTACAGTAAAAACTTAAAAAGGGCAAGGAAAATATCTTCTTCCAAATCGTCGTATGTGCTCATCTACCACAGAGATGTATTTTTACTGCCATCTGACTGGCGTGCTGATTAACATTTGAGATACACACACTCTTCTCAAATACAGAAACCAAGCACGGAGCAATACAAGTTTCCAGCTGTTCAGCTCTGGACAGTACTTAGAAGCTGACAGATACTATGTACTGAACTTCATAAATGTTTGCACGCTGATGTTCACAATGTTACATATTTTTCAGTACGAAGAACGCTTAACTCACCTTGGTTGTTGTATACGTGGCCAGACACACAGACTCTGGAACATCCGCTTTGCTGTAACTGGTTTACTCTTTCCTCTACAATCTCTGTGATATCCACAAAATTTTCATCAAACCCAAGCCTTTCCACCAGTGGACAAAATTCCCCCAACAGCTCTAAGAAGAAAAGATACCCAAGGATAATACACACACAGCTCATAATGTGAGGTTTTCAAGTCTGCATCAATCCACAGCTGATTTCCCATGGATTCAAGGAGGATGCTTGCACAAAAAGGAACTGTGTTCTCTTCCAGATAAATAAGCCGCTTATTTTATCAAAGGTGAAGAGGAGGAATATTTCTTCATCCCACAACTACCTCTGTCATCTACTTTCCTTCTCCCCGAAGCTCTTCCTTCTTTCCTCATTTGTTTCTTAACCTCTGCATACCTTCTCCTAAGGAAATGTTTCCTATCTAGGTGGGCTTTCACTTTTACATTATTGCTATTTCCCCTGCTAACACTGCTCATGTGAAAAGCAGTAATTGTGACAATGCTGGTGTACCATTTAAGAGATACTGGAGAAGATCCCCCCACTTGAAGGCTTTCAGCATTCTGTCCTCGTTGCTTCACCTTTGCAAAAATATTACTGCAGACAGTATTTAAGTAAGAAAATATGTTCCTAAAAACTACACGGGCATAATCCTAACACAGCGTACAGATCCCATATAACAGCAGCAGGATATGTTTAGTGCCGGACCCAGAATGCAACCTGAAATGCTGACATCGTACGACTGTAAGTAGTATCACCATGCTGTGAGGCTCATTTTAATAAAAACTTTTAGAGCAGGAAAATCCCAAATACTGTTGCACACATGTGCACCCACACACAGAGTTTAACAGAAAGCGTTTGGCCTCTACTGGAAAATTGTTAATTTTGTACCTGTAACCTTGTACGACATTTCCCTGTATGGAGTTAGATCTTCCCCATTAACCAGGATCAGCTGAGGACACTTCTCCTTAGCATCCTTGACAGACATCAGTTTCTTAACTCCAAGTTTTCTGGCTGCATAGTTACAGGTAACTACGATGTATTTCTGTTGCACACCTAAAAATAAATGTTTTTTAAAGTTTAGGTTTCTTGGTACTTCACAGAAGACTATAGTACATTCATGCTGCTGCAAAGCATACGCTTTGATCAATCGCCATGCCACAGAACAAGCAGAAAAAGCAACACAACAGTCTTATTTTACAAAGACCACGAGAAGGACAGATCTCTTGATTTAATTACTGGATGGTAAGAACATTTTAAAATCTTATAGATGTTTTTTCCCATTATATGGTTGCTTTCAATTTTGGGCCTTTTTAGGCAATGTACCCATGAAAGTGCTCTTTATGTAATAGTCATTTTCAGATGTACTTTCTTCACTGATGATAAGACACTACCGACTGCCTCGCATTCCTTCTTAACTTCTGGGTGGAATAAAGCGTGCTTTAAGCGTGACTGTGTCAAAAGGCTCTGGCTCATTTGGGGAGCTCAGCCCTCTCCGTGCCCATGTTATAAACCAGCTTCAATCCCCAGAACTGCTCAGACATGTCGGCAAGTGCCTGTACTTGCGCTCAAGAGGATTTATTAACGTTGTAGTCAGAGCCACACGGAGTCTAGACTGCACCTTGCTCACTCTGGATGTGGTTACGGCTCTGGCGTACCTCACCACACAGTCACGTCCTCAGTTTACTCACATCCTTAGGTTTTTTTCTCCCTGAATACACGTAATCCCCAAATTAACAGCAAAGTAACTCATACCTAAAGGCTTGTCTCTTAATTCAGGATTACGGATAATTTCTACTTGTGCATAAAAGCAGTCCAAGTCAATGTGCACAATCACTCTGCGTGCTGCGCTTCTTGCTGATACGGACTTGCTGTGGCCTGCTGCGGGAAAAGCAAATGAACAGATTAAAAATTACTCGCCACTTTACATGCAATGATACCATTTTAAAAAAAGTTAATCCAGAGTAATAAACATATTACAAGAAGGCTATACAATTTACAAGTTTTATACTAATTCTGGCATTGTGTTAATTCTAGGATTAAAGAGTGTTAAGTTGTCCCTAACAACTCAGTTTACTACTGATCACTCCTGGGTTTGGGGGGTCAGCTGTATTTGTTTTTCACTGAACTGGTTTAGAACATTGCTTTACTGATACAATATCCTTTCATAGGAGAACGCTAAAACTTCTTTTTAATGTATTTCTGTAAATTAATCCTTTTTTTTGTCTCTGTTTCAGACAACTCTATCAGATCTCCACCTTTCCCAGGGGTAGCCAATGAAGATGGCAAATCGCCATCTGACAAACGGCAAACCGTGCTACGAAAACAAACCAGCCAAGGTCAAAAAAAAAAGGAAATTTAAGAAAAAAAGGTGTTTATTTCCCCGAGGTGAAAATAACCCCATGAGCTGACACAGTGCAGCCGCAAGCCCGGTCCGCGTGCCCTTCTGGAGCCGCGGCCGCTGGCTGCGAGCGGCACCACGGCGGTAACGGCGGCCGGAGCGGCCGGGGCTATGGCTGCCCGGGAGAGGCTCTGCCCCGGGTCGGCGCCACGGGGAGCTCGCCCCTCCCACCCCCGTCCCTCCGAGTCCCCCGCGTGTCCCCGGCCAGCGGGAGCGGGGGGGGGTGCGGGCGCGCCGCCGCCGCCGCTCCCCTCCGCAC
>JAVJGJ010000054.1:1634129-1650485 GCA_035590215.1 Microhierax caerulescens
GCCAGCCGTACCGGTAGGGATGCTCCGGGGTTCCCTGCCAGTGCTGGGCTGGCCGGCTGCGGGGCTGACAGCTGGGCAGCCGGGGAGTTAGTGGGGCTTGCAAGGAGCCCCCCTGCCCGGTTTTCCTTTGGGAGAGGGGTGCTGGTGGTGCTGCATGCTGACCCCCCCACAACCCATCCAAGCCCAGCTTTTCGGGTCAGCCTAAAGGGAACACCCCCCTGCATTTAAACTAAGAGTTGCCATGATCTATACCCAAGAGGTCCAACCAAAATAATTAGCTCATAGGCGGGCTGTGTGCACCCCACCCCCTGCCCCAAATTAATTAGGAAGCTTACCATTAGCAACAACATTAGCTGAGATTTTAGCAAAGTTAAGGGCATGCAAAAATCGGAGAAGTCTTGCCGCTGCAAAATGCTCTCATTATTACTGCACAGGTTATAGTAAACCCAAGAGAAGCAACAGCAACCTGATTTTGTTTCACCCTCCCGCTTGGTTTTAGAAGCTGAAAGGATAGCTCTTTTTCTCAAGGGAGAAAGCAAATAAACTCTGAAGTCTTGCTCTTAGGCCATGCTTCTGTAAGTCCAGCCTGCTGCACGGCAGAGGAAGCTGTCTTCTGCAACGGCTAACCTCTTACCCACAGCACCTCTATTTATAGCTCTGTGCGCATCTGATGAACCACACCTGAAACTTCTCCCTAACATCGCTGTTTCTGAGCAGGCCTAGCAGTCTCCTTTTGTAGCAGTGAATGGATTCAGTCTTTCTGCTGCCCGGCTGGAGGAGTGGGAAGTCGTGCTTACTCCCTCTCAGATGCCAGCTAATGGAAAAGTCGGTTTCTATCAGTGCTGAATATGGCATCATTTGACCCATCACGTGCCTGCTGCTAAAGAAAATTCAATGTCTGACAAAAGGATCGCTAGATGTGGAGGAGGAACGTGGCGCTTTTTTTGTGAGCTTTTTGAATAAATCCGCTTGAAAACTTTTTTAGACAACTTCTGGTTTTGTCTTGCCGCCTTTGTCTGACTCGCGCTCCCAACCGTATGCTAATATTGCGGCAGATGATTGGGTAGCATCTGGCATCGCCGTCTATCTCTTTGCATCTGCCTTTCCTTTCTTCGATGCTGCCTCGTGAAGCCTGTCTGAAAGATTGCGCTTGAGTCTACAATTTGAATCCTGTTTTCTGGATGGGTCCTGCTTTTCTGCAGATTGCTAAACTGAACTGTCTGCATAGGATTATTCTTTCCAGAATTAAATGCCAGACTTTTCTCAAGCCAGACAGTCAGTGCTGACTGTGTTGGATCTTCTACATTAAATATATTCCAAGTAACTTTAGCTATTTGCTCAGAATGGCCTGTTTCAAAAACACTTGAGTTTAGCCACGTGTTTGTCCCATCAGAACATAGGGGTGTCGGTGTTTTATATAATACAGATCCTTAGTTAAACTATGAAAACATGGGGGGAAATGCAGCAAGTTCTAGTATTTCCAGGTTTTAGTTTTGGCTTTGCAAAGAATGATATGTAACCTCATTAAGTTCATTAAAGTGCCTTAGTTAACTGAGTAAAACCCTGAGGTTTATGGTTTTTTATGATTTCTTAAGGCTAGAAAAAAACGCCAAAAGGCATTGGACAAAGCTTCATTTACTGTGATGGTCTAAATAATAATAATAATGGTAATTAAGAACAACTCTTGCAAGATTAATACATGTTGCAATCTACCTTATTTGCATTTTGAAACGCGCTTGTTTCAGGACTGCTTTATGGTATTTTAACATGTCATGCTTTAGGAAGATGTGATCCAGCTGCTCAGATGAAGTAAAACACCTCCCGTAGTTTCTGGTAGGGTGTTTTTTGTCCCCCTTCACATATATCCATGAGTTTTCTGACCTTCATGATTATCATAAAAAAGCTATTAAAAGAGGGGTGTGGTGGAAATACTTCACATATACTGTACTAGATCAAAACACAGCTTTTGAGGTTAGCCCCTTCTGTGTAATGATCTGAGCCTTCATCCTTCAGATTTTGCCGCTGCTGTTGCCTGAAACCCTGTTAAGAAACTCTTTAACACAGTTTTTGTTGAAGATGCAAGACTGTAATCTGCTCATCACTGACTCTAGAATTCTGTCTTTTTAATGTGGGAAAGTGGTAGGAATAAACGTTTCAAATTTTAGGACGCCTTCCAGCATGGTTAGCAGTGATGCAGATCATCTGCCAAACAACCGCAAAATTGAAACTCAGAACTTACCAGGCAACTCATAGCTTAGAGTTTGTTGATTTCACTACAGATTACAGGTTTGGAAAAATAACTAGTCATTTATGTCTAGAGGAATAACTTCTGTTCAGCAACAGGACTACTTCTGCACAACCAAAGTAAAACAAGTAAAAAAAAAAAAAAAGGTTTTGTGGCTGCAGGCAGGACTGGCATAGGAAATTTATCTTTCTCCCCCCGCTTTTCATTCTGTTATAGCTATGAGGCAGATTTCAGCACTGCTATATTTAAAACAAATGAAAATCTGTTTTGATCCAGTAAGTAGAGCAGGCCAAATACATTCAAAGGAGTTATGTCACTCTAGTTCTGTTGGAAGCAAAAAAAAAAAAAAAAAAAGGAAAAGAATGTTAACAAATGCTATGTTGTTAAAATATGTAGTTGGGTACAAAGTGGGTTTTGGTTTGTGTGCCTTATACAGACTTACATTCCCTAAAAGCCTGCAGAGTCAGGGTTTGGCATGACGACTTAAAGAATAATGCCACACTTTTTTGGCAACTGTAGGACAATGACAAAAATGTACGTTGCATTTTAAGTTTATATGTCTTCAGAATAATTGGCTTAAACTTCTGGTTGCTTAATTTTATACAAACAGTCAGAAGAAATAGATTTCTGTGTATGTCTTGCTTTGAGGATAGTAGGCTTGCACAGGTGACACCAGAAGTCTGGCTTGGCTTGCGGAATCCTTGTTAATTGTGATGGAGAAAAATCTAATTATTCTGGAGCTGAGTTTGGGGGAGGAAAGAATCACTATATTAAGTGACATAAACTTGTTTGGGCTAGGGAGTATTGCATTAAAAATCATGATACCGAATGTAGGACAAATGCAAAAACCAGCACAACATTCTCAGAATAAATACTTGGATTAGACCTTAAATCCACACATCAGGTAACTTCCCGGAGGGTTTTACTGGCAATCGGTCTGATGTGCAGTGCCTGTAGCTCGAGCACGTACTGTCATAAATACAGATGTTCTGTCTCAAGAGCAAGGACTATTCAGAGCGACAATGATACGGACTAAAATCAAGAAGATTACGATGATGCCAGAACAAAACAGTGTTCTTTTGAATCAGTTTGAGATACGTAGCAGCTCCCAGGAATATATGTGATCTTTTCTAGTTTAAAGAAGGCAGGAGTTGCTCTTAATGACCGTCTTGTCCATACTGTAAATTTAGCGAGCGCTCAACTTACAGCAAAGGCGAGCTGAAAGGCAATTTTTGTTGATCCTCAAGAATAAGAAGTCCCCGTTCTGAGTGACTTGTCTGTCTTTGCTGCAAAGTCCAATGTCTTCCCCATATCTGCAGAGCGATAATCTGAGAGTATTCTTTCACTTCGTTTACAGGCAGGAGATTACATTTAAAGCTATACATCTGATTTTCCTTTTAAATCAACATGCTGTGCTTGTGATCTATGTCTCCAGTTTGTCCTAACTGTTGTTGTCTCATTGTAATCAAAGTTTTCTGAGAAACTGTACCTGTACCAAGAGCCTTTTTGAAGTGACTCCCCTACTATTTGTGTAAGCCCTAATACTGTAGTAAATTGGCATCATGATTTTTTTTTAATATTATTTCTTCATCGTACGGTGAGGTAGGGGGTGCTGCTGTCCTGCCAAAAGACTCAGTCATGCTTCCAAAGTCCTGCAAAAGTCTGAGTAAACTAGGAACTTTGAACACGGGTATCTCAGCTATTGTTTTCTTTACCCCTTCTTTTTGTTGGTAAAATCCCTTTAGTATATATAACCCCCTAGGGCGTTTACCTGTTGAAAAATGTTTCTTAAACTCTGGCATGAAATTACTTCCTTCACAGCAGCAGCAAGTTAATATTCTGTTTTGATGCATTTGTTCTTCGTGGGAAAAAAGCAAGCAAGAACTACTCTACTTTTTTTCTAGTCAAGATTAAAAAAGCCAAGTAGTTGACACCGTGTTCACTGGATTCTAATAGACTGTTAAGTTTAACTACAAAAGCTTTTCCAGTATAGGTCTACCCATAGGGCAAACAGACATCCTTTTGAAGTTTGTTTTGTGGTTTGACAGTAAGATAAATGCAGAAGAGTTTCCAGTGACAGTAGGATTAGGTTAATTCTGTGCTGCTTTTTTTTTTTTTTGATTTTTTTGGGCTGGCCCCCTTGCTTTTTTTTTTTTTCTTTTTTTTTTCTCCTTAGGGAGACCTTTACTTTGTCTTTGAAAGCAAGCAACTCATGACTCCTGAGTGATGCTGAGTTTTGCTTATGTTATACATAGGTTTACTGATTTTTTGTTTCCAAAGGTAATTAGAGCATAGAAAAAAGTCCTAATAGTGAGGTCTACGTTTTGAGAATGTACTTCACCTTCTGTGCAAGAAAAAACCTGCTGCCATTAGCTGTATGTTAATCTCTTAGTGCTGCTCCTGTTCTTTCTTTTTTCTGCAGTGCAGCCAGCTCAGGGGCTGGCCTTCACTGAGAATTTGCTGTTGCCATCTTGTACATCATCCCTTCTGAATGGCTGCATCATTTTTCCTTTACTGCTGGAAACTGTACTGCTTTTCTAAATTTAAGTGAAAACCAACATAAGGGCAATGGTAATAATAAACAAGTTAGCCCAGGTTTTCTTGGGTAGGCTTTCTCTCACCATCATTAGCTTTTAGTTTGAGTATTTTGGCTGCCTTTTGCGTTGCCTGTTGGAAGGAGAATGTAAAAAGGAAGTTTTAAGTGGAACAGGTGTTATTTTGTATCTCCATGGCTCAATTACTTGCACTGATTCTGAAAAAGCGTGGTAACGATCTCCCGTACTGAAGTTCAGGGCAGCATCCGGAGTGCTGGTTGAACCATGCTGCCTAATAGGGTCTTAGTATGTAAAATAAATCTATTTTCTTTATAGGGTGAATTTGTCCTTGTGCTGAATGATAATAATGATTATTACAAAGTCACAGTGGTAACTGGCTTCATTTTACAAGGGCACAATGAATCGGTCCTCTGTCCAGCAAAGGAGCTGGTCAGGTTGTTTAGGAAACAGAAATAGATTCTGATAAATGAGTCCAAAATATTTCCGTAAGTGGAAGAGTAAATAACAATCTAGAAATTAACCTTTTACAGTTGGTTGGTGTCAATTGTTGGTGATTTAATGTGGTAGTATAAACTACATGTAATATTGTGTAAAAAGGGTATTTTTGTTGCAAGCGAAATTAGATACCAAATACTAAACTCCTTTGAAAGCATGAAAATGTACTGTGCTATGCCATTCATGCAGTGACTTCTTCACCAAATCTTCAAACATCTTAGAGCTTGTGTTTGAGTATTTGCAGAAAAATCTTTGAGGAAAGAGATCTCCAACAATTGCAGAGCAGTTTTGAAATCCTGAACAAATCTGTCATGTTCCCTTAGAAGTCACCTACCTAGGAGGTTTTGTCAGCAGCTGCTCAGTGTTAGGTTCCCCTGAACATAAGATCAAACAACTAATATTTTTGTGGAATTTTTGTGGTCGTATTTACTATTACACTGTGAAATGCTCAAATATATTTTCAGTCTCCCTGCCTTCCTGGCCTTCATTCCCAGCCTATGGAGGGGATTGACTGGTAGAAGTACTTTGCCTAGGTAGCCAAATGAAGATGTCTTTAACCTGCTTTGCCTTTTCAAAAGTGTTTAGCATTTTTGTTCCCCTTCAGGGCTGTGTGGCAGTTCAGCACTCCCCTAGGTCAGACTACAGCCTGCCAGATGGGATCCTGAGAAACCAGGATCTGTGCAACTGTTGGCCACCTTGGGGCAGGTGGCATGACTGATTTGTTTAGACTGACCCTGCGGTGCTGGAATAGGGGGTGTAAACACTAACTGAAGTGAATGAACTGTAGTTTTAATAACCATGAAATCACACTTTCTCTTTCTTCAGTTTCTTACCATTTTAGCCACTGCTGCAAAACTGTGAAGCTAGAGCTGCTTTGAAAAGCAAGACATTTTAAACTTGGGTGAAGACAGCATGTTTTCCCTGTTATCATCTGCTGTTGGAGCATCTAGCTTGCTATGGTTGAAATTTTCCTCTAAAATCTGTTTGATGGGGTGGGCCAGCAAGCAAAAGCTCAACATAAAAAAAAAAAAGATAGCTTGCCAACATTTTTTTGAAAGCAACCAAACCCAGAAATGTCTGCCAACAAGGTTATTGTTTTAATAAGCCACACTACTATTTTGCCTGTAAACTTGCTGCGCGTTTTGAACTGGGGAGGGGGCCAGATAGGCTAGTATCAAGTAGCTTTTACTGTATGATAAAATTCAAGGTAACTTCCTTGTATGTTAATTAGCTTGCTCTGCTGCTTTACAGGAAACATCTGAAAAGTGTCTTTATTAAAAAAGTTCCTTGCAAGTTCATTATATGACATAATCACCCTCAGCCCACTAAGAACTTCGATTTGTATATATGTGAATTTGCACAAGCATGTAGCTAGAGGTGAAGGGTTGTGTTCTTCATTTGATCCTGTATAAAGTGATTTGAGCCTTGATAGTGTCATTGAAATAATAGTTTTCAGAGGTTGTTGCGCATCACCTCTTTTGAGGAGTGCTGGTTTTTGTTAATTGGTTATGTTAATAAACATCATACAGTGTTTAATTTGACAAGATAAAGTTTTAAGTGCTGATACACATGTAGAACTAAGTCTCTCGGGTGCACTAAATAGAATCTCTCTGATGGACACCCCCCCACACCCCAAAACTTCTACTGAAAGTTAATAAAATTTTTAAAAGCCTATAGAAAGTTAACTGTCTTTAGATAAGACTAAATATTTGTAACTTTTTTGGTTAGTGCTTATAAAAATAACAATCTTACAACAATCTTCTTGTTGAAACTCTACGTGGAGATCTTTTCATGTAATCTCACATTGATCTTGCAATTCTAAATTGTCTCAATGTTGGGGCGCGCTGCAATCTAGTCGGACCAGAGGCTTCACTCTGTCACAGCACCCTGAAAGAACACTTTCACTTGCTGCTTGTATGAAAGAAGTCAGTGCAAAATTAATGACTGTGCAGAACATGTGAATGAGGGAAGGTTGTACCGGTTTCTCCTATCCATGTAATGTTTCTTTAAAATAGCGTAGTGGTTCAGGCTTCTGACTTTTGTGGCAGTTGAAATTTTCACGTATGTGAACTCGGAGCAATGCATTTAAAAAATCTTCTGCAGCAAGTGTGACTTCAAAGTGTGAGTTTTCTTGAACATCCCCTTTAGTTTGACTTCTAAGATAACTCTGGTGCGTCATCCAGAGAACCTTCTCAGAGAGAAGAAAGCTTCATACCTCTCCTTCTGCCTTTCTATTCTAGTCAAAACTAAGTTTGAACTTAAACTTGGTTTTAACACCTTTAGGGGGGAAAAAAAAATGAATACGCTGTTTCTTAGTTTCAACCAAGATACGTAAGTAGCAGGCTTTTATGTTGACATAGGGGTTTAAATAGGTTCTATAACCTCACTCTTCTTCATTAGTGCATACTAATTATTTAATAGATGCTCAAATAAAGCCTCTGCAAATAGGCCTTTTATTTGACTTTTACCTCATGGAGTTTTCTCTGCAGGTTAGAGAAAGCTTTGCAGCAGGAGCAGGTTGGAGACCCAAGATAATCTGGGCGTGATTCAGAAATGAAGGCATTACTTTAGTGGGTTGACAGCCTGCACTTTCAAAGTAGAAAATGGTAACAGCTACAGGACTGTTAGTGAAAAAATGAATATATGTGAAAACTAATTCAAGTGGGGTGGAAATACAGTTTTGAGTTTATTCAGATCCTTCAAGCTCATGTATTCATCCCCCTCTTAGAACAGGGCAAAGGTCTGACATATGAAACGACGAATCTGCATTAAACGACATTAGAAAAAATTGCAGCCTTGAAACTGAACTGAAGGCGGGTGGGTATTTTGTTTGCCAGCTACCAAGGTTGAACGAGAAGGCTTACAAAACGTGTACTTTCTCCAGTGTTTTGACATCGTATGAACTTGTTGAAACTCTGAAATGAAGAACAATTAAGGATAGTGGCTTTTGTGAAATATGGAATCAAATGAAATGTAGTTTGATAGCAGAATTCACTAGGTTTTAGAGTTTGTGCTGAAATAATGTTTTGCAGCAAGCAGAAGGAATGCTACTCAGTCTGTTGGACTTCAGTGAACTTCACTTTCAATGGTGTGTCATTAGATTTCCTTGAAGCTGGAGAATGGAAAATAACTACAGGTTTTGTATAATGGCTAAGGTGTGGGGTGAAGAGGAGACAACAGTACCTTATGATAAAACAAGGGCTTCTTGGGTGTCGTGAGCTGCTAGTGGAGTTGCATGGATGATATTCTTGGAACCAATCTTTTCTTAGTATCGGGGATGCACAAATGATGCGTGCAGTGTACGCATTGTGAGCAAGTTTCATACCTGGGACATCATCAGAACAAGCGAGAATCAGAAAATAATTAGGAGAAATTGAACGACTTTAAAGATAAGGGCATGTTTTAGGATGAAAATAATAAGGAATAGAAAACTATGCATTTAAGGACTAAGAAAAACAATTCCTGTTTTTTCTCAGAGAGGGCAGCTGAGTGGTTCACCACTTGGAAGGAAGAGATGGTTTGACAACAATATGAACGTAGTGGCATACAAAGGAGTAACATACTTCTGCGGAGACAGGGAGCTGCTGTGGTCACCAAGTGCTGACTGAAGGCAGCAACATCTGGGGAAGGAGTAGGACAATGAGAATGAGTAGTGGAATATGGGAAATGTAAAAAAAGTCCACAATAAGTACGTGACTGAAGTGGCAACCAAAGCTAAGGCGGGCAGATTGCTCTCTGCCTGCCTCTTTGTCTGCTCTCATCATGTCAGGTCAGGGACAGACAGAGCAAGTCTATCATCCTTCACACCGGTGTGGGAAAACAGAACCAAGAGCTATGGGACAGG
This sequence comes from Microhierax caerulescens, assembly GCA_035590215.1. Taxonomy (NCBI): domain Eukaryota; kingdom Metazoa; phylum Chordata; class Aves; order Falconiformes; family Falconidae; genus Microhierax; species Microhierax caerulescens. The sequence continues at coordinate 1,643,269 of JAVJGJ010000054.1, forward strand.
ATAAAAAAAATGCCCATTTTCAGTTGCTTCTTTTTTGTCTTGGATTATTTTTTTAATTGGCATATTTTCATTTTTTAATCTCAGCACAGAAATGCAGTTTTTCTTAACACTGAGATTAAGGTGAGTCTAGATATTTTGCTAATGAATTGCAGTCTGCCCCTGCTAAGAGTTTCACTGTTAACTTAAGTGGTAGATTTTGTGCTGTGGATTGGAATAGCCTTTAATACCAGCCTTACTGATGATCCATGCAGATGCCAGTATGGAATATTATACTTTGTATAAGTATGGATCCAGTATGGATCATATACTTTGATTTGCTTTTGGATGACTGAACAAACCAACCAACCAAACAAGACCTGTGAAAAGTTAGATTTGTAAATAAGAATGTTGGATGCATTTATAAAATTTGCTTTTGTTTGTGAAATCTGTTTTCAGAGTTCTACAGGAAGAATTTTTAGTGAAGCTAGGCTGATAACTACTCAGTGCTGAAATTCTGAATTTCTTTGAGGTGTATGTGAAGCATTTATGTCCAAGGAATCTGAAGAGGGAAGCTAGTAAAAAGAGTGCTATATTGATGACAGAGTCTGTTAGCTTCTTACACAGCAACAGAAGGTGGTGATATGGGAAAAATGAAAGCATGTTTCATCCTTGGTACCAAAATTAGGATATAATAGAAGACGACGTAGGATGGCAAAGTTCTATGTGCTTTTAGTCGTTACTTAGTTATGGGCTAAAATTACTGTGTGTGTACAGGTTTTAATTATTAAAAAAAAAAAAAAAAAAAAAAAGAATACTAACACCAGCTTCAGGGTTTGCTTATAGTCATTGTTTTCTCCTTTTCATTCAGTGTTTTATGTTCATTGGGAAAGCAATTCGTAACAGGAGGCTTTATTCAGTAAATTCAGCCCTTCCAGTCTGTTGGGAAACCAGGAAGTTTAGCTAGGCAGCCAGCGATTCTTGACAGGGTTTTATCCTGATCTTTTCTTATAGGTGCCTGAATAGGAATGAAAAGCAATGGGTCAGCTTATTTTAATAGCAAACTTCCTTGCCCCACAAAAGACTTACTTTGTCTCTGACCTTCAGCACAGATTTTTTTCTACTGTTAACAAGCCAGGGTGTTAATCTGCACTATCTAAAATAAAACTGGTGTTGTGTTTAGCTTGGCTTATAGCATAGCTTCAATTCTTGGTTTATGAGAAGTAGAAAAGAGGTTTGTGGTGGGGGATGTGTCCATATGTGCGGTGGGGTGTTTTGGTTTTTTTTTTCCCTCCCACACCCATCCTCGAGGAGGTTAGCTTCAGATTGTGATCTGTTTTAAGTCTTTTTCTCCCACCCTTTACTGCTCGTTAATGATGTCTTTCCATATTTTTGGATTCATTTTAATGACTTTGAAAAATGTTTGGCTTCATTAGCTATTTTTCCCAGAATTCAGTACATATTCTTCTGTGGGGAAGTTCTTGCCTCAAGGCATTTTTAAGTTTAAAAAAACCCCAAACAACAAAACAAAACACCCCCCCCAAAAAAAAAAAACCAAACAAAACAACCCTCTTTGGAAAAGTGAAGAAGACAAAAAAATCTTGAGTAGTTTTCTGCAGAAAGGAAGTAGTGTGAAAATTCTCTGAGCTCAGTTAAGCTTTTGGGTTTCAGTCGTTGGGGGGATTTTGACACTTGGCTTGTTTCATTGGGTCGAGATTTGCGTTAGACCACGGGACTGTTGACGTCACATGAGGGGTGTTAAGCCATTTTCACAGCTCTCTCTGCTGAGTCGCTGTTGCAACCTGGTGTTGCAGTTTGAATTTTACAGAGCAGTTCTTGATGCCTGATTTTCTGCTGAGCTTTTAAGTCTGGGGGCAGCACACCGTTGCCCCTTACCGTGAAATGAATTACATAGCATCTTGTCAGTACGGTGCTTCTTAGCAATGCCTTGCTAAGGCACGCAGGGCACACAGACTAGTTAGCAAGTCTACAGTAAAGCCGGTGAAAATACGCATGGATAAAATGTGTGTTTAGCGCAGGCAGTGTGCACAATGTGTGTGACTGTGTTCGGGATGCTCGAGAATGAGGTAGAGTTGAGGGGATAGAAGGTTCTGTGAGCTAAAGACTGGTAGATGTAGCGCTTCCTTAGGATAACTGGAAATGGGACATTTGTTGATGTTACTCAGAAACATCAGCTGGGACTTTGGGGTAGTAATAATTCCGTAATTCCAAGTGAGGATGATTTAAATAACTTCCTTACAACTTCCATACGATTTCATTGTTCTGGTGGGATCTCTATGCACAATGGCAGCTTTGAACCTGTTTCAGATTCTGCATCATCTTGCTTGCTGCTTGCTTGCTTGTCGCTCGGTTACTTCCCTGGCTTTGCTCACCAGCCTTAGTGACTGAATAGCAATGAGATGTCACATCACCTCCGCTCCTAGTCCTGCACATCTGTTTAATGCCTTGCTGTTTGATAGCTGGGAAGGGTTGCTGTTGAGTCGAGGTTGGCCTTAGCTAGCCATCCATTGGAACCTCGCGTATGGGCTTTACACTTGTGCAGAGAGGGGTCCTGCACTTGGCCACGGTCTGATATTTTTGCTTCTTAGGCTGGAGTTTGGTTTAGCTGTACTGCTAAGCCAGCTGCCCAAGGTGTAGTGTATCCTAGTGTCCCACGGCCTGACTTATAAATCAAATCCTGTGCGAAGGATGGGAACAGATATGCAGAGGTTGGGCAGCTATGCCGTCACGAACCGACACAGCAATGAACGTGCCACATGGAATAAAGATAATGGAAACTTTTTAGATGTTTAACAAGGTATAGCACCTGTTATAAGAAGTCAAGGTTGTCTCCTCTTGTACAACAAAACATACTAAAGTGTTTTCTTCTTTTTAGTCCAAGTGGTAAGAAGTTCAGAAGCAAGCCTCAGTTGGCAAGATACCTGGGAAACACTGTTGATCTCAGCAGTTTTGACTTCAGAACGGGAAAGATGATGCCCAGTAAATTGCAGAAGAACAAACAGAGACTAAGGAATGATTCTCTCAATCAAAATAAGGTTTGTTAGTAAATACTGTGTTTAAGGATATCCTAAGAATTTCCTTTCCTGTAGTTCATTTAGCAATTTTTTTTTTCTGCTTAAAGCAGTCTGCTTCTAAGATGTACATGTATGTTTAATTTTTAGTAGTGGTAGAGACATAAGTTTATAAATAGAAGGAATACTCTGCTACTACCAAGAAAAATATCAAGGTGAGGTTAAGTATGAATCAAAAGTTTGAGTAATTCAGGATTTGGCTTGGGACTAAGAACCTCAGTGCTAGTCATCTATCTGAAAGATGTTCTTCTAAATGGGAAAAGTTAGGACTGTTGACGCCAAGAGATTCTCCTGTGCAAGGCTTCAAATTGTTATGTTCATCTTCCTGTTCTGAGATGAAATAGTTCACATTTTTAATGTGTGCAATATGTGCCAGGAAGCTTGTTTCTGAGGCAAATGCATTTCTCTGTACAAATCTGGATGGCTGTGTACAGCTATGTGGCTTAACAAGGCCAGGTGTTTTTCTGTTTAAGATTGGGCCTTTCTCAATTGATCTGATTGTTCTCTTGTTGTCCATTTCTTTTTGAACAACAGTGTATCCTTTTGAATACTGAAGAAAAGGTGTAGAATAGATTGAAAATAAAAGGCTGAAGCATACAGGAGTGAAATAAGTGATGTAGCACATAGGAACACGACAAGTTAATTTAGCTGACTCTCAGATATAATATGTTTCTGGACAAGCTTTAGAAACCTTATATGACAGTTTGAAAGGACTTCTGTAATAATCTGCAATGTTTTCTTTTTAAAGTATTCTATCTTTCAGGATTTCTTAACTTACAGTAGTGTATGAAACGACCTAATAAGTTATAGGTATGTCTTGTGCCCTGATGTGTTTTTGTCATCTGCCATTTGTAATGCGTGAACCACACATTTCATGCTGTTTTTTTTTTATTTAAAGCATGTGTTCAAATTATTTACTATTTTCTTACCACAGACATGAGGCTTTCAAATAATTTAACAATTAGAGGTAGTCCAGGGAAAGGTTTTGCTTATGCTTTTTGCATGAGCAGAAACTACAAAATTTGGTATATAAAATCTAGATGAGTCTGTGCTCACTTTGTGTTCCTATGATCTGAGATTACTTGAATGTTGCTGACAGTACCTCTGTTACATTCAAGATTAGGAAAGGGGTTTTTTTTGGGTGGGTGGGTTTGTTTTTTTTTTTGGTAAATAACATTTATTATTTCTTATGTGACTGAATCTGTAACTCATGAGCTTTCAGGAATTTCTGCAGTATTCCTGTGATAGTTAAAAGTGAAAATAAACATTTTCCTGGAGTTTGTGTTTGGGTTTTTGGTTTTTTTTCCACAAGACACTGAAAGAATTTGGTTGGAGTTGTCTTCCAGTCCACCTTGCAGCTGTGCTGCTGGGGGGCTGTAAAAGACAGACTTGCATAGGCAAGTTTGTGTATAAACTTGCTCCTATTTTATAGGTTGTTTGTTTTTGTACAAACAATTTACCGCAAATGTTTCTAAATCCTTTGGCTTCTCGTATGTTTCAAGAAGAAATATCAAAATGCACTTGAGTCTTCTTTCTGGGACGTGTCTAGGCAGTTAAGATTTATGCAGCTGATGGATGGAAATGCTGTCTTGCCATACTTGTAACTTTTGCGATTCTCATGTAATTGGAGCAGATTACAACTCAATGTCAAGATTGACATACTAATGCCACCTGGCTTCAAATGGAACTGCGGATAATATATGTTAATGAATGCTCTCCATTTTGTGATGTTAAATGTACAGCAGTGTAAATGACAGGGAAATATTCTTCTAGCAAAATACTGCTCTCCAGTCTTAGCATTGTGCATTCATACTGACTGTTCAGTATTGGCATTAAAGGCATATGTTTGATAGGTTTATTTACGGTAAAGCTGCAGGAGGAGTTTCGCTTCAACATATACTAATCTTGCCATTGTTTTCTGTGTATCCATTTTTACATTTCACTTGCAAATTAAGTTACTTTATTTATTTGCAGTGCTTTTGAAGAGACAATGAAGTAAGGAATACAATTGAATATGAATCCAGTAGATACAGCATACTGCTGCGCTTGTAAAAATATGCTTATCAATTCTTCATTTTGTAAAGAAAACATAATAGAGAATACTGGTTAAACATGCTGTCTGGTTATAAGTGACTTCTTAGATTAAAGGATTTGAAAGGCCTGAAAATCCTCTGCTGAGTTTTTAAAATGTTTTTATGTCCAGGGCATGTTGATGCTTCGGGAAAGACATGTCTTTGGAAAGGTAGTGGGCTGAAATTCTTTTGGAAATCCTTGTTGGACCATAAAATACTCCTACTGAGTAAAAATGAGCAGGGAATTGATTTTTCTGCTAGCTAGTACATTACTGTAGTTCCCGGAGTAGGAAGAGCTTTTGTTCTGTGCTAGTAGTTATACAACATAGAAGCCCACAGTACAGCTGTGTTTCCGAAGGCCAGTGTGCCTAAAACTGAATATTGTGAGCTTAATCGCCATCTGAAGTGAAATAATCTGTGTCTGACCATTTGAAACACGTAGGTAGTGTCTTCTATCTGGAAAGCTCGAAAGAACTTTCTGTTCTTCAGGAGAGGTGTCGGTTGTAGGGATCTTTGTTACTTATTTCTATGAGGATGTGCTGGAAGCTTTTCCTTTGTCATGGATAAATCATGTGTGGCTGGCTTATGATTTGTTGTGAAAAAATTTCTTTGAGTATCAGTGGCTTCCTGTTAACGTGTGATATTTTTTTTTCCCTGTATATCCCAAGATCTGCAGGTGCTGGAGATGGGTGAGCTTAGCAAGCTTCTGTGCTAGAGTTTTATTTCTGTTGTTCAAAACTCGGTGACACAAATGAGAGACTGTTTGTATAGGATGAGGTCAGAAAGCCCAGATGTGACTATGGTTAGAGAGGAAATAAACCAGGAAAGTAGTGAGATTATCATTACAGTGCTTAGGAATTGCTCTGTTCTTCGTTTAAAAAGTTTATCCCGATGACCGTTTTCTAATATGTAGCCTTGATAAAAAGTATATGGGCCATCTAGCCCTTGAACCTGTATTTCCTGCATTGTTTGTAGCTCATCAGGTTTTTGCTTTTTTTCTGGGGGCCATATAATTAATGTAGCTGAATTGTCTTGATTTTTTAGATTGCTTGAAGAAATCTCCTTTTTATTTTCTGAGTTTAATGGATGTAATTTTTAACTTCTATTTAAGTCACATTATTGGCCATAAGGAGCCTGTAAATACTTTTCGTGAACTTGAAATGAAGACCTCGGTTCTACAAATGTTTGCTTTTCCAGATTTATCCCCCATATGGCAGCTGGGTCTGTAATATTATTTATTTTGTCAGTTTTAATAGCTATTTTACCACTAATACCGATGCTACTGCGCAGAATGCCCTGAGGCCATTCTTCTTTGAGGACTTCAAAGCTACAAATACTTCTTTGAACTTGATGTCACAAGATCAGGGAATGCAAAGCTTGTAGGATAGGCAAGGTCTGTCAAGGTTCTGGTGTGAATTAAGTTATGTGGTGTGAGGAAAGTTCATTGTCAAAACTGTGCAAATTGAAGTATGTGTGATTACTGTCTAGCTCTGGTTGGTGATGCTGTGCTCATCAGAGACGCTTTAATTATATATGAAAAAATGTACTATATATGAGAAGGTCTAACATTAGACTTACTATTGTCATCATCAGGGAGGAAAAAAATTGGAGCCCGTAACCAGTATCCACCATGCAAAGCACACGCTAAAAGCGATGGCCACAGTGTCACAAGTATTTTTCTAGTGGACCTGGACTATCTGGGTGAAACATCAGATGAAGACTGATGTCTAGATTTACTTATAAATTTAGATTCTCACTTTTGCTTTGTATAAAAAGATCTTAGGACTTCCATGCTAATTGAATGGTAATTACTCTGGTTGGTTAAATCTATTAAGTGTAATGAGGCAGAAGTACTCATGCTCTGTTGCTGTTTGCTCTGGCCATTAAACAAAATTCAACAGCGTGTTAGGGATGGAGCTGAAGGTGGAGATCTCTGAAGATACGCTGCTTTTCCCATTCAAAAGCTGTAATACTGCAAGACACAGAGTTTGCTTAGTTTTTGGCTGTAAGTTTATAAATGAGAAATGATAGATATCTGGAGAGGAAAACTTCCATTTGCTTAGCCTTATTGTATTTT
>JAVJGJ010000054.1:1650585-1668940 GCA_035590215.1 Microhierax caerulescens
CCTTATTGTATTTTAATGAGTTAACCGCACTACCTGGAAATTATGAAGAAAGGGGGCCTATTCTCAAAGCTCTTTTGCAATCTAAATGATTCTATTATTCTGTGATTTAAAGCAGTGGTAAGAATAGAGAGCTGTGATCAGAACTGCTTCCATTGAAAAGAACAGATTTCTATAACTCTGTCAGAATTCACCTGTCTGTTGTTGAATATTCTGGCATATTTCTTCTGTTGATCTGGAAAACTGTTCTGGCTCTTGTGAGAGGATGAGCAAATGACTATTAAGCCAGGATTCCCAAAATGCTACAGTGTTAACTATAAATGAGTGTCTGAATGGAGTCATACTGTTGGATACCTAAGAATACGCATAGTACTCTTGATAAATCACCACCTTTGCCATCTGCATGAAAAATCGAGGCCTGAAATTTTAAAACTATCCCTTCATTTAGATTATGTTGAGATGCCTGGATAGATGTGAAGTGTTACTATGTTGTTTCTTCCTGTCAATTACATTCCTTAGAAACACCTGGAGGAATTCTGTATTTTTTTCTGCCAGGCAGGATCTGATAGCACTGTGTCATCCTGGAGTGGCTATACCAAGAGCCACCTCCCTTGCCTGTCCCCCCACCCAGCAGATGAATCAAATAGCTGGATAGAAGCACCCAATATAATAATAATTGATGTATTTGGGGATTAAGTGGCTTGCCTATAGAATGGTCTTCATGATGAAAATTACTTTCCGTGGAGTGCAGAGTTTATACTCTCTTTATTGCTAGTTTATGGATTGTACACATATAGAAAGAGTGACTTCACACTCTCTCTCTCATCAGCCATCCGCCTTGCAATTACAGAGGTATGCTAAAATCGGGGTGTTCTGGTGGTGGAGGAACTACCTTATCAGATTACTTTAGCAAGGCTCTAAAAGAGGGATGTGTACTTTTAAAATAAGAATTTCATCTGCAACAGATGCAGTGAAGAGAAGTCTTATTGCTTAATAAACCTAAGCTTGTTGCCATATTTTTAATTTAACTTTGATACAGATCGTTACAGAATATCTATAGTCAGTATTCTAACTTTTGTCGTCTGGAATTCCAGAGTGTTAATCTTAGAAATGAATGTTTTTTGAACAAGCCTCTGCTCTTTTGTTCTTAACGTAGTCTGTTTTATGAAGTTGCGTAGTCCAAATTGTATGATCTATATATGAAGGATATGAAGACTGAGATTTAATTCCCATTTCTAAGACCAAGTGATTACTTTTTCTCACAAAATTAGGAGTGTAAGTAAATCCTAGTGAAAAACTTTTAACATGGATGGAGTCTAATACTAGTGTTCACTGTGTAACTTTTGACCTGTGATCTCACATCCAATGATGAAACTTCTGAGATGTGAAATACTGCATAATAACTTATTTCTCTTCCTTTTGAATGACTAGCAGTAAACTTATAAAATGCAAAAGCTTAACCATTTTTCTATGTCAGAAACTAGATACGGCCATGAATTGTTTTGAAGTGCTTAAGACTGTCCTGCAAAATAGTGAACTTGCTTTTTGGTACACATTAATTAGGAAAGTATTTATCATGGAATATTTATTTTCAGTGTCTCTCTGGCGTCGGTCTTCTCAGTCACACTCTTGTATCCTTTGGGAGGAAAAAAAAAAGCGATTTTATTTCAGTTAAGGAAAATATCAGACAAAATTCACAAGCAGAAAATTCTGGTATTACGTGTTCAAGACTTGGAGGAAATGGGATTACAAACAAAAAGCTGTGAGGTGCTGTTCCTTGGCACAGCACTTCAAACTGGCAGTCTGCTTTTGGGTACAGACAGGTTTAGAAAAGCTGGAATGGTGTAAGGTGATGATCTATCTTCTTTCTTCATCAGTTTTGGGGGTTATGGGAGAATTCTATTCCCCCACCCCAAATACTTCTGGGGTTGTTGGTATGAAGAGGGCTTCAGGCACTAGTATCTCCAAAGGCCTAAGGGTTCGATGTGACCAGATATAATTGGTAAAGTTATAGCAGATGCCTGGGAATCATCAGGTCACAAACCTGATAAACCGTAGCTTTTTCAAAAGGTTTGTTGAAGTTGGTATAGTTTTAGGTTTTTTTCCAGAATAAATTGCTGCACTTAATGAGGATTTGTTTGCTGTAGGAATTGCTTAGGAAAATTGTGACCAGAGTTAGGTAGGAAGATGCTGTCCTTTAAGACTTGGAACTCTATAAACTGTTTGCTACAAATATATTTGCATGAAGCTTTGGAAATTTCATTTTGACATCTGATCTTGAAGCTGTCTCTTTTCAGACTATAAGTCAGTTGAACAAATAACATATATATTTTAACAAAAGATGGACTTTCAAGCAGTTTGATTCTTCCCAAGAAGGTGGAAAAGTGTGGAACCAGTTAAGGGTTACTTTTTGTTTTTTCTCTTTAAAACGGAGGAGTGCAAAGGTTAGTTAAGTGCAGCACTGAAGGGAAATCTTTACTTCAGAAAACAACCTCGGTAGAAGAGGGTGAATCCAACATTAGTTTGTGTACTTTTTATATATAATTTTTGCTAATTTTCTTTTTTTTTTTTTTTTTTTTTTTTTTTAACAGGGAAAACCAGACTTAAATACAACTTTACCAATCAGACAAACTGCATCAATTTTCAAACAACCAGTCACCAAAGTTACCAATCATCCTAGTAACAAAGTGCGATCTGATCCACAACGAGTGACGGAGCAGCCACGACAGGTAAGAATCAAACTGTCTCCATTGTTACTGCTCAGAAAGTTGTGCAACAAGCTGAAAATGTACTTGTTTTTGGCTGTGCTTCAATTACAGATGAGAATTCTGATCTTGAAGGTTACTTACAGGAATGTATTTTAAAAAATACAGAAATAACAGTCACATCATACGGAGATTCATAGTTCTTAATCCAAAACTTCATTCATATCTGATTACCACATTCCTCTTGAAATTCAGATCTATGCTGTACTGTCACAATTGGACATCAATTATAAAAGAAAAATAATTGTTCAGGTGCAGCTTCTTAATAGAAGTTTCAATAAAATACACGGTTCTCATCCAGGCATAATTATCTCTTTTATACAGAAGAATTTTGCTCAAAATCAATAAAATATTGTATTTAAAATCCCTCTTTTTCACTCTACTGCTGCTATAAATTCAAACTACGGTAACATCAACTCATCTTACACAAATTCTCCTTTTTAGCTGCTTTTCTTTATGTCAATGACAGGTCGCCTGTTCACACAGTGCTTTTTTGGTTTTGTATTTTATGGGGAGGAGGGAGCTGAGAAGAAATGAGAATCTAGTTAACGAATGAATAATTGGGTAGATAATGTAGTGTATATTGGACAGAAGTATTGTTTCTAAGTCTCACATGTCTTTTGAGGCATAGCATGATTACCATCAAATTGAAACACCTTATTCTGTTTTAGGAGTGCAGGGATGAGAAGAAAATGCAGAGGCATGTTCAGATTTTTGTACACTCATATGTCACTAACTTTTAACAACGTTTCCTTTGAAACTCAAGCTGTCTCTAATGTTGCACTTTCAAACATCTTGAATGCTGTTCTTGTAAGAAATAACATGAGCAATTTAGACTCTGCATCCTCTAAATTCAGGTGAGAAAGAAAAAGAAGAAATATCGAGCCGTATTGGATCATCTTGTTGAGATGTCTTTTAGCAAGATTTGAAGGCCTCAGCTAACCTCACTGTTGGTCCCATGAAGTTCAGCAGGGGCCATGTAAGTGTATCACATTCAGATCTAAAAGATGCATAATTGCATGTGTCTATTGATTCTCTTCACATTCTTCGGGTTTTCCTGTTGAATTACTACACTTTGTGTGTCAGGAATTTCCTTTTGGTCATGTCTGCTGAACAGTAATAATCACCAAAGCATATGAAAATTATGGCACCTTTGTGGCAAGAGAAATGGATGCCTTAGCAATTCGTGTCTTGATGGATTCGAAACCATTTCATGCTTGCCTATTTCCTCCCTGATTTTTATCTTCCAGAATCTTTTCTTCACATACGTAGTGACTGAAGTCTTTGGGAATGCATCCCTTATCTTTTGAGAAAGCCTATTCTGCAAATCTTTACCGGACAGTCAGTTTTCAAACCTACCCAAGTTAAATCTTTGCTGCCTTCAGAAAGGTTCTAATGGATTAAACTATAGCAAGATCTTCAAGAAATCGTTGTCTGCTGATCACTGTGTTGGCATTCTTTTTCAATCAACCTCCTTTCTCCAAGCTTGCAACACTGCATCTTCCGAAGAGGACACTTTAAACAATAGTCTTCCTCTGTATTGCCATACTTCCTTTGGAAGAAATGCTAGCTCTGATCACACTGAATGTGGAATAATTAATCTTACATATCTAATAGGAAAGCAAATCTTGGTGTGCCTTACTCTTGCTTTTCTTCAAGCTAGATTGCTGCCTTGAGCTGTTTTCTGGTTTGTCATCATTCTGAGTAGTGATGATTGACATAGGTGGGAGACTTGGGAAAGGAGAGAACAGATTGTTACATTTGGTTTTACATAAAGTTTGAGTTGAGTTTTCAGTAAAATTTTCATTAAAAAATCTGGAACAAAGCAGTTTGCTGTAGGTAGTATGCAGTCAGTTACTGGAAAATCTTAAGCAAATTGACAACTTTACTAAACAATTTCCAGTGATCTGGTTTCTTTACGCACCAGTTTCCGTCATACAATGAACAGTATTGGTTTGGTATCAGTAATAACCAAAAGTATGGAGGAACTGCAGTCACTGGTCATGTGTGCACCCTCCACGTATGCATACGTAGATGTACAGACGTGCACAGTGTTTGAATGTAGCATGCAGTTCATTCCAATGTTGTACTCGCTAGCTGGAGCGTAAATATTAATAGGTATAATCTTTGCTTGGTTTTCAAAAAGCAGTGATTTTTTTCTTGATATGATCCGTTGAGATAAAGTAAAGAAGCCAGGGTGAGGACAGAAGTTGCTGGAAAACTTTGTTCTTAATAAAGCCTGCACCACGTGGAACACCTGTCGCTTGAGATACAACTGTTGGACAAGTGCGACCTTGCAAATGTATTTGAATTCTCTTCCCCTCCAAATAAAGCCTCTATTTTCCTTACATAAATAACCCCTACGTGTGACACTGTCTTCTCCTTCTCTCATACTCAGGTGTGCAAACTTTTCCGTACACAGACTGTAAATATATCAGTGTTGGATATTTAAGGGAATGCTGAAACACTGACTACATGGTCTGTTTGCATATAAAGCTTACTCAGTGTTACCACTTCCTTTCAGTGTTATTCCTCCCTGTTTTCTTCAATCCTTGGCCCACATCCCTTAAGGGATTCTTGCTTCTGTAGATACCCATCTCTGAAAACTTTATCTGCTTATATCTATTGTATCTCCCTCTTCAAAAGACAGTCTAACCAGAATTCCCTGAAAATTCTCTGTATCCTGCCTGCTTATGTGAAGATCAAAATAAATGAGTACTGTAGTTCCTTTGGCAGTCAGTAGGTTTTTTCATGACCTGAGAGTGAGAAGACATGCCTGTTGGTGTTGGCAGGGAACATATTTGGCAGCGGCTCTTCTTTAAGCAGTAAACCATGTTGGAGTTCTTGGAAAGATAAACTAATCGCAGCTTGCTTATGATCTTCATATAGGGAAATCTGTCAATTAGAGCAACAGATCTTTGTGGCAACTGCTGGTTCCATATATTCAGCGTGCTAGTTTGTGGCACACAAGAAGTGTCATGAGGTTGTCCAGGCCTTTTTCAAGCAACAGCTCTGCAAGAGAGCATCTTAAAGCTTTCAAAGCCATTCTTAAAGGTTTTATAGGTTACTGGTTATCAATCAGAGTGGAGAAATTTACCCCCCCAAAAAATGGAAATGGTCTGAGAATCCTGGAAGTAGGTTGTGACAGAACTTGAGCTGTGAGTGTATGCATGCATGCATGCTCTGAAGGGTCAACTGGTACTCACTAGACTTCTCTCCACTATCAGCCTTCTTCCTCTATGTGGCTTTTGTTCAAATACCAGCACCAGTCAATCCACTGAGATTTCACAAAGTCTTCCTATCTAATCAAATGATAGGAGTATCTGTAAGTTCCTAAATAGCAAATCTAACAGCCTCAATTGCTGTTTTCTTCAGAGTGCTTTAACATCTCTTTTTTGAAGTATCAACCTGCACAAAATATTTTTATAAAAACGTTTTGATAAACCAGTGTAAGAAAAGGAATCCTGAAAGATTGGTAGTGGACCCTGCAAAGAAAGGAAAAAAAAACCCAACCAAACCCCAACAAACTCCTCTGTTTTAGCCTCCTCTCCATCGTTAGAAGATTTTGATAAGACATGATACATTCTTGATGAATTTAAGGGCGATGGTTTACACTTAAAAAGTCAGATCAGCATTGCTGAAAATGAAACTGGAATTAATGATGACTTAATAAATCATGTAACTATATCTGTGATCTTCCTCTTAGGTGGTGTTGAGTACTGTGTTAAAATCACATTGTTTTCTCCCTCCTTCCTATTTCTCAAAAAGGCCACTAGATGTAGCAGTTCTTCAGGGCACGTTGATGCTGCACTTGTGCATCTGGATTTGAGTATTCCTCAAGTGTGAAGTGGGTGAATGTGAAGCAGTGGAAGTCCGGAAACGATTATAGGCAGTAAATCTTTTATGCAACCACTTAAACTTGAGTTACTTGCCTGTCAAGTGTTCTTGACAGTACCTAACTGGATGAAATTGAGTTTCATCACCCTTTGTACCCCCACTCATGTGGTGCCTCCAGAGGGTCCAGGTCCCTGTGTCCTATGTAGAGCACTTACCCTCTTCTTCGTCTGTTGGAGCTTCTTGGTTCACGCTGCTCCACACTGATTGACCTTTTCCAGGGTAAATACAAGACTCGTTCATTTTCTCCCGTGCCCCAAATGTGTGGTACCTGAGCCATTGCTCTGGGAGAGCTCTGACTCCTGAGGACCCCCTGATCACTGGTTAAATCTGCTTTACACTGTCGGTTCTGGTGGTAGGGATATTTGAAACCATACTAGTAAAACTGATGTTTATGTGAGTGGTAATCTGGTGAATCTGCAAAGCATTGATCTCAGTATCTTCCTGATCCATTTGGCTAAAAACATCCCACAAACATACCTCAAGTGTTTAAAAGGACATCCTTCCCTTCAAAGCTCATTTTGAGAAAATTGGATAAGTCAGTATTATGTGATCCAATTCCTCTAGTTCTGTGACAGACAACCACCTTTAAAAACCACCTTAGGATATATCTGAGGGTATTTTCTTTTTTAAAAAGCCTTAGGATACAGCTGATGTATTTAGTTATAATATCATCTATTTGTAGGCCAGAAGTACTCTTTAAAATTGATTTGAAAGTCTCTTTTATAAACTTACTGTCACATATATTTGCAGTGGCTTGTATTGTAATGGGTTATTGAATAGGATTATATATGACAAATTAAATCTGACCATAGTCATTTCATAATATATATGCAGTCTAAAAAGCCTACTTTATGAGAAAAATTGCAGGATGTCATTTTATGTATGTCTTCTTGTGAACAGTTCTTAACAAGAAAGGCATATTTAGCTCTTAGCACTTTGTATTTTGTCAAATAGATGTGATTTTATTTCCTGTGGATCAACTTAAAGGATTAGAATCTAGAATTCAAATAGGGTTGGAAAACTTAAGCTTCTTGGTTAATATCTATTAGAATTATTAAAAAGAGGGATGGAAGCAACCCAATGAGATTATGTTTCATCTCCCTCACCCAGGCAGCTAAGGGAACACTGAAATTTTGATTGGCTGTTATGGATGCTGCAGAGCTGAGCAGCTCAGCAACTGGATATAAAAAGAGGAAAGAAGTTTCCTGGGTTTCTGCAGAAATTCTCATTCCTTTCTAATTTTTTCACGGAGACTTTGAAAAGACCTCTCTTTAATCATATCTCCTTACTTAACTGCCTGCAATGTCATTCGAGTGGTTTCCCAAACGGTAACTGGCATTCTGGTCTCACTTAGCCTTTAAAACACATTTTACAATGTTACAAAATTGCAGGCTGGCTGTGTCCGCATACATTATAGATACCTTGACTGTGCTTTGTGTAGACATCACTAAGTTTTAATCAGCTTGCAGACCAGTTTATAACGCACCTGCAAGCAGCGTGGAAATACACGTGGTGGCAGAGAGCTCAGAAGATGCCAAGGCAGCTCCTGGAGCTGTGACTGTGCTGCTAAACTTGCTGTGTCCATCCCATTTCTGAATTAGATGGTAGCTTTTTCTGACTGCTGCTGCAAGTTAAGAGTGGATATCTGTAGCTGTCTAAATAGAAGAAACCACCTTGGTAAACCAATCTGTCAACTCACCAACACTAGAATCATTGTCCTTTCTTCTGTGTGTCCAGTCAAGTACATCAGTCTGTTGACATCTACAGTATTTTCAATACTCTCTAAATAGTAAACGGCAGAAGAAATTTGAGGTTCTTGTTTGATTTATATAGAAATCAGTCACCCTCCAGGAATGTTTGAATGTTAAGAACACATGTGCTTTTCTTTTAAAAATAATAGAATTGGAATGG
Source organism: Microhierax caerulescens (assembly GCA_035590215.1). Lineage (NCBI taxonomy): Eukaryota > Metazoa > Chordata > Aves > Falconiformes > Falconidae > Microhierax > Microhierax caerulescens. The sequence goes on from JAVJGJ010000054.1 coordinate 1,659,156, forward strand.
ATTTCTTTCTAGCAAAAATTTCCTGTAGGCTTCCTTGAGCTTGGGCAACTGCAAATAGACTTTTATTTATCTAAGGAAAAGGAGCAGCTCATAATATGTTTGTATTTGGTGGTTCTTGCAAGAGAAAGGCTAATCTATCATTTCTTTGTTGTCTGAATGAGAAATAATAGTTGCTTAGGAGATTGTGTTTTTGCAGAGATTACGGGTTAGATTATAGTTCACCATTAGTCACAAATAGCTTTTCTTGGACAAGAAACAATTACGGAGGAAGCAATATTTTATAATTCTCCAAACAAAGGACCTCAGAAGCACAGCTGTGGTACAGCTCTGCCATTATGGAGTTTCAGAACAAGGAAGTGAAAATTCTGCTCCACCCTGGGGACCTTGGCATTGCATTCCTATGCTGCCTCCTCTGTCACAGGAAAAAAACAGGCTTGCCCTTCAGAGAATAAGTTTGAGAGGTAAGGGATACATTTCTTGCTCAGCAGGAGATTATTGCACAAGAGGTCACTTTTGGTGTAACGCACATTGATTAATTTCCTAGCAAATGGAGCACTTGGCTGATGGGTCTTTCTCAATCTAGAACGCTCCAAACATCAGTAAATGAAGGACCTGGGCTTTAGTCTCTTTTTGATGTGTGTTCCCTAACCACTGCTTCAAGCAAAATTGAAATAAAGCCATTTTTCATCGTCCAGCAGGATGAATACCCATAACTGACTGATGAATCCTCAGAACGATTATTCATTTTGCATTAGTAGTTGAATACCACATCAAAACAATGACAAGTCTTGAAATCCAGTTCTTCTCTCATTCCTTCCTCTGCTGGTTCTATCAGGATTTTCATTACTGAATAACAGGGTCTCATGTCTGCTAACGCTTCTTTGCTGGAGGCATGTATCTTGCTTTTCTGGCTGTACTGGTGCGTCTTCAAGCGGAGAAAAGCACAGGCTGGAGAGCTCAGTCCATTTTACAAGGAAACCTCTGATGGTGAGATGCTGTAAGGTTATTATGCAGAAGGTGCTGGCAGTCATTTGTTGAGTTTGGGTGGCTGTATCTGCAGATGCTTGCGTTGTGTGCGGGGCTGTTCCTTGTTTTACAAAGTCCAGCCATGCTTTATGGCTGCTGATGCAACCAAACTAGATGGGATTTGTATAAATTGCTCCTAATTTAGGAGCCGGTTTCTCTGCTCAGCGGGGCACAAAGCTAAGCTTTGGACCTGAGCTTTATTTTCTCGTTTTCTATTCCCTGTCTCACTAATGATGAGAGAGTTGTAAGTTATGTTTAGGGCTGTACCTCGGAGGCAGATAGTCTGCACATCAAGACTTGCATGATCTATTTCAGTTACTTCTGCTGCTGTGGAATGGTTTCATCTTCATTGTGTAAGCGATGTAACAGAAAAGCTGTGACTGAATTTGTATTTAGTAGCTTCCTTCCCTCTCTCTCCGTCCCTTAATAACTATTCGTGGCACAGCTGATGGGGAAATACTTGTCCAGACCTGGTCCAGCTCAGAATCTTCAGTAAAATCCAAGAAAAGACACAGGGCTTCAGAGGGAACTTGTAAGAACCCAGAGAGGGTTGGAAAACAAACTTCATAATAAAACTCTAGGAATGCAGTTCATTTCTGGGCAAAAAATTAGTAGGAGTGACGTGTGCAGTCTCGGTGGCAATCTGGGGAGGTGAGAATTTGAAGCACAATCATTGTCATTTGCAAATAATTATACATAATGGTGCTGGAGGCTTTGTGCTAGGAAAAAGCTTTGCTTCAATCTTGTTTCAACAAGTGTGTCTAAGTGCCAGGTGCTTTCTTCTACCCGACGCTGACCTCAAAAGTCATCTGAGGTGTTGCTAATTGTACAGACTTTTCCCTGCATTCACAATCAGTGCTTAAAGAGCTGAGCGAGTACCAGTCTGGGAAGCTACACGCCGTCAATACTGCCCTACGCTTCCCAAATCTTCTAAGCTTTCATATGAGCTGGTTGTCCTTTTTCAAGCACTCCCGCACGGGGATTTGCGTTCCTAATACACCCTCTATAACCAAACCGTTCTCCTGATTCCTTGTCCCTCTGCGATGTGTGCTGGGTTGTTGCGAGTAGGGACCTGAAGGATCAAACCCCAGTAATGTTTGATTGTATTTGGTGATGCATTTGCTGCTGTAGACCAGTTCTGTTTATCCCGAATGAACAGAGCTGTTCTTATGTTTACCTGTAGCATATAAAAACATGGCTTGGGTTTGGGGTCGGTGGGCCTTTTGCTTATCTCTCAAAGTTGATGAAATTTGAAATGAAGTTGAAAAAGTTGAGGAAAGGAGAATACAGGGTAAATTCTTTGAACAGTGGAAAACGTCAGTAAGCTTTCTAGAGACTTTGTCAAGATGGGAAGCTAACCCAGTGTCAAAATACTGAATTGCTAGGATTTTACTTTGACTTCATTTATCTGAATCCTGATATTGCTTTTAGAGTTTGGCTAGCGAGTTGCTGCTTTTGCCTCTGTAACAAAGGATTTCTTTAGCCTTCGAGACAGCTTTAAGGCACTGCCACTCTATCCACGGAGCTGTAAGGACCACTGTAAGACACCTCGAGTGCTTTCTTGGGGTGGGGGCTTAGCAGTAGTGGTAAACAGCAGGAGGGAATGGCTGGAGGTACTAAATATTAAACATTCAACAAGATAACGGAGGTGCCTTGATACTCGGCTAACAACGTAGCTCAAACCTGGGTTGGAACGTTGAAAATTAATACTAGTTAAGAGTGAGGAGTCAGTTTACAGGAAGCATTTGAAGTTTAAGTGGCTCTAGCAAAATGAGACGCAAGTGGCAACAGGTATTTTCAAAAAGCTGTCAAATCACGGAGATGTCAAGGTGTGAAATGCAGTCAGAGTTTGCAAAAGAGTTGAAGAGCTCACTTAGGTGAACCTGTGTGGGCTTTTTAAGCCACTTAGATCTAAACTCCATTACAAATGCGTCCTGTTGTCCAGAGAAGAATGCTTAAATAAGTAGATCTCTATAAAATGACATAGTAATCTCTCAGGCAACACAAGTGTCATTCAGCTGATTTATGAAGCTGTACAGACACGTTGTGGAGAGTATTGCATTTTTCTTAGCGTAACTGCATGTTTTATTTTTAGTCAGTAGTACGCTTTTCATGCTAAGGTAGATGTTCTTTGTTGTGTTTTTCTTTGCCTTTACTACCTCTGTAACTGAAAAAATGTGGGTTTTTTTTCTGAATGAGAATCACTGATGTACAGTGATACAGTTACGATGTTGTGTGACTGGCACTATAGGTTCCACAGAAGATGAAAGAGGATGTGCTAGTGGTTTCACTTCGGGTTTTAGAGCAGAGTGTGACATTCAAAAGCCTCATCTTAAACTACAGCTTCTGGTTACACAGCTGCAACAAAGAATTTCCTAGGAATGAGAGTAACTGCCTGTCTAGTTTTATGTCTCAGATTTTGCAGCCATGAAAAGAAACAGATATTTTGTTTTCTCTCCAGAAAAATAAGAAAAAGCGCAGGAAAATCAAACTATTTCTGAATGCTCTTTCCACAGGCAATTGCAGAGCTACAATCTTGCTTACCTCCTTATTAAGATTTTTTGTTAAAGGTAGCTTCCCATGGAATGGAAATCAACTTTTTAACTAGCTTTCATCACTATCTTGCCAAATAGAAAGGCCATTTTAAAAAGCAGGTGTGTCTAATCTCCAGCCCAGAACCTCAGGATGAATCTCTGGACCAGTAAGATAGGAGTGAGTAGGGAAATCTGTATCACTGGACAAAAATCTCTTAGGTCAAGAAATAGGTTTCTGTGAGAAATGGAAACATACTCCCAGCTAATAAACAAAGCCATAAAAAGTGAAATGAATGTGAATTTAATTCACGTATCTTCCAAAAAGTGGAAAGATTTGATTCTATTCCCAGATAAGTCAAGAGATCTACGCAGCGTCAGGAAGGGCCGGGTCATCAGGCCCGCGTAGGTCTGAAGCGGCCGCTGGCAGGGTGGTCTTGGTGCCGCTGCGCTGCTCCGGCGTGCAGAGCTGCCTCCAGTGTCCCAGCACACGCTGCATAATTCTGTACAAGCATGTTCTCCGTGACCGAAACTCCATCAGCAGATAGGATATTACCTTTCTGGTAGCTTACGTGACTGCCAGGTTGCTTGTGTCGTAAGCTGCTAGGCACTGTCTTTTATTGTTCTGATGCTGTTTTGATCATGAACGCTGTTTATTTCCATGAGCTGATTTAGTTGTTGGTTTTTTATTCTTCTTCTAATTATTTCTAATGAGCCGTCTTGCTTTCTCTTTTTCAGCTTTTCTGGGAGAAGAGGCTACAAGGCCTCAGTGCATCAGATGTCAGTGAACAAATCATAAAATCCATGGAGCTACCTAAAGGTCTTCAAGGTATTGTGGTCACTTGCTGCGGTTGCTTCAGATCCACAAAGTCGTTTGTGCTTAAAACGTTTTTGATGCTCTTAACTTTTCGTTTTACAGTCAGGTGAAGTAAACTTGAATTTATAAGTGTTCTGCGCTGACAAAGTACCTCAGTCTCCAAAACTGTGTTTATTTTTAGTTAATTTCTGTAGTTAATATAAACCACACTTCAGAACTGCACTGTTATTGGTGAAAGTTGATCTAAACCACATTCAAGTCATAGTTCAAAAGTACCAACTTTGTTACACTGCTGGTGATTTTCTTGGGAATGTTAGTGTTGTAAAAATCTCCAGTGTTCATTTTCCAGAATCGATTTAATACCTTGTCATGTTAAAGCAAAGGCTGTGCTGGTGTGGATTAATACCATGAAGCTGCAAAGAAACTATTTCAGTATGTGACTGACAAGTTTGTGATGTGATCATCTCGATTAAAAAATTGATGATATTGTAAGTGTTAGTGTAAACAAAAAAACTAACCAATTTTAGAAATGACATGCTTTTTGCAACGCTGACTTAAATTTAAATGAGAACTGTGCTATTACAAAGCCATTTTTAAGAACTTGCATTTAACTCTTCCGACTATACAATCATGTATACATAACCTTTACAAACTGAGAAGAGCTCTGCCACTGGAAGTTATGTAGGAAGCGTGAACGGTAACTGTTTGGTTATCTTTGGTTTAGGAGTTGGCCCAGGTAACAATGACGATACCCTGTTATCAGCTGTTGCCAGTGCGTTGCACACCAGTTCTGCACCTATCACGGGGCAGCTCTCTGCGGCTGTTGAGAAGAACCCAGCTGTCTGGCTTAATACATCTCAACCCCTCTGCAAAGCTTTCATAGTCACAGATGATGACATTAGGTAAGTTTCTGGAAGTCTTCAGTAAAACAAAAAAAGCGAGTTCCATTAAAGTAGATTCCTTCCTAGCTCAGTGCCGTCCTGGAGATAAGAGAAGAGTGAACATTTTTCTTGTACCTGTTGATTAGGTCACCCACTTAGAAAAATGAAAAACTGTTTTTTTTTCTTTGAGGCCAAAATAGTGATAGAAAATATTCCCCAAGGTATGAATCATAATCCACATTTTCTTTCCCAAGAGAGAGCCCTAAACATTAAGCTATAGTCATAGTCTGTATTGGCTTTCTTCCTTCCCTTTTCTGGTTAGGTCAAGTAAATTTGTTGTTCTCGCTTAAAAAGTAAGTACTTCAACAAAGGAGAATAAGAATATCCCCCTATAGCAATAGCTTTGCAGCTAGCACACCCTCATGAAGTGGGAGATTAGGATATGGTATGAAGAGCACAGATAGATTTATTCACATATGGGCAAAGGTTTTGTTTTTTAATAGCTGTACTGTTGATTTTCTTCTCAAAGAAAGATTCATCATTTTTGGGGGTACTAAAATCAAGGGCTTCAGCACTGAATTTCAAAGTTAGGACCGAGTGAAGAGAGAGATTTCTTGTTGCAGTGACTAATTGCCAGAGTGTGGCAAGACATGAGACATAAGCCTGTCATCTGATATATTTCTTTTTAGCATTGCTTAGCATGAATCAGCACATGGGATGAACACTGCCTTTAGTATCACATTTTTAGTTAATTCTAGATTGCATAGGGAATCTGAAGACCAAACTTGGATCTTGCAACTTAGTGCACTCAGCACCAAAGTATACTACTAACACAATCTTTTCTAAGCCCTAGATGGCTAGCTGAAGCTTCTGCAAATCTAATGTTAAGGAATAAAATTATCCAATTCTCAGTGCTTTGCTTAGGGATTTACTTTGCTTTATATTCTTAAATGTTAACTTGAAAAGCTTTCAAAAGGTAAGCTCTTCTTGCTTTGTTACAAAAAGTTACAGGGCAGCATTGGAAAATTTCTTAGCACGTTTGACAAGGTTTATTATTTATTTGAAACAAAATTCCTTTTTTGTCTTATCAGTCATTCAGCTGTTTTTAAAAAAAGTAAATAGTGAATTAGAAGTCAATGCTGGCAACTCAGAACATGGATTCTGAACTGGAGCAGCTCTACCTCTGTGAAGATGCTGCCAGTTCAGTGTCTCTTCTGATTCATGTCTTCCTAGGCAGCTCACCACCACCAAAAGATTCTTGGAAGTTTTTCATACTGTTTGTATGAAGCTGACTTTCATTTTAAGACCATCCAGAAAACATGAAGAAGTAGTATCAGAATATGGCACTTGTTATCACTAAGGAAAGCAGTACAATTGCTTTCTGAACTTACATAATGGTAAGGAAAAGGTTGCCATTTGGGGATATCTGGTCAGGTGCCAGCATTTATTCTTTTGTACACAGATTCTTCAGGGAGATTGTTGCAGTGGTTTATATCTACTAAAATAACTGTCAGCTTGACTCATGTTTAACTTGAAGTATTCCTGGTCATGTAATGATGGTAAATCTCTTTCATAGTCAGGGTAAACTGCAAAATTTCCTCTTCTGGTTTAGCACATTCAGTGGGAAAACATTAACTAACCTGCTATAAATGCATGGTTAAGAAAGAGCCATGCTTTCCGATCACTAGGGACAAACACCTATTTTTTTTCTCAAGTTGTGGCATACACCTGAATAGTTCTGCGCTTCTTAATGCTAGTCCTGTGAAGGGTAAGTATGTAAAATGAGCGTGGTGTGGTTCTCCGTGGTCTTTACATCCAAATCTTAGTCTCCCGAGGCAGGCTTTTAGAATTCCTTGTTAACTGTCTTCTCCCATACTGAGTCTGTGAGATCATTTATCTTCAGACTGCTGCTTTGCAGCTTCTTTCCTGACCACCATCTAGTTATGTTCTTTGCCACTGCACTATTGAGTTGCCTTCATTTCCATGAAGGGCTAAGACTGACAACCTTTGTGTCTCTGCCAGATATATGCTTTAACCAGTTTCTCTCTTTTGGGATGAACTGGGGAATGGTATCTTCTGCAAATAACAAACAGGTGGAGTTTTTTTCCGGTTATGCTTAGGTGGGTGAAATTTTGCAATATATTATAAAATTCATTTTTGACTCACAGCTCTGTTCTGCTTCATAGTCTAGTCTGTCATTCTTTTCAAGTGTCTCTCTCTTGAGTGGGATTTTCTAAAGCTTACAGTTTTCAGGGGATTTCTTTTCCTAAAGCATGTAAGTCGTTTCTGAAAATCCCATCTTGCAGTTTTCAACAGCCATTTGTCTTGCTCAGTCTAGGTCCTTTGCTGAGCATCACCCAGTAGGGGTTTTGTTCCTGGGCTTTCTCAGCTATCTTGACATTTCAAATAGCATGGTAGTGGTACTTCTGCTTTTTCTTATGAGTAGTCATAACCTGTTAAATTTACCAAAGCATAACAATTAATGTAATACTGGCTGTAATCTGGCTGTGTCATGCTCTGCACAGTAGTGGGTAAAACAGAATAGCTGTTAATCTGTCAAAAAAACCCAAAGTTATATTTACCGTGAGACAGCAAGGGAGAGTAATTCAAGTTTAATGCTCTCTAAGTTTTTGTGAATGGGTTTAGTAATGTCTGAATCTTAACCTGTATGAACCTTGATCCAAGCTAGTCAGCTGTAGCTTAGTTCCTCACAAGATTCCTCAATACCCTATACAAATCTCACTTTCAACCAAAGCCACAAGAACTATAATGTGCCAGAGGAAGAAAATGAGATCGAGAGTGTTTCCACAGTCTGAGCTTTCCTCAGGAATAAGAAAATTGTAAGGTGAAGTGATGCATGTTGCAGAGGGACAAAACCCTAAATAATCCTTATCAATCTTGGCTATGAGATAAACTTTCTGCCCCCAGATCTAAAGACAAATTTAATACAGTGTATGTCAGGAAAGCACAGTAACTAGGCATGTGAGGATTTCTGTAATTACCATTTAGAATAGGCTGTCTTAACAGTGGTTAATTTCTGCTGAGGCGGGAGGAGGAGATGGGAAAGATGTGTTGGAAGTGATGTGTTGGAGAGGTGTATGTGTGTGAGGGAGTTAGCAGATGCCCCTAAACCTGAGTTTAATATAGTACAACAAATACAGTCAACATAATTCTCCTTTCAGCAGTGCATCTCAGACCTGGTTGGTGGAAGACTTCTATAACGCCTGCTGTTGAGAAGCTCTAGAGTATTTTTTTCATAAAAACAGAGTACATGTTACTGTAAGCACTTATGGTGATGGTTCTTGATTAGAGTGACTCCAAAAAATACTATATCTGAATGTGCTGGAAGAGCAGGAAAAGGGATATAACCTCCCCCCTGACACAAAGGGAGGTAGAGCTGGTGTTCAGACAAGCACAAGTTGGTTCTGTGGATTTTTCCCCAGCTAATCTGACACCTATTTTTTATGTTGATGACAGAGTAGATATTGCTGTGCCAGCACATAAGGACCTAAATCAAACGGAGCCTCAACTGATTTAGCAATATAAAAATGGTGGGAGAAGCCAGAGGGGAGGTTGGCACAGTATCATAGTTGGATTTCATACAGTAGTGTGGAATCACACGTCTTTAAAGCATGCACACATCAGTTAGTTCTGTGGGCTGAGAAGAGTGCAAGTAGTGAGGACAAATAAAATCATGCTAAGCATAAGGAAATCATCAGAATGCAGAGCTAGACACAATCCTGTTGTGTCAAGCAGTTCTCCACCAAAAAATAAGGTTGGAATTGGAATTGGAGGCTCGCGACTTTCTGTGTTAGGAATAAAGCGTCTTTACTTTTAGCTTGCTTTCGAAGACAATAGTTCTTAAACTGAAGGGTGAGGCTTGTGTCTGGCTGAGAGGAAGGCTGAAAAGAAGGATCAGCACAGGCTGCAGGATGGTGCCAGGGAGCCATGGAGCTGAAGGGCTGAGGGCTGGTAGCAAAAAGTGGGCACTTGTGTGTGGCTGCCTTCCCTGGCAGCACTGCTAACCCTGCTGACTTAACGCGCTAAAGTAGTTTTACTTAATACTATTGTGATAAACTAGCATAAGAAGTCACATGAATCAAATTGAACGGAGCTGCTCCTAAGCCCTAGAGGTTTATTTAGTGTTAAAGATGAGCACTTCTTAGTAGTGTTTTCTTGCTGTTGGTTCTTAAACATTTGCTCTTGGTAGTTCCTGTGCTTTAAAAGTCGTATTACTTGTATAAAGAGCTATGTTTTTTATACTTAAAACCTGTTTGCTAGAAGACCAGACTCTTCAGGACCGGGAGTGGTGTGAATTATTTTTTGCTTGCTGCTCCCTGGGAGATCAATTAGCTGGCTGAAAATTTGGAAATGAGATAACTGGCGAAAGCTATGTCTTCCCGTGAGTTTGGGAAGCAAGACCTAGGAGTAACCTCTGGAGAAGGTCACGTAGACCATGAATAGGGAACCTGGGCCCTTAATAACAAAAGCTGGTCCAAGATGAAGAAAACTGGCTGTTACTTCTGTATA
>JAVJGJ010000054.1:1695290-1711799 GCA_035590215.1 Microhierax caerulescens
ACACAGTGCACGCAGGGCACACAGGGGATGCAGGGGACACAGGGGATGCAGGGGACACAAGGTATGCAGGGCACACAGGGGACACAAGGAATGCAGGGCATATAGGGGACACAGGGGATGCAGGGGACGCAGGGGATGCAGTGCCTCAGTCTCCTTGTCAGCCCTGCTCGGCAGTTGGAACCCGGTGCCGCCTCGCACCTTTCTTTATGGGTGCCTGGTTTAGAGGAGCTTGGCGGGGGTCTTGCATTTGGATAGCTACATAAGGGGCGACATTTTCAATGTAATAACCATTTGTTGGTTTGTGAGTGGGTCCAAGTGAATAATTTCAAATGAGCGCGCAGTTGTTAAACGCGGTTGCCTTTGCCACATACGGTGAATTTGCCAAATGGAGAATTTCCTGAGTTATTTGGTAATTTTATTTTTTTTTTCCCTTGCACATGTTTAATATTCCTTTTCCCTCCCTTTCCCAAGGATTGATTACGAGCAGGCCACCGCAGCTATTCAATGTTTTTATTTCAGCTGGAGCCCCTAGTTTTATTCTAGTGACTACAGCAATTTTTCATCAACAAAAGGGAGGAGTGCCAAAGGAGCACGAGAGATTAAAATTCATTATTGTGAGCATTTGCGAGAGTAAGATTTAATTGTCTGTGCGTCACGGAACAGACACGGCACCAGTCCAGCTGAACTCCACTCATTTCCAGGTGCAAGAGAAAGGAAAACATTTCCATGTCTTTTACCCATCTGTAAATTTAAGCATGTAAACGTATCAAATCAAACCTGAGTCAACAGTAGCAACCGACCCCACATTTTGCTGGTAAGCCAGTGAGAGATCTGATGTAGTGTCTTTAACTATTTATGCAGTGGGCTGATAGCTGGACTGCAGCAAATTAAACGGAGCAAATAGATTTGTTCACATTCCCTATTTGTCTGTTTTAATTTGCCTGATTTTTATTCACGGATCTCACAGAGGCGAAAAACGCAATGGAAAAAGAACTGCAAAATTCAGCAAAGACACTTCTAGCCCATAAGGTTTCCTTAGGGCATGTGAGCTATACGGTTTATAAATAGCTCACGGAGACACAAGATAAAAATAACCCAGGAAAAAATAAAACAGAAAAAAAAAAATATAAAATGACAGCCCACCAAAGTCCTGCTAGATGTATGATTTGAGCACTTTCCAGCCCTAAAAAAATCCCAGCTCTTACCTGCAGAATTAAAACTTGTCTTTTCGTGCGACAGGGGTGCAAGGACTTTCTCCTTCACCCAGCTTTCTCTGACCTGCATTAAGTCGTTAATTTTCTGACTCCTTTTCTCTTCGGCTGCCCTCCCTCCTCCAGCAGCTTGGGTGGTTCGATGGGAAGGCGCAGGGGTCCCACCCTGGGGGTTCCCACGAGCCGGCCCCAGAGGATGCTGCCAACATCCCCAAGCCCGGGGGGGATGCGCTGCCCTCACTGAGGGAGGGTGGCAGTGGGGGTGTGAAGCCAGAAAATATTTAACGCCAGCGCTGGGCAGCGGCTTCCTTCCACGTGTGTACTTCAGTCTCCGATGTGTGGGCACCTCCCCACCTCCGTGGACCCCATGGTGGTGGTGGGGGGGGGGACGACAACGGGCTCTGGCAGCCCCATCCCTGCACGGGGCAGGGCTCAAGCAGCATTTAAAATTATCTTGAGCCCTAGAAAGCCTGAACTGTGGAAGCTCGAAGAAGATGGTTTCCATCGAACAAGGCTTTTCTGTTTTCTCCCAAACATTAATGTCAGGCTGAGCCCTCCAAAACCAATGTAAACCTCCCCCCGTTCATGTTTTACACCGTCCTCGTTCCCACTCATCTGGCAGAAGTCACCATTTTTCACCATTTACATATAAAACCTTACTTCTAATTTGAAATAATGTAACTTTCAAGTCCATTTATTTTGTATGATTTATTAAGAAAGTACATCAGTATCACCAAACTAATTATCATAGGCAAATGACTTGTCATAAAATTAATGTACCTAGTGAAAAAGTTAATAGTTATTATTTAAATTCTTGACTCTTCTTCTTTGCCTGTAATTACTTCCAGATATGTGAATGAATACGATTAATATGGAAAAGTGAAACTGAAATGAATTTGTTTCAGACTTTTCCCTCCACAACAACCCTTTACGCTGCAGCCTTTATTCCAAGAGGAAGGACTGCAGCAGATCCAATTTTTATAACTAAATATTTCTTTTTCTTGAATACCCGGGCGTTTAGAAACCTAATCTAAACCCCCACAAATGTTACATCTTTTAGTAACTAATGAAGTTCCTTGGGAAGAGGTCCTTCGAACGAAGGATTCTAAGGGAGGTGGGGAGGGGGGGTTTAAAACGTTGGGATGAGTATATTGAAAATGTTGGGGTCTGCTTGTTTTCTGACAAGTTATTTTTGTAAATGTAGTTAAAGAAAATTACTGTTATTGCCACGTTCATAAAATAAACGACATAAATAGTTAACAATGTGTTTTTCCAGCTAAGTTATTATAAATTTTGCTTTACTCTGCACTTCCTCTTAGTCCAGCTTTTTCTCTTTTATAACCCAAATTCAAGTCTAAGTCCTCACCGCTTTTTTTTCCTGACTTTTTTTCCTGATTATTTACCAGCTCCGTTTTTGGAGCCACTTGGTTCAGGCTTATCTTTGTGAAGCGAGATAACAGAACCAAGCTCTGTGACCTGCCGTGTCCCATCGGAGCAGCTGACTATTTTTTTTTTAACAGACCTCGTAGGATCATAGAATCATTTAAGTCGGAGAGGACCTTCAAGATCATCAAGTCCAGTCCCAAGTGATGACCAGAGGTGAGAATGAGTCCAAAACCCAACGATCACAAAAGAAGCTTCTTTTTTTTGAAAATAATTATATATATATATATGTATGTATAATTAAACCCACATAGATTTGACACCACTGAAAAGCAAACCCTGCTACTTATGTGGCCATCCAAAATAAACTATTCCATAACATCCTGAAATACTTTGATAACTGTCAAAGCACAGTCAGATTAGAGGGAGGAATGGTTATAACCTGATAAATCAGCCAACCCTACTGTGCAGCAGTTCCTTTTGCTGTCCCCCCGTACAGGTTCCATATTAGCAAGAGGAATGTCTTTCTGTTGTTACGGCACCTTGACCTCGAGAATCATTAGTGCAAGGGGCGAGTACCAACCCCACACACACTATCTGCAGAAAGGCTGCGTGTTATGAATTTCCAACCTGCATGATACTTAATTTTCCATCAAATCATGCATGTGGCTAATCCTCCACCGTGAGTACTTCTGAGAAAATGGCCCCATCCTCGCATCCAATGTGCAAACAGAAAAAAAAACCCCAAAACCAACAACCACCCAAACCATCTCTGTTCTCCTTAAAAGAACTTCTTTGTTAGAAATTATTTACTCAGCTGCACGGTGCAGAAGCCAGGCTGTCAGTGGGATGATAAACTGGTTCCTACCAGGTAAAGACGTGAACCGTGATGTTATATTTGGACCATCAATGTACATAAAATATTCATACCCTGGCAGTTGTGAATGTGTATGTGGTACTTCTGAAGAATTGTCCAAACACAGGTCAAATACCAGATACCTTCCTAAATAAATCTCACTGGGGGAATCTGACTCCATCCATTAACTCACATACAATAAACCTGGAAATACGCTTCAGCATCTGGGCACCAAATTCTCAGCAAAGGCGGTCATAAAGCATGTCTTGTTTATATAGATGACTGAATCTTCCTGAGTTACTGTCCTCTACACATTGCAATATTTACAGCATCATTGTTATCTGCATCCTGTAACCAAGAAATAAATCACTTTAAAATATTGTTCCATTAAACAAACCCCGCCCAGCAGCCAGCACAACATTACGGCAAGGTTGTGCTCAAGAATTTGAGTGCCCCGAAGCCCGTGTGTTTACTCAAGTGGACAGGGTGATATATATGATCTACAGCGTTATACCTACTCATGAAATAAACGTATTATCGCTAAAATGGATTGATGGCCAGTTATGTCAGCTGCTGAATTCGAGTCTGATGTGAATAATCATCGGCAGAAGCTGAATTCTGACATTCCCAAGCACTGGGAACAAGGCTGCTGGACAAGCTGTCAGGGAATCACAGCCAGCAGATGCTGCAAGTGATTTTTTTTCAAGAAGAGTCGAGGTTTTCAAATTCTCAGCATCAGGGACCGAAGGCGTAAGATATGGAATGTCCTCATATGCTCCGTGCTAACCTCAAACGCATTATAATGCCAGAGAGGTGGCTGTGTAAGTGTTTTATTCTCTATAATCATTTGTCATTGTAAGTGACTCATGGTTTGGCACCCAATGGAATCAGTAACATCTTTTTCTGGTTTTGGCAAGCGATGAATTCTGGTTCCAGCACATAATGACAACAAATGAACAAAGCTGTTAATGGTTTCCATGTGTTAGAGATAAGGACATTGATTATTCAAATGAATGACTAAGAGAGGTAGAATGGCTTAATGAGTCATTATGCTGCTTTGCTTTGAAAACCCATGTTGTCTTTGATTAAACTCAGGACTTCTGTCAATAAGAATCACCTGCAGCAGCAAATAAAAGGCAACCCAGAGAGAGGTGGTTGTAAGCACAGTTGTGGAGGTGTCAGGGTGGGTGAGGGGAGGTGCTGGGGTCTTTATCAGCAACATCTCCTCTGTCTTTTGGCTGGCTTAAAAGTTCAGGCCATGGCTGACTCCAGCTAGCTCTGTGGGATCTTCCTCCACGTGAGTACGTTTCCAAATTTAGGGGCCAGGGGGTTTGTTTACCACCACCCTTTGCTAACGTGGAGAACTCCAGGCTGAGTCAAGAGGGCTGAGGTGGTTGGTGTGGTTAACAGCAGGATGTCCTGAGGGTCAGAATCTTTCCAACATTCAAAGCTCATCGTAGCTAAAAAAAAAAAAAAGACAGGTGTCTTTTTTTGTGCAGGTGTGGAGAATTTGCTTAACTGCAGGCACATGAGACCCCTAATTATCATGCTGCTAGTAATGCTCTGGCTTGCTGTTTGTTTGCTGTTCTTGGGTGGGTAAATACGCCACAAGAAAGCTGAGTACTTGGGCACTGCCAGCGTGGGGAGCTGATGGGGTTGCTCAATCTCATGAATGCTCGTGCAGATACGTGTTTTATCCAGGATGCTGGCTTTACCTGGAAACTGGGCATTTCTCCTCTCTCTTTCCTGGGAGGTGGGCAGGACCCCTCTCCCTGTTTGTGTAGCTACATGAGTGGAGCAGCTAAAGAGGAGCGCCTCTCTAAATGTCAAATTAGAGACGTGAAGGTCCTGTAAAAGCTGCTTTGTATTTATTTGCTTGGTGTAGATGTTTGTGGAGGTTACATCTCGCCGGTATTGCTTGGTAGTGCCATTCCAAGTAAACTCCCGCCAATAAAAGTGAATAATTATCCAGAGCTGACTCCAGTTTGGAGATGAAGACACCTAGACGTCTGTCTCTACATGTGAAGTATCTCGGCCCCCACCATCCTTGATGGGGAGAGAGGCAGTTGATGGATGGCAGTGGAGCTTGGGGGGCTATTTCAGCTCTGCGTAGCGTGCGCTCCTGCCAGCTGGAGAGCTCTTGACCTCCTGCTGATGGAGTTTGCTCGGTCCAGCTGCTTACAGGCAGGTACCTGGTGCTGGAGACCTCCCCGACCACGGTGTGTGTGAGATGAGACCTTGGGGAGAGCTGTAGCTGCCTGGGGTAGTGGCCAGAAGGCAGGCGAGATACTTGGAAGTGTCTGAGAAGGCACAGAGTGGTTTAATCTGGTTATGGGGGGGTGGGGGTGGTAGTAGATAATTTTAGGTTAGAAGATGTGACTGCTTGAAGTCAACAGAAAGACGCGTGCCTAGGAGGCAGGACTTGTACAACTGGTATATTGGTTAAAATACACTAATAAAGAATAGTAGGGTTAATTTCTGGAAAAAACTCCTTTGTGGATTGCAGCTGCTTCTGTGCACAGCTTGGCTCTCTAATCTGTGTGGTGTATTTGAACTCCTAATTAATACATGTATCTACTTTCAAGCTATTGACATATTATTTTGCTTCAAGTTGAACTTTGAAGGTGTTTTTTGCCATCTGAAAGGAGCTGACACTTTTATTTTGCAGGCTGAGTCCCTCTTCCCTTGCATTCGTGCTTCTTCACTTTATATTAGATTCTTCCAATAATTCAGATTTTAAAAAAAGAAAAAAATGATGACATGGAATAATAAGCTGTTTGCCCTAAAGGAACCGATTCGATTCAGATGGGCTCTCCTGAGTTCTTGAAGTGGTGTCTATAGCTTTTGCTATCACAATATGTAGCTTTTGTGATCATTACATCTGTGTAGTGCACTGGATATCCTTCTAAATCCCTCCTGACTATTTCTTTTTAAACACTTTCAGTGCTTTTTTTTTGACCACTGAACTGAATTACAGCAATGATAAATGCACCTTAAAGGTCCCTGTATCTGCACAGGGTTGTACAGAAGGAGGAGGTCCTATAGTACAGGCTCTGAATTCCTTGTCCCAGGTCTTTAGTTAAATGCTTGAAGCTCCCTGTGTTTCCTTATCCAGTACTGGACTGGAAGATGGGGGGGGGGGCGGTGGGAAAAAACCCCTACTGAAAATAGAGCATGTTTAAAAATAAATACAGCACAGCATTTTATGGGTTTAGCGTAACAATTGAGGATCTCATCTGCATAATGTATCAATTAGTTTTCTCAAACTACCAAATGTCTGTTATTTCAGAACCTTTTAGCTGCAAACATTATGTTCAAATACAGATGGTGTTACTGGGGGGGGGGGGGATTTGCACAATTTGATCAGATGAAATATACTGTATTTTGGGTTTAACATCAGTGTTTGCAAGGCTGTAGGAACTGATGAATATAGATGGTTGTTACTAGACGTGCACGATGCGTTCCTAGAGCAAGGAGCTCGTGTGTCATTTCAGAGTTCATGGGCTGTCGGGGGGAGCTGCCTGTCACCTCCAGTTGAGCCTGCATAAAGACATATTATGGTTCATCATTAAAAAATAATAAAGCTTTGAAAGTGACCGTAAATGAGGGTACCTCTACAAGGAACTCATGAGTGACCGAGCAGAAAGACAAAGTAAAATCGTTTACTAATGAGGAACCTGCTTCTGCTTCCTCTTGAAGTCAAAGGTGATGCTGTTGCTACGGTCAGAGAGAGTGGGGCTGGGCTAATCAATTAACAGTATGCCACGAATAATGATTAAGAATTAATGTGGAAATGAAGAAATCTACCCGTAAGGGGCTGAGTCATGGTTGGTTGGTTGAGTGATGTGATTACAGAGTATCAGAAGTACCTTTTCAATCTAATACAGGTATTTTTAAGCCGGCCTCAGGTGCACCATCCATGTGTTGGGGCTGCCTCTTTGATGAGCGGGAGGTGGGTGCTGTGGGTAAAGGACCTGTGTGGTTCCAGTTCAGACTGATACCAGTAAGGCTCATGTCAAATGTCAAAGTGCTGCTATGGGTTCAGATGGGGTAGGTGGACATAATGCTTGTTGTATTTACAATAGAACTTACACCTCCTGAAACCTAAAAAAAACCCCCAAATTTCACTTACTAGCCTGAGATGCAGATTTTGAGCTGGTATAGACCAGGCTGGGAAAAAAGCATTCCTTTGGGTCTGGGAGCACATAAGGAGAAAAACACTCGCCTGGAGAAACTCTTGCTGTGATTCCCAACCTGTGCCGGGTAGGTTGGGGTCCTGGATGGTTTGTGGTGCTGTTTCCATCGTACCTGTGGGGCATGGATTTCTTTCAGGGATATTCCACGCTTCTGACTTCCCACCAGAAAATCTCTGCCTTACAGACCCTTGGTGTGAAATTGTATTGGTGCTTGCTGACCGTGCAGACATTGGGTTTGGGAATTGGATGAGTAAGGTGGGCTACCTCTTTTTATTTAGATTGGAAAAGACCTCTGAGATCATAAAAGTCCAGCTGTTAACCCAGCACTGCCAAGCCCACCACTAAAATGTGGCCCTAAGCACCACATCTGTGTTTTTTAAACATTTCCAGGGGTGATGATTCACGATGTCTCTGGGCAGCCTGGTCCCATCTTTCCTTTCGGTGAAGAAATTTATGGTAATATCCAATGTAAGCCACCTTTCCCTGGTGTAACTTGAGGCTGTAGTTTGCTTTTGTTAGTTAATAAAAATCCTCTTTGCTCATGTATTGTGGCTTAAAGTGTTTTAGCCAGTGCTCTACCTGGTATCAGATGGTCTTTCCTCATCAGAAGGCAATCAAAGCTAGGAAGAAGCATTTTTTTTTTTAAAAAAAACCCCAAACTATAAATAAGCAACATTGCACAAAGTTGTACCAGCTTATTCAAGCTTTGACTTCCCCCTCAGGCTTCTTCAGCATTTCTGAAAACACACAATTCAAACCGTAACTCCATGTTCCAGCTCCTTGCTTTTTCTCATTGCGTTCTCCAGGCTCTAAAACTTTACCCACTTTTCTCTTTACTTTCCTCTTACTTCTCTCGCTCACGCGCGTGGTAGAGCAGCGCATGAGTTAAAGGGCCTGGATCAATCAACAAATTGATTCTTAAGCTCTGTAACTGCTGAGATTATTAGTGCCCCTTCCTTGTGCCCGGTTGGATATACAGTGAACTGAAAAGCCAAGCTCTATAGATTTCTTTTAGAAATCCCAGCATGGACTCAATGCCGTCTGACCCAAGGCTGCTGTACGCTTCTGTTCATTTGAGGCACAAATATATTCCGTTGGATATTCCCACAGAAGCTTGGCTCTTGCTGCTGGTCCATCATACGTTCTCCCCCGCATTTGCTGTGAGCATCTCGGGAGGCTTTTTGTCAAAACAAAAATCCTGTTGTGGTTACAAGTTGGCTACAGATTAAGAAGCTTTTTGGAGGAATGTATCGCTTTAGCAAAAAGGCACCAAAAAAAAAAAAAAAGATAAAATACGTTCAATGGGAAAGGTTCCCTATAACCTATACCCACGCGTGGTGCAGAGCAGCCCTGAGGTCAGGGAAGGATGGAGGTCAAGGCTCAATTTTTTTTCCCTGCGCTGAACGCAGATCTACTTCACAGGATATTCTGCGAGTAAAAAGCTGATCTTGTAGCACGTGTCCTGCTCACCCTTGTGCGGTTTAATGGTCCTCAGAGGAGCCAAGTGAGGGAGATCTGCCCTCAACTGGGGAAACTCAACAGCCAAGTTACTGCTCAGGAGTGGGTTGTTTGAGTGCAGAAGAGCCTAGAAGATTTCATTGGCATTAACCCTGACCATATTCTGGATGTTCAGTTATTTGCTATGGTTGTTGCTAATTAGTGAACCTAACTGTGGCTATTCATGTGTAAAATAGCTGTTGATCCTTTTCTATTTACTTTCCCTTTTCTGGGATGCCGTAAGGAGCTACAGAAGAACACACTGATTATGCATGCTAACTACTGAGTAACATACGCCATATGCTGGGATTTAGCTTCTTGAATAAATCTTAATTAGTTAAATATAACCAAACTAACTATTCCTTTCTTCTGAAATGGGTAGCAAATTGAATGTGACTGATGTACAGTCCTCCACGTTAACGGGAATAAAGAGCTCTTTCGCAAGCTTGCAGAAGCAGTGTACTTCTAATTGCTTCTATTATTAGCAAGGTGCTTTAATCCAGTGATAATGAAGGTAATGATTTTCTTGGTTGCAGTGTAATTCTTCTCGGTATCTCTCGCCGTGTCTCACTGCAGAATGGGTACTTGGAGGGAGTTCAACACCAGAGCAAGCTCCCGGCACGAGCAGCGGCTGCTGGAGCAGCGCCGTGGTCACAGTTCTCCTCCCAGTGCTACAGCAGCTGGAATAATGAAGTTAAAAAAATAAAATTAAAAAATTAAAAAAGTGCATAAATAATAAGGACAGAAACAAGGCTGGGAGAAGAGTCTTGGGAAGGGTTTTAAGGCTGCATCACTGTAGGCAGCAGCGGTGACTGTAACTCCTTAGTAAAGCAACTAAATGTCACTTCACAGGTGGCTGATGGTTTTTTTTGGGGTTTTTTTTGTTTTTGATAATTCTACTTGTGGTTTTACCCCAGTTAAACTGGCTGAGGTTTATAGAAGGTATCTAATGCTTGAGCAATAATAGCAATATACTCTTGTTTTATCCTTTCTTCCAACATTTTAGTTTGAAGTGACACTTAGCGATTGAAGGGCTGTTAGTGAGAAACACAACCGGGTTGTGACTCACGGTTTTGTACTCTGCCAAAACTCTTTCAACAGATTTTAGAAGTGCACATCTGGAAAACTACTTCTGGAGAGCAGTGGTGGAGTAGGGGAGTGGCTGTGTCCGTTTAATATTTGCAGTCTTCATCCACAGTCTCTCTGGCTATGCGGTTACTAATGAAACCCAGGAAGCAATATAGCCTGTGTGATCAGGAGTTGTTAAAAAAAAAAAAAAGAAAAACCACCCTGATTTATTTTTCTGTGGAAAGAAATAACTCAAAACAGAGTCTGGCTAAGTTCCTGCCCTTTGGTTCCAAAGTGGAATGAGGAAATATCAAATGTGGCACTTGGCTCAAAGGAAAATGTTAATGTGCAGGAAAGCCAAAGAACCTGGCGAAGGATGCGATGGGGAGGGATGTGCTTTAAACTATTCCAACACTAAATAACACATGAACGACTACATAAGCAAAACGTGGGCTTTGAGGTATTCAATGCATTCAAAAGAGCAAGTGTGTGTTTTGATGAAGATAGAGGTGGCTGCATCGCTCTGGGTCCAGGGATAGGGGCTAAGCAGGTAAAGCAACTTCCCCACCAGCACAGGGCAGAAAAACCTTGGGCTCACAGCAGGAGAGGATGCTAGTGTGTATCTTTTCTGATGTTTAAGGCAAATATAATTTGCTTATTGATATAAATATTGCTATGGCAGAATAACTAGTGAATAATGCGTTTGTTTAAAATACAGGAAACCCTTAGAACATGCATTTCTGGTGATAAAGTTACCACTTTCAGGTGCAAAGTGGAACGTGAATAAGGGAGATGCTTTGCTTCCAAGGAGGGTGCCACAGCCTAAGAATTTGAATCATTTCAGGGTTTGAGCATTAGAAGTTCTAATTAAGCTGAAGCTGAAAGCAGGGTGGGGAGGGGATTGAGATTTCCACCTAGCTTAGAGCAGAGACACAAAATATTCTTGATGTATGACATCAGAGCCTGATACCTTAAACAGAAGGTGATTAGATGTAAGGTAGTAGGCAATGGTTTGGTCTAAGACACTTCCAAGGTTTCTGATTGTGCACTGGGCTTTTTTTTTTTTTTTTTTTAGTTTTGAGCTGATTCCTGTTAAAAGTTTTAGCATGTTCCTCGGGTTTAAATGACTGTGTTTGCCCACGGCTCTAAGGGCAATGCAGCTGGGCTGGTCAAACAGAGGATGCCCAAGAAAAGGTGTGTGAGGAACACAGAGTAGGGTTTTCCAGGAACCAGGTGAGCCATCTCCACCGGGCAGAGAAGCTGGATTTTCACAGGGCAGAATCTGCACAAGATTTCCAAATGCATGATAGTTGCTCACGCTTTTTTTAGTTTGTTTTTAACTGATTTACATATACTCAATATGAGCCTAGTCATGGACTCGCACCCATAGATACTGCACTAATCCTGTTTCCAAACCTCCTTGCTTCTGCTGAGCTCTTAACATACCCTTGGAGCATCTTCTGTGTCAGAAAGTGCCGTGGAGATGAGAAAGGTATGAAGAAAGGCGTTTCTTGGAAGCAATGTGGCTATTCATCTGTGAAGTCTATAGTAACAAAACAATAAAACTCAAACTCTGAATCTAAGGGAGGCAATGGCATGGAACCAAGGGTGTTTTTGCTAAAGCTTCCCAGTGTTTTGCTAGGTGGCATGTCAGACTCATTATATTTGATTCATCGGTTTCAGTGCCTAGAGCTGAGTACCAGCTTTGCAGCAGCCAAGTGTAAAAGAAAAGCAGACAGTTGGGGAGCGGGGGTAAGCGTTAGCGATGCCCGCTGCTTTGAAGACGGTCCTATGTTGAGTATTACTGCGCGGCTTAACGTGCCTGCTAAGGATGTGTTAATTGCACTTTTTAAGAGGATAGGAGTTGCGTGCCAGGTATAGACCCAATCTTACTTTGGGCATGACCTGTCCACATCCAGTATTGAGTCTTCGAACAGGACGGTGGCACCTGCTGGTTCACTGCCTTGGACGAGGGGAAGGTCCATCCAGTTGTGTTTACTCAACCCATCCCTCTGCCGTTAAACAGAACTGGTCTGGTGTAGAGGGATCCTGTGTTTTCAGGCAGAATTATTGCATGGTGGTGCCAGGGGCACAGAAAGACCATTGGCCAACTTCTGCTGGTGTTTTACACCCCCAGCCCCCCCTTAGGAATCACTTGTGGGAATTGATTATACTTGTCATGTACTTTTCCCACAAATGGGAATGATGATGCTGACTTCCCGGGGAGGCGGGCACGTGAATGCTTCCTCGATGACCCATGGTGAATGTCAAGGAGCTCTGGTCCCTGGGGTTGCTGCCTTTTACCTTAGACCTTGCTTCCCACTCCTGTTAGGAGGACATATGACTTGCTACTGCTTCAACTGGTGATTGAATTAGGCCAAATATTTGGCCAATTCGCTTCCCTCAGATGTCCTGAATCTGCGTTTCAGTGAAGAGGGGGAATATGCGGTGTAACTACCTGGTATAGGTTTGCCAGCGTTTGGGTACAAGCTGCTCGGGAGCAGAAGTCACCTCTCCTGTGGTTTCCAGCCCCAGTAGCCTGGGCTTTCCAGGGAGTTCAGAGTATGTCCAAGTGAAGGTTTCTAGGAAAACAAGGACTTTGAAGGGTTGCAGTGAGGTGAAGCTGCCATATACAAAGTTTTTCTGCCACATTGTCTAGCAACAGCTCTAGGAGACAATTCCTTCTCATTTAATGTAAATAAGCTCCCTGGGCTGGTTTCTAGCTGTCTCTCGGCAGCCTCCATTCCTCGGTAAGGAATGTAACCTCAGTGCCTCCTCTAAAGGCTGTGGTGATGCCGCTTTTTGAAGTTACTCCAAATAATTTGCCTGAAACCGCCGTTTGTCAAAATGTTATTAGTGTGGTAGCCCCCATGAAGCTTCTTAGTACTGTGATGACAACAATACTGGTCTGAGATTTTTCTGGTTACTCACCTAGCATGTGTCTGCTCAGGTCTAAGATACGCTCTATGTTTGGGGGTGCTCACGTGCATTTATGACCCTGTGGAAATATTTAAATGTTAGAGATGGGGCTGAACTGGCTGCTTTGGCTCCTTAGAGAAAACAGCCCCTGAGGTCCCAGATGACAGGCGTGATGTGCATCTTGGGGTGGATCCAAATGCCAGCTTCCTAGCTGGCTCCTTACAGCATCAATCCAGGTGCAGGTCCACCATGGATTGAAAAACTTCAACCAAAGCTGGAAGGGTTAATTAGTGTCTTAAGTGGTTGCCTGTCTGCCAGCTTATGATTCTGCATCCATTTTTTAAGATATATTGATTTCTATGGGCATTCTAACTAGATCTCTACATGAAGTTGAGTACTCTCTGTCCCATGTCAGTTAATTTTGAATTTCATTCTAAAACAGAGCTCAAGAGCCCATCATTAGATTGTTATTAGGATTAATTTTCAAGTACTCCATGATTTCTCTTCTCGTGATTAAAATTGAAAGAAAACCCCTCACCCAGCCCCTAATCACGCAGAAGGGAAAAATGGTTGAAAGAAGTAAAAAGGAAAGATGGGCAGATGTTATATTTAGATTGAAGAAAGGAGATTTCTCATTCCAGACGGGTACCGGGTTATTAATTCCCTCAAGTGGTTCTGCACATCTCATAAACCATGAAAGGAGCTGAGCTCAAGAGGTTCACAAATGTCAGCTGAACCCCAAGAATAACTGCTGTCTCTGGGTCTCTTCCATATCGGTGGTTAAATCTTGTATATCATCCCTCCCCATGAAGGAAAGGCAGCGATGCGATGCTAAAAATACCTGGATACATTTTTCAATATTAGGCGTAAAATATGTTGAGATATCTGTGAAACGCACACTATACATCATCTTGTAGCAAAAAATATATGCAGGGAGAAAGCTGGCACTTAAACTCAACATTTCCATAAGTCCTAATGCTAATGTTGTCACTTCTAGTGGTGCCAGCAGCCTCTGAAGTTATACGGGCTCAATTTTCTGTCAAGTACCTCTGCTTAAGCTCCTGCTCAGCCTGTGCCTACAAACACGTGTCTCTGATCTCCCTCAGGTTGGAAAACAAGAACGAGAAGAAGCGGCTCCGCTGTGTCGGAGGCGTGAGCTCTCTGTTCTGGGTTCCCTTTCCAACTCACGGGGAAGCCTTCAGTGAAGGCAGCTACGCGGTCGTTCGGCGGGGCAGTCCCCAAGAGCAGGTCTCTGATGTACCAAAGCTACCCAGAAATCTCTCCTTTCCCTAAAACCTCTCCCGAATTCCACGTTCCTCCTGTAAACCCTCCTAGGCAGCGCCCCTGATGCCACCATACGTGCTCCAGCTGCAGGGCTCGGCTGATGTTCTAAAGTGGGAAGTTCCACAGCTGGATGTAATGTCTCTGCAGTTGTTTCCACCCTTTGAGAGAGGCACCACCAAGATGTTTTTCTTGTTTGTCCCGTTTCTCAGCAGCAGGAATAGCTTGTGTTTCATATCCCAGCTGCTGTAATCCTTGCGATGGTTTTAAACGTAAGGGATGTATCAAAGGGAGGAATGAAAGCATTGGGTGGGTTTGATCCTTCAGTCCTGCTCGTGTTTCTAAATGGTAACCAAGGCGCGTGGTCTCAGTGGCCACAAAAATTTTGCTTGGTTTTTAATTAAATACAGCTCCTGCTTAGAAAACACTTCCTTTGCAGAAAACGAAAA
The DNA here is from genome assembly GCA_035590215.1 of Microhierax caerulescens. Classification (NCBI taxonomy): domain Eukaryota; kingdom Metazoa; phylum Chordata; class Aves; order Falconiformes; family Falconidae; genus Microhierax; species Microhierax caerulescens. Next base: position 1,710,151 of record JAVJGJ010000054.1, read on the forward strand.
CTTTGTAACAAAGAAATGAATTTTTGAGGGCTTTGAGCTACCGATTGGTTTGTGCGTGGTAAATTAAGTCAAGCTCAAGTCTGGGCAGCTTCCCGCTGTTGAATGGTTTCTGTGGAATTCTGTCCCGCGGTAGCGACAGGTTAATTTGGTGCTGGGAGTGCTGCTTTGTGAACGCTCCGTTGTGCACGAGGATGTTGTGCTTTGCCTGGCTTAACAAACAGCAGAGCCTCCTCGCAAACGACAAAAAACATACTGTGGCTGTGTAATTCACATAATAAAAATAATAAAACTATTTGGTAATAAAAACTACCAAAGAGAATGTGGTAGTAGAAAACAAAGCATTAATGTAAATAATGTTTTGCATTCAGGGCCAATACGAATCAAGGCATCAGGTAAACGCAGGTTTCCTTAATCCCGCTCCATGTGAATATCCAATTATGTACCTATTCTTTTTGATAAAGAAGATTGGCAATGAACCCTGTGTTATTTCTCCTTGCACCTTGTGATTTACTTTGTGTGCACTGAATTTTGTTTTCACGTGGACTGCGGATTGGAGTTGGGAGACAATAAGTAATTGGGCAGAAAAATGGAGAGGAAAAATGTATTTATTTTTTTTTCTCAAGAAAACCTTCCTTACAAGCTGAACTTGCATGCCTTACTCTATCGCTTTCCCAGCCTCACATATAAATAAATTACGTGACTAATAAAATTGCCCTTAATGTCTTATATTATTAATTGTTCATTAGCTGAATACTAAGCAGACGGTGTGTTAGCTGTTGCTGTGCGATAGTCATGGAACAGGGACTGGAGTCTTAAAGGAAAAACAAAAACCCTAGGCCATCGAAGACATGGAAAGAATCATACCCTCGTTAAATATAATTTATAAAGCGGTACCCAAGCAGGCCACGGCAAGTCACGTAGAGCGAGGAACACTCCATCAGACAGACAGCTGGGAGCACGGGTAGAGCAAAACCGTCGCAGGAACGACCCAAGGAAAAAAGCAGAGATGTGATGGCTTGGCTTGGATCGAAACCAGGAGGGCCATGATCTGTGATGGTGACGCTTGATCTTTAGGACTACGCTAATTAAGGTCACGGCTGGCTGTGCGATGTGCCCAGGCTTCCTGTCCCAAATGCCTGTGCTTGGCGTGCTGCTAGCAGCGGTCAGCTGACAAACAAATGCATTCTTGCACCGTGTTCTTATGGGATGATTATTTTCCTTCGCTTTTAATTCATTCTGCCTAGAAAACAATGGTTTCTGTACACCTTTAAGATTGTGTGATGTTTTTCCAAGTAAGTGATTTTTTTTTTTAATGGAAAAATGGGTTTCAGTAAAAGTACACCGTGAGGGACTTGCTTTCTCAGTGTTTAACATTTTAATTGAAGAAAACAGAGTCCAATATTCCTATATACTTTGCTGTTCTTTATTTCCCAATACTTATTTCTAAACAAGTATTTGCAACTGTAAATATTATTAATGGAAAGCAAGTGTCATCCCTGGTAACTGCAGGCTTCTACTAAATTTTTTAAATTCTACCAGTTTGAAGTGTTGGTATCTTCTCCCAAGGAACAAACAATAGGATGATGGGAAACTGGCTAAAATTGCACTGGGGGAGGTTTAGGTTGAGTGTTAGAAAAAATGACTTTACT
>JAVJGJ010000054.1:1719699-1743100 GCA_035590215.1 Microhierax caerulescens
ACGGGCTGAGCTAGAATCAGGGTGTCCCAACCTAGAGAAGAGATGCAGGTTGTCCAAATAAGTGGAAATGTTTCACTGTCCATCGCTTGCTGGTAGTGGTGGAGCATGCCTACGGGCTTTGTCTACTTCTGAGACGGAAGAAACCAAGGTTTTTACTCAACGTGCTTCCTAGGGAATCACTGCGTTTTCAGTTGTGATATAAATATCGGATGTACAGTTCATGGTTGCTTTCTCTGCTGTAGCCCATGCTGTAGTCATGAGTGCATGGCACGTTGTAACTTACTCTGTGACTTACTCAAGTCACTGGAAAACTGCAAGCAATGCAGCTTCTGGGTGACAGTACTTAGCGAAGATCTCTCCACCTACATCAGAAGGCTGAAAGCTTTCTTGATTTGTGAACGCCTAGAAATTTTCCAGGCATAAACACCTTCAGAAAGAGCATAAATAGAGACTGAAGTCTTCCAACTGTGACTTTGCCTGCCTTAACTGTCTTGGAGGAGCAATAATTGAGTGCTTCACAGGCTCTCGGTGCCTGCAAGCCCAAGGATGAAAAGCGTGAGCTAGGACACCCTGAGCCACCTGCTGTGCAGACCCTGCTTTGGGCTGGGGGAGCTGAGGGGGATGGAGCAGATCTCCAGAGGTCTCCTCCAACCTCAGAACTCTGACTCTGTCTTTGCCTGTAGCGTTTCATCTGTTTTCTTTGTACAACAAGGTCTAACACAGAATAAAATCTCCTCGGGCAGCTGTGTGAAGGAACAGGTTTAGGCAACAATGTAAAAAGGTTGGGATGGTTTTAGGTTTTCCTTCAATAAGAAAAAAAAAAAATTAAAGCAGGGACTGTGTCCGTTGCTTGTCGCTGCTGAGCCTCTCTGTGTGGGGGGTGGAGGGTAGAAAATACTAACGCGCACGTGGAAGTTTAGAAAATCTGCTGAATTTGATAGCTATCTACCTCCCTTATGCAGAAGAAAATATATATATATTTATTGGAAGTAACCAGAAGGTACTACATTTTGGGTTTGCGTACATATGGCTTTGGACTAGCCATAACTCTCCCTTGCCAACAGAATTACATACATTTAGACGTGGAGTGCTTAGAAAATACTGTTAAAAAAAGACCCTTCTTGAGCGGGAATGTGTACGCGCTAGTGAGCCTTTAACTGTTGTGTCCATCTGCTGTTACCTATGCTGAGTGGCGAGGGGATGCCAGCAGCGCCACAAGCAGCCCATGGCTCTGTCTTTGCTGCTCTTTTTACGCTCGTTTGAGCTCCAGACAGTTAGAGGGATGGAAGGATGGAAGAGGCTTGTATTTCCGAGCCTAACTTCCCAGGACCTTAAGCTGAGCTCGTAATGCAGCCTAGAAAGCAGAGCCTACCAAGAGGCACACCATCGACAGCTGAGTTTTCCTGGGGGGACAGAACAAAAAAATCAACATTTCTTTTCAGTCTTGGCACGCTGGCTATTAAGAAGTTTTAGTGTTGTCAGATTCTAAATGGCAACAGTAATGTTTTGAAAGGAAGAGACGGAGACGCATGTGCTGGATATGCTGGATAACTTTTTAGGACTTTAGATGGATCTCACCCGATCTGACTCTAGGTGTGCTAGTGTTGTCTGGTGGCACTCTGCTCACTTTAGTCGGTGTAAGAGAGCAGGCACGTGAGGAGTGTCACCTACAGATACCCACCCCGAAAAAAAAATAAAATATATATTTTCAGTGAGAAGTAACTGTTTGCTCTTTGAGTTTTACGTTTTTTTGGTTTGGTTTTTTTGGGTTTTTTTTGAGAGCAGAAATGAGATGCTCAGATACATCACTGATTTTGAAATCCCTTTTTTATTTGTAGGGTAGTGACCACCCTAAAGGTGGTTTGGAAACCCTAGCGGTCCCTGAGAACTGATAACGGACGGGTAGGGATGCTTCCCACTAAAGAGGGAAATGGATGTGTGCCACGCTCCTGCAATACAATTGCAACTGGTCCACAGAAAACCTGCGTGGACCTTCTTTGTAAGTAATGGCAATCCACCCAGACCTGCTTGTGGAGGTACAACTCATGGGTCCTTAGCTGGGTCTAAACATGTTTTGAGCATTTCTGCTCCTTATGTACCCCACAGGTATTTTCAGCCCTGGGGTAGCAGCAGTTTAGGCTGTGCCCATAACTTGGGAGCCAGGATCTCAGCATCACGTGGCCCAGAGCACGTTAATCTTTGCCTTTTCCACTTTCTCCAGGGTTTGAGGGTGGGTTTGGATTTTTGGTTTGGTTTGTTTATTAGAAATTCCCCTTTAAGAAATTAGATCAGACTATGTAGGAGTTTAGGTGACCTAACAGCCTTTTAACCTTCTACCATCCCCGGTTGCGTCTCTCCTATACAGCTATTGCAGCTGAAACCGCCGCCAGTGAAAACCACTTGCTAGGAATAGTAAATAGGTTAATTACCCCATCGCTATTTTACGGGGGCTCTCAGGAATGTCTAGCTTTGTTCTGGCCTTTTAAAGTTACTCGAAGAGCTTTAACATCGTGGAATAGTTTAGGTTGGAGAAGACCTCTAAGGTCATCGAGTCCAACTGTTAACCCAGCACCACCAAACCTGTGGATGTGGCACTTAAATACCTCCAGGAACGGTGACGCTGAGTCACTTCTGTAAAGCTCCACCACCCACAGATTAACCTAACCTGTTCAAAAAGGGAAAAGCTTTGAGAGACTTTTGTAGCTGAAGAGCTTCAGGAAACACTCTTCTGTCCAGCATCCTGCTTTTCAGTATGATACTTTGTGCAATTCCAGATTAGACAAAAGCCAAACCACCCCCAGCGTGGGGAATAAAACCCAGACTGAGCCTTGGTTCGTATCTTATTTATCAGATTTTTTTTTTTAAAAAATTTAATTTCATCTTACTGAATTTCCTTCAGTGAAACTTATTTTCTTTCTTGGCAAGAAACAGAAACAATATTAAAGTTTTCAGGTTTGGGGTTTTTTTTTGTTTGTTTTTTGTTGTTTTTTTTTTTTTGCAAGCTGTGGTTCAGGCTAATACCTACCTGCCCATTATGGCTCTCCAGCTTATAGGAACCTGGTAGTAGCAGCTTATCATCCTCAACTCTGATGCTGCCCAACATGCAATCTGGGTAGCATCAATTAATTTTGCACCTAGTTAATCTTTGCGGTGAAGTTAATTCCTTTGCCTTGAGATCTGTGCATGTAAGGAATGGATAATGAATTCAGGTCCACATTTCACTGTTCTTTTATCTAAACATCCTTTAATTATTTTTTTTTTCCGTGAATACGTGGATGCTTGAAAAAACATGACTGAAGATGCTTCAGTATTTCTAACATGAGTGGAAGCTGCAAAGAGGAAGGAAGCCTTCCTCTTGTACTGCCCAGTTTTAAGGGGGGTAGGGAAATTTCTTTTTTTTTCTTTTTTTTCTTTTTTTTTCCCTGTAAAACCTGCTCATGGATTTTGCTCCTTTGCAAAGCATTAAAGAAGAACCCAGACCAATCTTCAGCTGAGCGTGTTTACAGACCTACCAAAGCTGCAGTTTCTGCCTGGGGTGATTTGCAGGGCCATTCATTATTGATGTTTTCTGAGGTGTCACCACTTAATTATTTTTTTTTCTTTCCGAATATAGAAGGAAAACATTTTTAAACAAGAAGATAAATGACAGATAGCGATTGTTGAGTAATAATGAAAATTCTTGGAATGCCTAAACTTGCATGGGAATTAGCGCCGCTGTGTATCAGCGGGGAGCAGCCTCTCTCAAACGTCTCTACAAAGTAACTTTCATTCATAAACACACATTCAGAAACGGGAAATAAGAATAAACATTCAGAAATAAGGAATAGAATATGATCTACAAGAATAGCCAAGAGAAATACGAAGCGGTGTGCCTGCAAACCGTGTTTTTTCAATATACATATACATGGTAACGCTATTGAGCCTGTAATATTCAGCAGGTCCCATACATATTTTTTAAGCATTGTTTACACCTTTTACTTAATTATTTGCACATAAATGGCAACATTTCTGGTGTTTATGCCATTCTACCATTTTCTACAAACCGCAATGGACCAGGCCACTAAGCAAGTGATGTAAAGGGAAAAAAAAGATATTACCCATTCTGTTACAACGCAAGCAAGCCAGTCAGAAAAATTGTTGTTGGACTTATATTTTAAAATCAGAAATCTTGGAGTATTTAATTTGAAAGAAATAGATGATGGCATGAGGTCTCTGATGCGGTTCTATTTACAAAAGTATATCAAGTCTCACCTTGTTTCAGTCTCACACGCCGTTTCAGTTCATGCTTCCCTGCACGCTGGTCTCTCAGCTAGCAGCCACGTTACAGAACCCATTTCCCTACTTTTTCTCTCCAGAAAAAAAAAAAGAAATGATCTTATTTGAGTTGCGCTGTATAATTCCCTGTTTGTTTGTCTGCTGTCCCGTTTCCTACCTCCTCAGTGCGTGCTGCTGCTGCAGGTCCAAGTTTGATGGCAAAATTCACCGTTTCCTAAGGTACCTCTGGGACCCTGACCTGGGGACCCTGACTGGGGACCTGGGGACCCTGACCTGGGGACCCTGACTGGGGACCTGGGGACCCTGACCTGGGACCCGATCCAGCTGAACATCAGTAGACCAGGCCCTTGCCTTTTGGTCCTGAGTCTCCTCTTAATGTAAAGTTAGGCCTGAATTCTACAGTTCTAGAGGAACTGCCAAAAAACTTAAGGATTCCCTTTTTTCCTTCCTGTAGGTCTTGGATATTATTATTTTTTGTTTGTTTGCTAAGACTCAACACATGGAAGGACTGGATCTGGATTTAGAAAAGGCAGGGTAGGGAATTTTTTTTTTTTTTTTTAATTTTTTATTTTTTTGAACCTCAGGAGACCTGCTCTTGTCAGTCACATTGCTGATCACTTCATTTTACTCTTCTAAACACTGAGATATTTATTTTCAACGTCTTTCAAGAAGCTTTTGGTTTTATTCTGTGGGATATTTTTTTTTCCATTTAGTAATAGGCCTTGATTATGTCTTTTTTTTTTTTTTTATAAATCCTTTGATCACTTTTGATCTCTGTAAACACCTTCATCACTGCCTCCACCTCTTTTCACCAATGATCCAATTTCAGTCCCCCTCCCTGGATTCCAGTTTATGTTAAAAAGGATAACGTGACTGAAAGTGTCTAAACTCGAATGATTAGCCAAAATCTAAAGAATCAAATGAAGATATTTCTGTTTATTAAAAAATCTGTGAGGACATAGTCTGCTGAGAACACCACAAGCAAGTTAACCGCTGCGCAGCCTCAGCTGTTGGGGTGGAGGACCTTGATTTTCTTTCCAAATTTCTTTGTGTGCCCCCTAGGCATTCACATAAACGTGCACCCACTGAATTATTTTAGTTTTATCCAGAGTTTTAGGTAAAAAAAATAAAATCACCGGGCAAATGATGTTATGCAATTAGAGGTTTCTGAAGGCTTCCCTGCTCTGCAAATGTAATTAATGCACCAGCCCATAGGTCCCCGTGCCTCAATGAACCAGCTTTGCGTGTCGTGCTACTGATGGGGAGGTTGTGTTACTCCAGCAGAGGGTCAAGTGCCAAAGTGTCCTTGCAGATCAGCCCTTGCCACTTCTACGAATCTGGACAATCAGCACTTTGTTTGCTTTTTGGGGTTTGTTTTGTTGGTTTGGTTTTTTTTAACTGAAAATTTATTTCCCCTACATTTAATCTAAGTTAGTACACAGCTGACACTTGTACTAATAGCTTTGAGCAGCTTTTAGTATTTGAATTCTTATTTTTATGGATGCAGTGGGAAAGAAATTCACAATTCCGATGCATTTTTCATGTTTCAGTGGGGTAATACAGAACTATTTCTATTTTGCAAAACCAGCTGTTTTATGGGGCTTGACTATTGCTCCCTACGTGTCTACTGGAGCTTTTCAGAGGATTGTGCTGGTGGTTTTCATAGGCTTGGAAAGCTCTTACTCTCCCAGGTCACGTTCTGCGTTGATCACTCATGGCTGTACGGTCGTTTTACAGACCTGGTGCATTTTACAACCCCAACCTGTGTCTGCCTTGGCTGCGATGTGGCCGGCGCAGGCAACGCTGCGCTGATGGAGCGGTGTGACGTTCGCGTGGCGCTAGCCTTGTACCGGCACCAAACTGTGACAACCAGTAGGCTGAAACACATGCTGGAAAAGCAGTGCTTTCGCAGCCCTCTTAGCCAGGGATTTTTCTGACCGTGTCTCACCCCCAGTCGCAGCGTAGATCCGCAGCAGCAAAGTCCTCGGTTTATTCACAGGGCTCTGCAAAACCTTGCTGGCTGCTGTTCCTTGGCAGCTCGGAGTTTGAGTGATGAAAACCCATTGCCCAATTCATGAACTCTATAGATTCATGCAATTTATATGATGTATATTTATAGGAACTGTGGTAGTCACACTTGATATTAATACATTTCAAGGCAAATGATCCTTAGGATCATTGATTTTTTTTGTTGTTGTTTGGTTTTCTTTTGAGTACCACATTTGCATGAAGCACAATACGTGATGAAGCCCTGGCGTTCTAAGATTATGGCAGGGATTGGTGTTCCCTGATTATTGCTCAAATAAGAACATGGACATGAATAATGATGTCTTTCATCATTCTTTTCTGGCTATCACAGAAGTGTACCTAGGTCACGGGAGATTAGTATCTGAAGATGTATGGTCTCCAAAATAACGCTGATGGGGATACAGGTTAGCTAAGTGATTCTGGCTAGCTTTGATGCAAACCACGAGAACCCTCAGTTGCTTTGAGTAATTGTGGGAGATGGAGAAACACAGAAGGAAACGAATGAGTTTTCCATCAGTTAAGAGGGAAAAATAGATTTTGACTAACCTCAGATGGGTGCAGAAAGCAGTGAGAAGGCACCCGCTTCAACAGCTTGCCTTAGTAAGCAGCAGCGCGTGGCTTTTGGTCCTGATCTGGTGCTCATCGAGAGCAGTGGGGGTCGTTCAGATATTCCGTGGCAGGACAAGATGCTCAGTTTCTCCCTCAGGCTATAGCAGTGTATCTCCCTGAATCAGGGGCAATGGGTGCAGGAAGATGCTAAAGGAACCGGAGGTCCTGGCCCCCCCCCGTTGTGAGCAACCTTCGCCCTGAGGGCTGCAGCAGCTCTGTTCAGCGTGCTGGGTCTCTGTGCCCACTAGGAAGCTGTCAGCTTTAACGAAGCTTTAATTAAGGCCTGAGTGAAGTATGAAAAGATTTATTTGTTTTTACCTTTTTTTTTTTTTGTGTATTGAAAAAAATCAGAATTAAAAAAAAAATAAAATAAAACCAGGGTACACAGAGCAGAATGGCCTTAAACAACTCACATAATTGTATAAACATAATTTAGAGCACTTTTTTCTTATATGCGATGTATTAAGATGCAGATTCTGTGTGTTGCAAGGGAACTTGATAGCGTGTGAAATTAAAACTACAGCCAGTTAAATTATTGATAGAAAAATCAAATAATACATTTTTGTAATTGTAAACCACTTAACATTTAGCTGTCTCTCTCTTTCCCTCTAAGAAATTCATTACGATATGCCTGAACACATTTAGTGGCGACAATTGAGACAACTTAAATTTCTCATCTAAGGAAAATGGGTCCTGTGTATCTGTAAAACAATCGGAGAAAACCCCACCAGTATCGTGGCTATTTTTTTTTATTTTTTTTTTAATGCAGTTGTACTTTGGATGAACGAGTGAGCAGACTGTGACCATGTAGCATCCGTGCTGGGTGTTGCTTGTAGCTCCCCCTCCTCGGGTGCTGTACGGGCTCTAAATCCAGGCAGTTTATTGCAAGTGAGAGAATAAAACCTTTTCCAGCCTCTGAGAGACAAAATGTTTCTCCCTGGATCTTTGGGAGATCAAGAGCTGACGGTGCCAATAGCACAACCTGCAGAAAAAAGAAGTTTTTGCCCCCAGGGAACTGATTTCAGTGGGCAAAATGGACCAAGCCCAGGAGAAAGGGAGAACTTCTGTCTTGGTTTAGGGTGAGCTGCTGTGGGTTTGCTGGGAATCTGTGACCATCTCAGAAGGTTGAGATGGAATTTCAAGCTTTGTCCTATGGGAGAGTTCATAGCAGTGGTGGCGTGACACCACCAACACACAGGCTAAGATAAAGGCATTTCAGAGGGATTTAGTTGTAACTTCTGTCTGAAGAAGGTTGAACCAGTGTTAAAATCAAGCACTTCTGCAAAGAAATTCTGGAAATCAGCCTATTAGCCATAATCCAAATGAAAAAAGGAAGCTGAGATTTTTATTCCCCCCCCCGCTGCATCCCTCTCCCTTCCCCTCTGGCCACGTTCGGCACAAAGCTGGAACCGGGATGCGCAGGGAGCTGGGTGGCTGCTGCGGCTGCCTGCGCTGCCGCTACAACAGCGGTACTTGCTCATGCGAAACAGGCGCCCGGTTGCGTACAGGCGGTTTGGGAAATGTAGCTGCGAATTTTTCAGAAGACGAAAGATGAAATATGCTGGGGGCTTAACAAGAAAAAACTAAATAATTAGTGTCGCTCATGCGCTGATGTAAATTGACGTGAGGGAGATAGAGATAAGTCTGCAAGCTACTCTCCCGGTCCTCGGAAGCAGCCGAACGCTGATACATTTACAAAAGGTTTGGCTGAATTCCTGCATCCTTGTGCCAGCATAGCTTCTCCCAATAAACCCAGAAATTTGATGTTGGATTATTTGCCTTTTTTAGAAAAAAAAAAAAAAAACCACCAAAAAAACCCAAAAACAAGGATCAGTGAACCTTCCTAACAGTGTTATCTCCTCTGATCACATCTAAATACATGTGCTATTTCTAAATAATTCTTTTTTTTTTTTTTTTAATTACAGTTTAGTGATGATTTTCCCTGGTGCAACAGGATATTGAGCAAACGTCAGAGAGAGTTTGGTGCAATATATCACAGAAGAACCGTGCTCTGATGTGCGCTCTGAAGTACCGTCACTCCAGTGATGCGTCTCGCTGTAAGAATATATGAACAGAGGTGAAAAATGGAGGGCATATATTATGTATTTGCGAAGGATGCTGATGAAATCCTAGGTGGAATCATTAGTTAAACTCGGCATCTGTCACATTCGGAGTAGGCGTGAGGTGCTCCTGTGGGTGCTCCTGCAGATGCTCCGGCAGCCACTTCTGAAAGTCAAGGAGCTTGTGAAGGAGCTTGTTTTTACTCGGTGTAGATTTTAAAATTTGGCATAAAAACTTTAAGCATCACAAAGCCTTGCGTTCCCAGGTAGCTTATAAATGCATCTTTGAAAACAGTTCCAGGCAAATCTGTGTGACCTTTGCAACACAAGAATTGTCCCCGTGTCAAATGATGAGTCTGTGTAACCGCTAAATAATAGTATCAACATCCCACAGTAAATACACGAAAAAGTTTATTTCCAAAGCCTTTAAAAATCACCACAAAGCAATCTAACAAGACTTCCACTGGAATACCTGCCTACGGTGCCACCTTAGAATATCATCCGGGATAAGGCAGCAGCTCTGTCCATCTGATGTGTTGGAGCTGGAAACCAAAGGCAAGGTGCAAACATCCCAAATTTTCAGCTGTGTCCCAGGTTTTGGATGCAAATAGCGATGTTCGGGGCAGTCTTTCCGAATCTGTATTTCTCCAGATTGAAAAACTGCAACAACCCATCGGAACCGGAGCGTGCGGGGTAGGAAAACCAGAATGGTTTGGGTTGGGAGGGTTCTTAAAGATCAAGCAGCTAGATAGGGAGGGCTTGGGTTCATGCATTTAAGGAAAAAAAGGCAAACCCCTTCCTTCAGCAAGCTGATTTTTGGAAAGTTTGTGTTTCTGGGAAGGGGAACATCGTCAGCTACGGGACCACCACGGTTTGGAAACTGTGCCCGTGTAAAGCTCAGCACGCCTTTTCTGCAGTTCAATTCATCTTGCCAGAACCTGAAGCTTGAAGGCGGTGTAAGACATCGTGTTACGAGGATGGCGAATGAGATGGTACTTAACGAAGAAAAGTAAAATGAGGTGGCGCTTAAGAAATATATGTACTGATTGCACGTCACCGTATATCCCTATGGATTTGGTATTAGCCTCTTCCTGTTATTCTTTAAACACTCTCTCGAGGTGAGATAATAACTTTTCTTTTATGTATGCCCGAAGAATCTGAAGCGCTGAGATAGTGATAGCCAGTATAACTTAATTTCAAAAGTAATTAATGAGGCTGCATTTTAATGAGCCTTTTTATACAGTGTTGTGAACTGGGCTGTTTCATGATGCCATTGTTCTCAGACTGCTGGAGGGAAAAAAAAAAAAAAAAAAAGAAAAGAAAGCGGAACCTGGGAAAATTAATTTAAGAATAGCAGCAGCCCAAATAAGAAACAATCGATAAATCACTTTGCATTTATTTTATCCTCACAGGTATTTTTGAAGCAAAGAGATGGTTCCTTCAAAGTTCTAGTACGGAAAGGTTTCATGAGGTTGTAAATTTCTGCCGTAGCCTTGTAACTCATCAGCCTCCTTTCATTCTTTTGTGCTTTAGTATTCGGTTTCCCATTTTCTTTGCAGGAATGCAAAATGGGGTCCATAATAAGTAAGTAAGGCTTTTTTTTTTTTTTTTTTTTTTGTTGTCTGTGGAATAATTTGGTTTCTGCATCAAATCATTTTAGAATATTAATGGCCTTTTGTAACTCTTAGATAATATCAGAATAGGGAAGAACGCGTGGGAGAATAGCTTATGCATCCTGAAGTTGAAATTTAATGAATACCATCATGAGCTTTGCTGTTTAATGACTTGCATGTAGGTATAAAAATAAGATAAATGCATGTGCGATATTTTTATCATAGTGAAAACCCCGGGATTTGATTTCTAGCATAGCTAATGGAATCGGCAAAAATGGAGAGAAATCTAGATTTTTGTCCCCCAAATGAGTATGGATTTTTAAAAGATCTTATGGAAGTCCATTTCTGAGTCTTCACGATTTGTAGTAGATAAAACTCAATCTGGAAGGCACTTCTGTTCCGCTCCGTATCTGGATGTGGTCAGAGCCTCTGGGTAAAGACTGGTGTCGCGTTCCCCAGACTGGTGAAAATGTCACGACAGCGCTAACTCACTGTTCCTCTTGTGAGACTGAAAATGTGGAAAAACGGGCATCCTGGGGGGCTGAGACAGCGCTGAACCTCGCTCACGACTCAAGCGCTAGGACACTTCTGCCTTTGAGAAATGAGGTAGTGTCAATGTAAAAGTTCCAGGTTTGGGAAGAAATAAAAAAAAACTCCTAGATTTGCTCATGTGGAGTTCGAGGGGCTGCAGCAACCACCTGGATCCCTGTTTATAATATTAAAGGGCAGGGTGGTGCCGTTTAATTTAAGTTCTAACGACCGGCGATGCATCTTCGTTTGGAGAGCTTCACTCATTTGACCAGCTCCTGAGATGTAAGCTGAGCGCATTCCTACGTGGCTGAGTGGCTTTCTCTCCTTGCTGATAATTGACGATATCTTGGGGATGGTTTGATTAACAGGGCTGGAACAGCTGTTGATTTCACAGGGGGAAAGAGGACAGTTGTATTTTCTCCCCCTCTTCTTCCCCTTCATCCCCCTCCCCAGAGGGGATGCTCGCTGGGACGCGCTCCTGCAGCCCTGGTTTTAGGTATCGCAGGCAACATCTCCAGCAGCTTTTTCTACCTGTATCTTTAAAAATACATTGATTGGAGCAAATCCCACCGTTTGCCATCTGGGCTGTGGTTTGCAGAGATGGAGCTCACCGCCGCGCGGTCAGATTTGGAACTCGAGTGGTCCGAACCCAGTCCCGACCGGAGAACGCAGCTGTGCAAGGGAGATTTTCCAACAGATCCGTCTTAAAAAACGGTTTTTGTGGAGGAAACCAAAAACGTTCTGCAACCCAGACGGTGCAGAGGAGTCGTTTACTATCGGTTGCAGTGGGTTGAAGAGCTGGCACCGCTTAGGGAGTAAACTCCAGCCAGGTAACCCCGGTGTAGGCACCTTCCCCGCAAATCTGCCGTTCCCGAGAGCTGAGCACCTTTCGCTTCTTGCAGATGCAGCTTTTTGGGCATGTTCTGATCGGAACCTCTTCTCCCGTGTATTTCCTGCAGCTCTCAAACTATGGACTAGCACCTGAAAAAGAGCTTTCGGTCCAAACGGGTTTCTGAAGGAAACTGCTCCGTGTAATCGCCTCCGGCAGCCTGTGGGAAAGGAACAAACAATCACCGCCACAACAAATGGTATTTATTTAGCACCCATCAGAACAAAGCTATCCCGGGGCACTTGACAAAACTTTCTTGTTTATAGTACAGAAAAGCTGAGGGATCTGAATATGAATTTATGGAAATCACCATCTACATTTTGAGACAGCTGTTTGCAACAACTGTTCTGTTAAATTAGTCTCTTTTTTGCTTTTTTTTTTTTTTTTTTTGAGTTTAAAAGAGGAAGCAGATGAGATTTCCCTTTACCAGCCTTCCAACGTGTTGTGGGGGTTGGTGATATAAAGAGAATGGTTTTACAGAATCTAGCCTTGGGAAAGCATAACAAGCTATTCTTTCTTCCCTGCTTTTAGCTATAATTTTCAAAACGACGAGTGTCATATTGCTCACAAACTGTATGGGGTTTCCATCTGTGAGCCAGCCAGCCCAAATCTGTCACCACGATATTTGGAAACGCTCAGAGAAGCAACAACGACATTAAAGACAGTTGAAGCGTGGACTAAGGGAAGAGCGGGTGTAACTACCTGGCAAAAACGCTGTGTGCCAAAAGCACGGAGGGCTTGTCACTGTGCACCTGGGACCGTCTGTGAGAAGTCTGGTGTGATTCAAGCACTCGCAGTATGAGCAGGAGGCATCCGCCTGCCTCTCCTGCATCCCTTCTGCAGCCGTGTGTTTTCTTCTAGCAAGCTCCCCGGTGGCTGTGCGTTACTGTCGTCGTACATCGTCCTTCTTCAGCGTTTGAAGCACTGATGGAGTATGGGCTCCTTCTGGTTCAGAGGAACCAGAAGTCCTCTCCTCCCTTTTCTGCCCCGTGGGCTTCAGCAGCGGGATGAGGCAGCACTCTTTGGTCCTCTGCTTCTCGTCTGGACCCATCCCGTTCCTCCCCCGGCATGTCCTCCTGCGGAGGAGAGGCTTGTTTCTGCGGCGTTAGCTTACGTGCGTTGTCTTACCAGACGTGGAAGCACGAGACGTTGAGGAATCCTCCTCCTCTCCATCCATCCATGCTCTGCACAGCACGTTTCTGCTCAACGTGGGGCTGGTCCGCGGGAGGCAGGTTTGAAGGCAGGGTGCTGCTGAAGTGTCTCCGCTGCCTTTTCCCTCTCTGCCCAGAGCCAAGTGAATTGTCGGTGTTGTCATTAAGCGAAAAATATAATTGGCGAGTTGATCGCAACCACGTCTTGTGACAGAGAAGAGCCTCTCCGGTGAGGTCCTTCAGGGTAAGACCAGTGATGAGGAGGAGGAGGAGGAGGAGGAGGGCTGCGTGCCCCTGAGGCAATGTCGGGGAAGGGTGACAGAGCGCCCTGCCGTCACGCGAAGATGTTTCTGGCAAGGTGGATTTGTAACGCTTTCGTTACACGTGTTTAATTAATAGAGTCCCTGGGCCTAAGGAATGGAACCAGCGGAACAAACTCGGACAGGCAGGTGAGGACATCGGGTTGGACTTTCCTCTGTCGATGTGCAGCGTCACTCCTAGGGCAGCACGCCACGTCTGACGCATCCCGGGGGGGGGGAAAGCATGGGGGGAAAGCCATTTCAGAGGGATTTTTTCCTTCCTGCTCTAGGTTAGTCTAACCTCATCTATCAAGAGTGGCGAGGGCTGCATTCCTCTGCAATGCATGTGAATGTTTTTTTTTCCCTCATAGACCAGGCTCAGACACGTGTACATCAATAAGCAAATAAGAGTCAATTAGTGCACTTCAGAGATGAAAACAGATAAATGTTTGAATACTGCCGTGTAGTTGTTACTCCTGTGAATATCAACAGAAGATAAATAAAGCAACTTCTGCTTACTTGGTTCAAGTGCCTTCTACACTGGGAAAATAATGAAAAAAACAAACAAACAAAAAAAATCGAGGGCTAGAAAGGAATAACCAGCAGGCTGTTATTTCTTTCCTTCGTGTAAACAACGAGGAATGCCATTCTGCACATGGGGACAAATTACAGAGTTACTGAATCAGAGTATAATATTATTTGTAAACAGCGCTGCTCTGAGCTCTGGAGAATTGTAGGGGGGAATTTTTGGGGCAATATTTAATGGCTTAAGGAATACTTGATTGTCAGCTCGGGCTACTCGGCAGGGTAAGTGAGAGAATAGCCTTTCTGCTAGGACAGGCTCAGCACTGGTTAGCTGCTTCTATATTAAAATATATTCTTTTAAAATTTAAATATTCTATATTAAAATATAAATCCATACTTAAAATACTGGAGAGGAAATACAAAACCAATTACATTTTTTCTTGTTTTGGAAAGATTTTAGCTTCGTGTTGCTACAACAGATGGCTATTTTAATTCAGCAGAGACTGCTCAGACATACAAAAATTGTTGATGCCTTGCTATAACGTACTTACTCTTAATATTACAACAATATCTCAGAGTCCTGGTCATGGATCAGGACCAAAAGATCCAAGAGCTCTAAACATCCAAACAAATGTTTGCAGTCTAAATATAGGAGTTAGCAGATGGATAGATGCTGTTAGCAAAGCATAGAAGAGCACGAGACAACACAAACACTAATGATCTCAATCTACCAGTAGCCTAAGCACCACCATAATTTTAGTCTAGTATTTTGAAAAGCGGAGTTTTCTTTTGATTTTATTTTTTCATTATTATTATTATTATTATTCAGCCTAATTGTAAATCTTTTGCAGTCTGAACTTGATTGCTCCTGCTGGGGCTGCAGCAAGAGGAGTAGAGACGCACGCAGCTGTGCGGGTGCAGTGTCCTTCTCTAGAAAGCTCCATAAACCAAAGCAGACTGAATATTACGTAGGCTTATTCTGTGATAGTGGCTGTGCCAAAAAAAAAAAATAAAAAAAAATAATTCTTTGTTATGCACTCCTGAATCTCTACAAATCTGGCCAAGAGACATTCTAAGTGCAGTGCCATGCATTCCCTCTTGCCTCTTCTGGAGTCCTCAGGGGGAGAATGGGAAACACAAGACAGCTCTGGCTAAAGCATCTCTTCAGCTTTTAACGTGGCCTGAGGTCTTTCCTTGATTCTTCTTGAAATCCAGTTCTCTGGCAAACTCCACCGAAGCAACAGTTTGGCAAGGACTTCACCAAGCCACCCCTGAACCCCCTTTGGGCTGGAGCAAGAGCGT
This sequence comes from Microhierax caerulescens, assembly GCA_035590215.1. NCBI lineage: Eukaryota > Metazoa > Chordata > Aves > Falconiformes > Falconidae > Microhierax > Microhierax caerulescens. The sequence goes on from JAVJGJ010000054.1 coordinate 1,734,982, forward strand.
GAAGGCACTGCAGCGAGGACTGTGCGCCCTGACCCTTCCACCTAGAAAGAAAACACGAACCCGATCTGTTAATAAGGGGAAGGGAGCGGGGTCGGCGCCCTTAAAACTGGATGGGTCAAGGGTGAGCAGTCGCTGAGCATGGGGGGGGTCCAGGGGGGGGGCTGTGCAATCCTGCTTCCACGCTGGCGGCGAGGTGGGAAGCATCACGTGAAGGTTTGCGGAGCTGGGGCAGCATCTACCCAGGGTGACAGAGTCCTCTGAATCCTGATAGAGAGGTGGGGAATGGCACAGGCTGGTTGTGGAAATGTCAACAGCAGTCAGCTAATATCTGATTTTTATTTTTTTTTTCCCCTATTTTTTTTTTTTTCTTTCTAGCTGGTTCTTTCTGATTTGAGATTTTCCCTGTGAATACGTGACCTGTTTATCTGTAGCCATAATTCCTCTGTGGTGGGACTTACTATTTTGGGTTTAATAAGCTTTTTATTAAGATTTCTTAGAAGAGGAATTTTCCGTATGTCTGGCTGACAAAGAGTTAATTTTAGTGTCCTTCCCCTTTGCCAGCTTCGTATTCTGAATTTAAAGTAGTCAAGATCATCGCTTTTTTAATGATTCCGTTAACCTGTAGCTTAATAAATCTTTATTATCTGTCTTGTTGTCCTGCTTTTCAATATTAAATGGTTTTATATGTCCCCCTGAGATTTTCTGAGAAAAGCTGTATATCTTTATAACATCATTTTGCATATGAAGTCTGGAAAAGTCAGGATCCCTTAATTTTCCTGATTTTGCCAAGTGCCACTATTCACTGAACCAAGCAGCCTGAGTATTTTGTGATGGTTTATCCTCTTGAACTTCATTCGTTTCTCTTTATGCACAGGAGTATATACAATCTTTTTTTTTTTTTTTTTTTTTGTAGTGATACTAGTGACTTCATAGATTAATTGTTGTGCTTTGGGCTTTTCCTTTTAGAAAAGACCCAGGTAAGGCAGAAAGACCACCAAGCAGACATTACCCATAGGAATTCTGTGCTGCCCAGCAGTATTTAATCATAAATAAAATAAAACAATATCCCTTGCAGTAAGGTTTTATAGGTCTGCTCAAAAAAATTGCTCTTCGGTTTAACACCGAGGGCTGGATTCTTCGTGGACGTACCTAGGGGTAGTCAATGTTGTTGGTGGAAGCAGAGTGGAGGACAGCAAATTAGCATTTATTTATTCATTTATTTATTTATATTAATTTATATTTATTTGTATTTTTTGTATTATATTTATTATAATACATTCTATTTATTTATATTGCAAATAGGGATTTAGTCTGTAGACCGGGAGGATTCAAGAAGCGTTCTCGAGCATCCCGTTGCGTGATTTCCTACTGAACTCTGGTTTTCAGCTTCCTAAATGTATCCGAGGTGGAAGCGTGATGGGTTTTTAGTCCCCTAAAGCTGCCTCTGCAGCTGCTGCCCCGCGATGCCAAGGGAGGCCAGTACCTGGGGCAGCCTTCCAGGGGACGAAGTGGGAGCGTATAAATAGAGCAGCTAAGGTCAAAAAAAATCAAACCCGCCTGGTTACAGCTACAATTTTCTGTTCTTTTAAGAAATCATAAAAAAAAAAAAAGCAAAAAAAAAAAAAAAAAGATTTCAAGACATAGCACCTCTTGCCTCAGACTGCTCCCTTTTTAGCAGCTTTAGCCATGTTTTATTTTCAATTAGCCACGTTTTATTTTCAATTAGCCACGTTTTATTTGCAATCGTGCCGTTTGTGAAGCTGCCTGTCCTGTTCACGGCATCGGGGTTATTTTTCCCAGCTGATTCCCAGACCTCCCTCGCTCCCTACCTACCTACTCGCTGACGTTGAGGTACACCCCGATTTCATTCCTACGTCCCGTTATCACTCATTAATTGGCAGTTTAGACCGAGCAGCTTGTTTCTCTTTTGTTGAGTCCTGTAAGCGCCATTAGCAGTGATTCATGTCTTTGGTTGAGAAACTATTTCCATAGGAATAAACAATCATTGTGCCACAGCTGAGACCACAGAGAGGGTCTCTTAGCTTCTAAACTTATGCCAGAGGTACCTGTCTAAACTTCATGAATGATTTAGCTTTCTCTGTTTGTGATGTTGTATTTCTTGGAAAGCCTGCTTCTCAGAGAACAGAATGATTTTTTTTCCTCCCCCATTTTACCCTAAGCAGTTATTCATATTATGCACATCACCATTGCTTTCTTGTTTTTTTTACGTTTTTTTTTTTTGCCTTTACAGAACTCCCCCTAAGGGATTTTGATAAAACACAAAACTTCTTACTTTTTTTTTTATTTTCTTTAAATTAACAAAGTATAATTTAAACGTGACTCACAGGGAGGCACTTGATGTCGAGATCGATGCAGTAGAATTTAAAGGCTGCCTCTGAATTTTAATTCAATGATATAATAACCCCATCATTGCATACACAGAGAGTTGCAATGTAAGTGCAGTAGGACTTGAATAATCTGGGCAGATGAATCTCAGAGGGTTTCGTATTTTGTGAAGTCTCTTGACTTAATCCAGTGAAACTGGTGAAGTGCTCGGGGCTGAGGAAGTTTGTACCCAATGAGATCTTAGCCTTTTTCATTTTCCAAAAAAAAAAAAAGAACTGTCTGTTTTAAATCACACCGGGTATGAGTTCTTTCTTTCTTTAGCCAAGGGCAGAACCACGCTCTGTAAGTTTGTTATGACCGACTACGTTTCTGTGGCATCGCCGGTGTGTTCCGTGTCCTTCGCAGCGCTGACGCTGCAGCAGGTCACCAACCCTTCAGGGGACCTTCCCCATGGGTGCGATTGCGAGGTCAGACGCGGAATAGAGCTCGCAATAGCAGGACAAACACAAGCAAGGAAAAGGCTTGTGAAAGCGGGAGGCAGCTCGAGGGATCCATCAAGGGAAAATGGAAACAGGGCACGGAAGAACCTTCCCCCCCCCCAGACATGCTTCACAGGCTGGCCAGAAGTGACTGGCAATTTCAGGGTGCATCCTCAGCCCTGAGCGCCGCTGAAAGTCAAGAGAAAAAGTCCTCACAGCCTTTGAAAGACAAGCCCCAGGTAAGCTATTTCGAGCCAAAATCACGCAGACCCCTTGAGCGATTTGTTTCCTCTTTATCTTTCCCGTATCTTTCCCCCTTTTCCTCATCTCTCCCTTCCTACCTCTTTTTATTCATCGTTTTCTACTCCAAGGTCCTTGCTCGCCGTTCAGCCTTTCCTTAGCAGAATGGGAACTTGGCTGATTGCAATGGGGACTCAATTCTTCAAACTCCTTTATGCTTGTAGGAATTTGAGATTAGGTTACAAATACTTTTTTTTTTTTTTTTTTCCCTACCCCTGCTGGCATTGTATCGCTGCTAGCAGGTATTTGATGTTACCCTGATGCACAGCAGTCACCATTAAAAAATCATTTACGCTGGCATCTAAAACTTCTCAGCACTTCTTAGATCAGGAGGAGGAAATAATTGCGGCATCTTGTGTTCTGTGGTGCTGTAACTCGTGGTGATTGTTGACATTTTAATGGCAGGCATCATAATTTCAGACAGAACAAAAATGAAAATAGGAAGAGGTCTATGGGCTCTCACTTAATGAGGTCATGAATTTTCTTTCTCCGGAATGTTCGGTTAGTAATTTCACTGAAGAAAAAGAAAGGAGTTTTAGACTTTGACTAACATCTAATAACAAGAGGGAAAAAAAAAATCCAGAATTCATTAGTGGGTAGTACTAATTCCTACTTATTAATAATTTGTGCCTCCCCAAACAAATATGCAATGTTTCTTGCCTGAAGATCTTATACACTCAGTGACTGATCTAATTTACACTTTAGTCTAAAGCTAGCCACGAGGAAGGCAAGAACAGACACGATGTGAAAACAGTAATTACACAAACTAACCTATATGGTGCTGCAGTCAATTATATGCCTTCCTTGGGCCATAACGTAAACAAATAAATCCCCCTTCCATTTTTTTATAAAAATAAATCCTTCCCACTTTAATCGGTTCGCACCATGTTTAAAAATGAACAAACCAACAACAATTTTTATTTTTTTTTTTTAAAGGAATCTGAAGTAGAAAAAGTCAGTCTAAGCGTAGGAGATGGGTGACACCAGAATATATCCGAGAATCTAGATACTGGAAGAGGGACCTGGATGTTTCTCTTTGGAGACCATTGAAACTCTCCTGGTTGAGGTCCTGAGCGACCTGAACGAGGTGGTCCTGCTGTGAGTATAACTCTGCTTCTGCTCTTGGAAAAATATTTGGAAGAAACTCCTGGAGAGCATCTGGTCCAGCGCCCAGCCCAGAGCAGAGCCAGCTTCAACTGAACCGCATTGCCCTGGAGCTTGTCCGGCGGGGTTTTCAATCCGAGGATGGAGATCCCACCCTTGCCAACAGGTGATGAGTAGAAGCTCTCTGGATAGAAGCGATGCCTACAGGCACACAAGGGTGAGCCGTCACCACGTGTTCCCACACACCGCGCCCTCTCGCAACAAGCCTTACATGAGTTCACTTCTTCTTTGCCAAGAAATAGCAGCAACCGAGGTACTTAGCTAATTAGACGTCTCTGTCTTTTGCTTTTGACATTTACATCAACTCGAAATTTTGTGGATTAGATTACTGAAAGAATTTGAAATGACTGCTGTAGTGATTAAGCACTGAAGATGAATACTAATGCGTTCCAAACTGGGTTAGCGCTGTAATGAATTTAACATAGCTACTTTTAAAGTGGACTAATTAACAATTAAGAGTCTGAAGTGAAGCTTATTTATATCTGTGTTAAAAAAAAAAAAAAATAAAAAAATTTTTGGTCCCCTACCTCCCCAGTTTTGGAGAGGCAAAGTTCCCAGCCTGGCAGGGTGTAGCTTCTGCAGTTTTCCACCTTCCCTATAGTCAGGTATTTTCTCCTTTTCGGGTATCCACTGGGATACCCAAGCCCGGGTCCTTCCACAGTCCCTTTTCCCAATGGATGTGTATCCTAAATCGTGGGCAGTAGATAGAGCATTTAAATAATTTATTGCAAGGTTTCATTCCTGGCCACATCCAGAAAAACACCTAGGTCCTGGATGAACATCCAGCCCCCACATCTGCATCCTTCTGGTGGTCATGTCACCCTGTGTCATCTTCTCTGGCTCCTTCAAAGGTAAATTTGTCGTTTTCCTTTGCATCTGCAGGATAATGAGTATTTTTCTCTCTTTCCCCTGCTTCTTTTTCAGTTCAAACAGAGCAGAAGGGGATGGGAGTGATAATTCCCTCTGGACTACAACATCTCTGACAGGTGAAAATTGCTGCGTCCCAAAGGGGATTAACAACAACGTTAACTTACTTGTCAAATACAAATGTCAGGTTAGTTCTGTCCCTACCTTGATATTCAGAAAATATAAGCTTCTGTTCTAAGATCCCTGGAATGGTTCCTGTGCTCATATTTTAATTACAGTGGAGATGGATCTGTCTATCTGTAGATCCTGGAGTTGCATCCATGTGTGAGAGAGACTTTTAAATACATTTCTTCGATGCGACATGCTTATTTACGGGCTTTACAGCTTGAAAGGACCGCAGGGATAAACTCCTAGACTAACTGTTTAGAAAAGACAGGCCAAAAAACCTGTTGGCCACATAATTTTCTCATCAAGCCTGTGAGTAGACAGAACGATCCAACCGTTGCAGCGTTTTGTTAGCAGACAAAGTGCAGCTGCCTGGATAAGTGCACGATAAGGGAAGGGGTAACGAGCTAAGGAAAATACCGAAGGATAAGAAACCAGCAGAAATGCTGAGTTTAAAAGTAAGCAGAGTAAACACATGGTAAAGTGATAGTTGTTTAGGGGGGGGGTTGTTTGTTGGGGTTTTGGGTTTTTTTTTTGGATACTAGCAAGTTAAGATTTAATTTGTGACACGGGTGAAGGAATGTTGTTCAAATAAAAGGTACTACCTTTGTTTTCTAAACCCATCGTTTCTGCTTAGGGTAGGGAAGAGCTGAAAATGTGTATATCATAAAAAAAAAAACAACTTAGTTCCACCCGGGCTCTAGTTCCCTGATCCCCACCCCCATCCCCTTTAATTTGAGACCCCTGTGACTTTGACTCCTCTACCCAGAATTAAGCTGCAATTTGATTTTGACCTCTGAAGTTACAATTAAATCGGACGTGTGTTGGTGCAGATCCTAAAAGGTCTTTAGAAAAGCTGAAAAGAGTAACAGCAATAACTTTCAGGAAGTTTTATGGCTCGGCAGTGGATTAGACTACGTAATTATTTACCCTCAAAGGCAACTGTTGTTCAGCAAAAACTTGCTGAGGGATGTTCATTTTAATTCATCATTTATAGACAAAAGTGTTTGTCTTCAAGGGCAAGGAATCGATGCTGTCGGGGTTGTTAGCCACCTCTGTTTGGTGCTCGGGCACTGATGGTTTGATGCTTTCTGGTACGGTCTAGCCTCCCAAGAGAAGGTGCTCAGCACTTCCTAGGAGTACTCAGCATCACAGAGGATTGGACCCGCTGTCCCATGACAGCACAGGTTACTACTTGATAAAGGGAGTTATGAGCAAAATAATCTGGATTTTTCAAAATTGAAAGGTTCCCCCCCACCCCACCCCCTTGTTTTCTGGATAGTCTTAAAAATCTGTTCTTTAAGGCTGCTGAGGGTGATGCTCACAAGGATAAATTTCCCAGTTCAGACTCCAGCGGGTGTAAATCGGTTTTGAAGGAGCCGTGTGCTGGTCTGAAGCTACGGATCCTTCCTCTTGTCCAAACGCACAACAAGTTGATTTTTTTTTTTTTTTTCTTTTTTGTTGGAGCCAAGCAAACCCCAAAGAAATACAGTCAAAAGTAGAACACAGGCAGCAGATTCCCTAGTTGGGACCTGGAGAGGCTCCAGCTCTGGCTGCATTTTCCTTCTTGATGTTGGCATCCTCGCGGGCATCCCAGAATTTCAGTGTCGGGTTAAGGGAGCGTTTGGGATGGAGTCCTTTGGGCCGGCAAGGTCTGGGCACAAGCCGGGGGGGGGGCTCATTTCACACACCGACGGGGGGGCTGCTGCTTCGCTGGGGCTGGTGGCAGGTGCAGCAGGGCCAGGAGCTCACTCAGGACCTTGGGGGTGCAGGTCAGGATGGGGCCGGGGGAGATGCAGGGTCGACACAGCCTGGGATGGGCAGCAAGGGCTGTGGGTTGCTGAATGATTGACAGGTCAGGATGCATGATTGACAGTCTCCAGGGGAGAAACAGCACAGGGGCACACACTCGGGGGCCTCGGGGGGATATGAAACTGCAGGATGGAGACTTGAGCTTCATGGGGAAGGGGAGCACAGCCCCGCACGGCTGTAACCCCGAGCCCGCTTTGTTGGCGTGGATACCACCCCTGTCCGAAAGCATCTACTAGTACGCGTCCCCTTCATATTTATATTTTCCCAAAGTTCACCCACGCATGGCTTCTGTATAATTTCTCTTTCTGTAACTGACATGTGTTCTAATTCTACTGAGATTTGTATATTGGAATGTTCTTTTACAAACCACAGCTTTTCACGTTGGAATTATTTATGTGAAGACGTATAAACCCCATACGAATACCATATATCTGTAATACATATGTAAACCTATAGAATGTATATAATCTAAAACATTAAGAGCGATGAACTACATTTAATTTGCTACCTTAGTAGGTGGTTATTTGGGGAATGAAAAGAAAGTTTTCAAAATACCAGGAGGGGAAAAAAAAAAATAAATTAAATCAAGGTAAATGGGGAGAAATGCAATCTTAGATAAACTCGGAATATTTTTTCCCTGTATCCTGTGTTTTGTTCCAAGTAAAGCAATGGGCTTTTGAGCTTTCTGCAGATGGAGGGGCTGCTGCTGGCTGGCACACATGCAGCTGAGGATGTGCAACAAGCAGGTGCATCGTTTGTAGCTGTTAGGAAAGCGGGGAAGTGCCAGAAGTTCCACATATGCTCGGGTTGGATTTGTAAAGCAGTGCTGGGGGGGAAGGGGAGGTTTTCCCGAAGGATCTGCTGGCGGTGGCTTGGCTGTGCACAGGGGGAAGGAGTTGGAGGTGGACATTGGTGCAGGGAATGCAGCTGGGGGGGGGGGGGGAAGGGGGGGGGGGGCGCAGCTTGCAGCATTTCCACCTGCAATT